>CM055067.1:555468-1017968 GCA_029204045.2 Tillandsia leiboldiana | reverse complement strand
TATATTGTTTAAGGGTCCCCATTCTTTTTCTTTTTTATTTTTTTTATTTTTTACTTTCACTGGCCAGGTGTTTACAGCCAAGTCCAAAAGTTTCTCCTCTGTAATTTTTATTTTTATTTTTTCCTATTTCCCCCTCTCGTATTTGTGTAATTTCTCTTTTTTCAAAATTAAATTATACGAATTATCATAATTTTGGCTAATTAATATGGTGATTAATTCGGTTGGTGGAGGGGACTCTTATTTCTCACATGCTATGCTTGTGAACACGTACAATCCGACGTGGCAGTTGAAAAAGAAAGTACGTTGTGGACTTTTTTAAAGACGTTGTGGACACCGACTTCAAGCCAATGCGGAGTCGGCAGCGAAATCTCCACCAAATCTGTGTTCGGCGCCGACTTCATCTCATTTGCAACATGCAATTATTAACATGTTATACAAAACATGGGGATTTTTTATTGAGAACAATCCAGAAGTTTCACAAATAAAAAGTGTTTTATTGCTGCTAAATATACATGAAATAGAGTAGAGTTAAAAAAACTTACCTATGTGTCCTCATGTGAAAGTCAAAAAAGTTAGAAAAACCTATTTCCTTTTTACCATTTCATTCAAACTAACGCGTGAAAAAAGTTACATCAATTGCATGAAAAATCAAACTTCGTCACATCTTTTGATCGCAATCAATGCTCACTGAGAATAGTAGACCGTTTTTAGCGCACGTGACAAAAAATAACTGTTGCTTAAATTATTGTGCTCTTCACTATGTTGCTTAAATTTTCTTAATAACCTTTTTAACCCTTTTTTTCTATTTCACTTCACCATTGAAATATTTACAAAGATACTTTTGACTGAAGAAAATTCTCTTTTCTCTTAACACATTTTTTTTTAGTCCAGCTTAATTAGCCGCCAACTTACTTACCAGCACATTGCAGTCATTTACATTGAATAATATTCTTATATTTAAATATATTTCTTCGTGCCTTATTTTCTGCATATTTATTAAAAACAAAGAAAAACATATGTTGCAGACTTGCAGTACAAAAAATTACTTTTATATTTTATAATACTATTACAATGTTTCTTATCTAATTGGATAGTGTGTTTGCATGTTCATCACGCGCACGCTAGGACTACATTTGGTTTAGATATAAGTATAAATTGTTTACTTCTGATATAAATATAATTTTTAAAATTAGGAGAAATAAAATAAATCTTGCGGTTTGATGAAAATTGAATTGTTTTAGAAAATAAAAAAAAAATAGTATTTGGATATTTAGATTGGAATAGTGAGAATAAAAATAATTATAATTTTAAAATAATAATATTTTATCTAATTAATTAACATATAAAAATAATTAAATAATAATTTAACTTATTTAATTAATTATGGCTAGATAACCATCAATATTATTAAATTAGCCAAAATATTATATTAATTAAAGAGTTAATTCAATAGTTAAAATTATATTTATTTTAATTAAACTTATTTTCAAATGAGAGTAATTTTGGTTCAGAAAAAAAGAATGGAATAATAATTTTAATTTTATACTAATTTATTTCAGAAATGCAAGAATTATTGTTTTCATCAATAACCAAATATGATTAGAGAACAAAATTGGAACAAGGGCGGTTACGGTTACAAAATTGGAACTGTTGTTCCCTAACCAAACGATGTCAAAAGGCCGGGTTTGAACCCGGGATCAGATACCTTTATTTTTTGATTCATTTTTCTAAACGGGCTTTAACAATTAACGGATCGGGCCCAGGCTTTAACAATAAACGGATCAGGCCTCGGCTTTAACGATTAAATGGTTCGGGCCCAGGCTTTTACAATAAACGGATCAGGTCTAGGCTTTAACGATTAAACGGATCGAGCCCATTGGCCCAACCAAATACTATAAAAAGGCCCCCAAACTTCCACTAATATCGGCGTTCCGTTTGCGAAGGATCGTTCTCGTCGTCTCCGAGATTTCCTTAAACCCTCCGTGCACGCGAGAAATGGCGCTCGACGGTGGCGAGTTCCGCCTCAGCTGCGAGCTCCGAGGCCATGAAGACGACGTAAGACCCCCTTCCCTTCTCTCTCTCTCTCTCTCTCGATCCTCGATCTCTCTCTAACGCTCTCTTCGTAGCTGTTTCTCGAATCAAATCCTCGATCTCTCACTCTCTCCTCTCGATTTTGCTACTAATTTTGCTTAAGATCGGAACTCTATGTTTAGTAGAAACCCTAATTCGCACAACCTCCCCCGATCTCGTTGCTCACGGTAAATTTCTTGTGAGATACGATGTTAGCGTTTGTAGAAACCCTAATTTTGCTTTGATTTGTATGAATTCTCGATTAGGTTCGTGGAATCTGCATCTGCGGTGATGCCGGGATCGCGACGTCGTCGAGGGATCGGACGGTTAGGTTCTGGGCGCCGGATCCGGATAAGAAGAACGGATACGTGCTCTCCAAGACATTGGCGGGCCATTCCAGCTTCGTGGGCCCCCTGGTGTGGATCCCTCCATCAGATCGTTTTCCGGAGGGCGCGATCGCATCCGGCGGGATGGATACACTCGTCTTGCTCTCAGATTTGAGTACCGGACAGGTTGCGGAGACTATGAGGGGTCATCAGTATCAAGTCACTAGTCTTGCTTTGGATGAGAATGGCGACATTATCTCCTCATCGATCGACTGGTAATATTACTAAGTTATATATCTGTTAGATTATGTGTAATTAATTGCCTTTTGCTGCAACTGTATTTATGCACTTTAGAATGCAAGAAATTGGTGGATGGTCATATCCTGTATGTTATATAACTGATTTAAGCTAGGTATATCATTTTAGAGATTTTATATTAAAGTATCAACGTGTTGCTAGATAAATTCATATATTGAAATTGGGTTGCAGTACAATAAGGCGGTGGAGGAAAGGCCAGGCGGTTGAGTTTTGGGAAGCTCATAAGGTGGCTGTTCAAGCAGTTATTAAACTTCCCTCTGGCGAGTTTGTTACTGGTAATGGCTAATCTTACAGGCTTGATGATTTCTGGGATTTTCCTGCTTTATTCAGAACATTAGTTAAATATTTATTTGGGGAATCAATTTTCAGTCTTATCATCTACCTAAGTATACTTTAAAGGTTGTGAATATTAGTGAACATTACTTGTTCTTTGTACTATCCTTCATAAGATTTGACCATATGCTGATTATTTTCCTTTGCTGTTCTGTTGTAAGAGATTTCAAACTTCTCTCATGCTAATAATTTTGCAACTTGTGTCACATTATGTGCATATGTTAGTGCATTAACAGTGTCAATTTAGGAGTAGTCTTTCTTTTATGTACATCTTTGTCAGTTTAGCTATAATCTATGAAGTCGCAAGTAAGTGACATCAACAGACATTCATGGCATTAATTGGACAATCGTACTGGGAAGATGGGATTTATGTGGACTCTTTATGTAAAATTTAACTTTTTTGGGGAAAAAAGTGTACTTTACTAAGTATTCGAGTCAATGTGAATTCAGAGTTCCTCATATTAGTTAAGAATTGTTTTAAGTTGCTATTTAATCTCATAACACTGGCTAAATTATTTATATAATGATGTGGCACCTAAAATAGTTGATGTTTTATTTGTTGTTCTAGGTTCAAGTGACAGTACTATGAAACTTTGGAAGGGAAGGACTTGTCTGCACACTTTTGTGGGACATGCAGGTTTGCTTTATCTGGATATATTAGTTTGTAAATTTACATTTGATATGCGATTGCAAGTCCTTTGCTTAGACCGCATATTATTTAGGTCATCAAGTAGTACCATACTTGTTAACGTGCCTTACTTTACCAGATCTTTTTAACAGAACTTGTAAAGCATGCCACGATTAATTTCATTCTTCTGTTTTCTTTGAAGTGTCTTCTAATAATCTTCTAACATAGTTGTGGTCTCAAACTTAACATTCACAGTTTAAGAGAAGGTTTCTGGCATTAGAGCTATTGGATTTGGATTGCTCTCTCTTTTTCTCTCTATCTATACCTCTCTCTTGCTATTTTTTTGTTAATATATGTGTTGCTGATTTTTTACTGTTGGTGTATTCAGCATTTAAATTATTAGTACTTTGTTGCACTCATGCCATGACATTCTTAAAATAGATACTGTTCGAGGTCTAGCTGTTTTACCTGGAGTTGGTTTTCTCTCTGCCTCACATGATTGGTAAGTTACCTTTTCATTTATTGATCTTCTTGTTCAAGTGATTTATTGAGAGTTGATTATCAGTGTGTCTTGTATTCTGAAGGTTTATTTTCCTTGAATAGATTCTTCAAGAAATTTTAGATTCTGTAAATGTTGAAATTTTGCAGTGCATAGTTACTTATATCTAATTGCTGAGAGAAACCTCCGTATAAAACTGGTTTAACTGGTAGCAGAATAGGACCTGTCTAGTGGTCTGTTCACGGTCTGTTCACTTGTTCTTTGGTTTAACCAAGTTTCGTCCATGTCTGAATAAAGTGTTATCAGGTAAGGGCAATGTGCATTTTTGCTCCAGATAATTAGATCACAACATATTCTTTCTAATTGGTAAACAGTTTACACAGTTGTTTTTTGTGGATGACATGAGTTCTACTTATATCTATAATAATCTTCTTTTTTCTCCTGGATAACAGGATATACTATACAGAACTTTTCATGCTTAAATGGCGGAAAGAAATTTTTACCATATGTTGCTGATTTACTTATAAGAACCTGGATAGAAGGTTATAGCTGCTGCATTTTGTTCATGTCAGTCATTCATGGCTATGAGAAAAATGCAAATAGTTAATGCAATGTAAAATTTCTAGAGTAGGAGATGAAGATGGAATGTTTCTGAATACAAATCAGGAACATCTACGAGTAGTGGAGTGATTGGTTGGGTGTTTATTTATCAAATGTGTGCTAAAAATTTAGTTGGGAAAAAATTAACAGCTGATAGTAATTTAATGACATGCATAATGTTTGCGTCGAGATGGTATAACTGAATATAAGGAAGAGCTTTTTAATCCTATTAGTTTGTGTTCTTGTTGGTAAAGTCGACAGTTGTTTTCTGTTTCTGTCTATAACAGAACTTATGATAAGTTTAGTAGCTCTGCTCTTTTTCTCTATATATGCTTCTCTAGCTTCTCGCTATCTGTGCCCTACAATTTATCATCCTCACTCTTCTAAGTGATTCTTCTTGGAATGAATTTTTGTTTTCTTTGTGCCTTTTCTTTTAATATTTTGTTTTACTTGAATGGCAGCTCAATTAAGCTATGGGCATTAACTGGTCAGATACTGATGGAGATGATGGGTCATACTTCTCTGGTATATTCTGTGGCTGCACATTCTTCTGGCCTTGTTGCTAGTGGGAGTGAAGATTGCTTCCTCAAAATATGGAGAGGTGGTCTTTTTTTTAAGTAATCCGCTAATCATTATGGTTTAAAAATTCCTATGTTTTTTTTTTTTTTGGCTAGATATTTTACTACCACTCAAAACTTTCCTCACAAGCTACTGTACATACTGAAACTATTGAAAATGTCCAAATGAGTAGTTTACATGTGGAGCGAACTTACAACTTCAAAAGGATTATGCTTTTATTAGAAATCATTGAAACTCTGAAGGTTGTCTCCTGGATGTGTTCTACACCCTTTGGATTCCTTAGAGGTCTTGTGTTTTTTTCTTTTCTTGTTCACAGTAGTTTTTGAACTTGTGTGCAAATTGTATTTTGTCTTTTGAATTTGGGCCATTTCATGACTAATGAGTCTTTTTGCTTATCGAAGAATGCATTGTGGATTTTCAGTTGGTTTTGTCTTCTTGATGGGGAAACCTTTTTTAATGCGGTTAGATTGGAGATTACTGAAAGATCATCTGATTTGTGGTCATACAATGCAGATGGGGTGTGTGTTCAAAGCATTGAACACCCTGGTTGTGTTTGGGATGTCAAGTTCTTGGAAAACGGAGATGTTGTGTCAGCATGTTCTGATGGAGCTGTTCGGATATGGACATCACATGGCGATCGGATCTCTGATCCGCATGCACTTGAAGCTTATGCAGTTGAGCTTTCTCAATACAAAAACAGCAGGTCAGTCAGATCTTAATTATGGCTGCTATATGCTAATTCAGCTGTTGCATCATTCTTTATAACTTGGTAATAATCTAGTGCATGTTGAGAACTTGAGATATATTGGATCATTGCCAGTAAATAATCATTCAGCCATAATCTGCAACTCAGAAAATTTTTTAGTAACTCAAGTGATACATTCTTTTCCTATAAAACTTAGAAAGTAATCTGCCTGGAATTTGCTCGTTGTCATTTGGAACTGCAGATCAAGAATCCATCATGTGTTATGAATTATTGTGTTGTTTTATGGTATATGATATCCATCTAAGTGACTTACGTTTTCTTTTAGCATTTGATTGAATTTATTTGCAGGAAGAAAGTTGGTGGCTTGAAACTGATGGATCTTCCTGGGTTTGAGGCTTTGCAAGTTCCAGGTACTACATTATTTTACTCCTTTGAATTTGTTACAGAATTTTTCCCTCTGTATTTGATGGTCATTGTGCAGTTAGATATATGTGTCTACCTTTTTCAAACAATATTAAATGAAACTGAAGTGTATCATATTGTCGCTCAAAGGGAAACATTTTTTTTATGGATTTCAGAATGCATATAGTATTGATATTCATTATTTTTTGAGGAAATTGCGATGCCCCAGTAGTTTCGTATTTGATGAGAATAAGATTGTGTATGGCTTTATAAAGACTAAACACTCTAGTATGAATAACTTGGCTAAAGCATTTTGGAGCCGGTAATTTGAGCCCAACAAGTTGCTAGAACTAGTGGGTTGGGTTGTTGTATCTGATATTAGAGTCAGATTGCTAGTCCGAAGTGCGGGGAATGTCTCACATCCCTTGACGGTCTTGGATTACGTGTGTGATTGGGCCTTATGAGGATGTTAGGATCTAAATGAAAAGATATTGTGATGTAGTCCCTTTATTGATGGGGAAAAGATTGTATATAGGTACTAAGCACTCTAATATTAATAAATTGGGCTTAAGCATTTTGGATGGGTGGTTTGGGTCCAACAAGCTAGTACTACTGGGCTGCGTTGTTATAGAAATCTTTATACTTATTCATTCTCTACAATTCAGCTATAGATGCATATCTAGGAATTTTGCCTAGTACTTTGTCTGGAGGGTCCTAGTTAATAGGTCAACTGTTCATGAAAGTTGCATTTTTATGGGATACTTTTCTTTTATTTTTATATATTGTATGTATTTGCATTTTAATTCAGGTACCACCGACGGGCAGACAATAGTTATTAGAGAAGGAGACAATGGTGTGGCTTATTCATGGAATTCTAAAGAGCTGAAGTGGGACAAGGTATGCTCCTGAATATGCTACTACCTAGTAACCTTGCTCTTCATTATGTAGATGCTTTTTGAGTTCATATGTTTATCATTTAAGTTCCAACCGAGTATCCAGGAAAAGTGAATCTTCATGTTATATTGCTATTTTTTCCTGTAATTTGTGTGAACTTTTGTGATTTATCCAGTTACTAAGTATGTGACTATTGTGGCATCAGCTCATTGTGATGGAGGTATATGTGGCCTTTGACTTATTATAACAGTTTGTTTGTTGTTGACCTTTGTATCAGATTGGTGAAGTTGTTGATGGGCCTGGAGACACCGGGAACGGTCAAGTTATTGATGGTGTACGATATGATTATGGTGTGCCAACTCTTCTACCAGTATTGCTATCCTACTAAATATTGCCACCGTTCTTTCCTAATTGTCAGGGTTTTGTAAACTGTAGTGTTCGATGTTGATATTGGAGATGGTGAGCCAACTCGCAAATTGCCATATAATCAATCAGGTACTCTGAAACATAATTTTCTTTTTTGTCCACTAGCATCAACTGTTGTATAATAGAACATTCGGTTGCATTTCACTTTATGGTTGAATGCTTGAGCCAATTGTTACATTTCTTTTTTATACTGTCATTCACTGTTATTTCGGTAATTAGCTGCATTATCTCACATTTGGAAGAGCCTGAATTTTAGGGTATCGATGCACATTTCGTATTATTTTTAAGTTAGTTTAGAGGTTTTCACATGAAATTTGTACTTTAAAAGGTCATTATCAAATTTTGAGCTTGCAATTCATAATTTTTCGGAACCCAAGGTTTTCAAGGAACCACCTGGTCATCTAGTAAGGATTTTATGCCATGCATCTTTTTTGTATTAATCTACTAGACTGCTTCGTAAATTATTCCTTAGTGACCCTTGGCGTGATTTTTTGTCTTGATGCTGTGCATTGATGTGCACGGGAAACTTGTGGACATAACTTCCGTGAAATTTTTTCTTGAGATTTATTACACTTCTCTTTTTCCTTTTTGAGCTTTTAGGTTGTTCAACATATTTTAGCGCCCATCTAGATTCTTAGGTTTAATCCTAAAAGGTTCGGTAAACCAAAAGTGATCAATGTGACATCTAGGATTAGATTACTTTTATTGTTGTCCCCTGTTGTAACGTACATAAGAAATAAGAATGAACGGGATTTCTGATATTTATGTTTTTCTTCTCTTCGGTTCGTAGTCTAGCCTGCTATATTTTGGTCTCTGTATCATTTGGTCAGAAAAAATTGTATCTGATAGTTGGTTTAATTTCCCGTATAAAAAATTTGACGTCTTTTTTCTTTTTTCTTATCCGGTTTATTTTGTTTGCAGATAATCCTTATGCTGTTGCTGACAAGTGGCTTCTCAAAGAAAATCTGCCACTTTCGTACCGCCAACAAGTAGTAGAGTTTATACTGCAAAATACCGGGCAAAGAAATTATGTTCCAGATCCATCATTGCGGGATCCTTTTACTGGATGTAAGAATAAATATCTCTATGATCCTTCTTTTTCCTTCGTGGGATAATTCATGGGTGTTTGTGTTTGCTTCTCCATGGTTATTAGTAACCTCATAATCATTTTTCAGCTAGTGCCTATACACCTGGGGAACCTTCATTTTCATCAGGTATTCTTTTGCAGCGAACTTGAAGTATTCTAACTTCGTATTGGAACTTGAAAGAAAGCGACTTTTCTTGCTCTGAAACACCCCCACAAAGAAAAAGGTTGTATTTTTTTAACTGTTTTCTGTTTTCCTTTTTATGTGCTTCACAGTTAGTGCTCCAAAACCAACTTTCAAGCATATTCCAAAGGTATTCAATTCATCTTTTCTTCATGTTTGCATTACCAGTGGTCCGAACATTTTCCTATATGAGCAATTTCTACTGTTACCACATTTTGGAGTCTGCAGCTATTAATATACACATGATAATTTATTTTCATGACCCTGCTTGTAACATATTCCTGAATAGTTCTGATGTTTGTTCTATAATTTGTTGCTACGCATAGTATTAGCAATGTTAGTTCATTTTGTATCACTATTTACATATATTGTTTCGATGCTAGTGCTATTATGCTCTTCAGTCTTCTTTTGTTCATTTTTTGTGGTACTCAATACTTAACATTAAGAAACTTTTAACCTATTGAGAAAATTGTAGATTCTGTGACTTGATCAATTACACCAGTTTACAAGCATATATGATGTTGTTTACCTTTAACTGGCTTTTGCAGAAAGGGATGCTCTTGTTTGACACGGCCCAGTTTGATGGAATTCTAAAGAAAATATCTGAATTCAATACCATACTACATTCTAACATGGTAATTTCTTCTAATTCAGTAGTACTGCATGTGTTTTGTAGTCCTATCAAATGCTGCTACCTGAATCTACAATCAGTATATTCAAAGGCCATATATTCATACATTTTCTTTCTGGCCTATTGGCTTCTTTTTCTGTAGGCACTGTTAATTGCATTTGACTATTTTTTTACATCAAAGAATTATCAATCGCTTGTTTAATAACATTCTTTGTTGTTCATTGTGCTCTAATGCTCATCAATGAGATTATATTGTGGTCCATGGTGGTCAAAAGCTTAAGCAATCATCCAGGTCACACTCACAAATTAAGAAATATTTTTGCTTATATCGTTCGTTACAGATGACATGACCCTAATGCTGTTGCCACAATCAATAAAGCAAGTCAAATGGCTGTTTTCAAGTTCTCTACAGTTTGTTTATTTGCTAGGAATGTACCTGGGTACTACTGTTACCCAAGGCCTCAGCCATACTGATGAAGTAAAAGCTATTGAATTCAAGCTTGTGTGTCCAAGCCGCCTTAATTTAAACTGGCTCAAAAGTCTTCAAGTTTACCTATAGCTGGCCAAGGTTGGCACCCCTGTCTTCTCCTATTGACAGCATGCACCCACCAAAAAAAAAAGTAGAAATCTTAGAGGAATCAATGCTAGCATTATTGCAGTACTACAAATAAGAGTAGCAGTATATATATGAAGTAAACCAATTTCTTTTTACTTTAAGGAGCAAAACAATTAGCTTCGCATAGCATAAAGTAGACACTCTTGAAGTGAATGTCTTCCACCTTCCTTTTTTCCTTGGATACAAAATATTTACGATGTGAATTAAGGATAAAGTCTTGCTATTTCTAAAGCTTCGTTGTTTAATTTTGTCTCTGTCCAGGAGCAGAAACCATTGTCTTTGTCAGAGCTCGAGTTGTCAAGATTGTCTGCCATTGTAAAAGTATTGAAAGATACATCACACTATCATTCCAGTAGTTTTGCAGATGCTGACATTACTTTGTTGTTTAATTTGTTGGAGTCCTGGCCTCTTGCAATGATGTTTCCTGGTATATCCTGTTCTGACTATTTCTTTGTGGAGATTAGTTTGCATCTCTCAGTAATCACTTTTACTTAATTATGTAATCATGGGTGAGCAATTGTGCTTGAAGTTTTATTCGTTACTCTAGATGCTTATCAGCATGATCATTTTGGCATCAAGAATATAAACAACTACAATATATCTTGCCTGCGACATGTCTTGTATATCTTGCATCGTTGTGGATGCTTACCATTTGTTGTGCCCTTTGGGTTTCTTGTTATGAGTTCCTTTAATTCCAATCTATACTTCTAATCTTTCAGAACATTGACCATGCAATATCATTTCTCTGCTTTAGAAAGTTGATTTTATTATAATATGTTAATCAATGTCATTCTTGTAATGCTCATATTTAACAGGTCTGCTGTTCAGACTTGCTATATATCTGACATAATCGCTCTTTCCATCATGCAGTTATAGATACTTTAAGGATATTTATCTTGCATCCTGATGGAGCAAGTTTACTTCTCAAGCACATTGAGAGAGGAAATGGTACGCATGCAAAGCACCTTTCTGGTGTGTGATGTTTAGTTTAGATGAGATTTTTTGACTTCACGTTTTTTTTTGAGAGAGAAAGGTAGCATGCTACCCGCTTTGTTTATTTTTGACTTTCCATGCTGTCAATGTTTTGTTATAGTCCTGAGTAAGGATTTCTTGAGCTAAAGCTGATACACTGTACTAGTTGCCACTAATTAACTTCTACAAGAAGTGAGAAGAAAGTGCTGTTTCCAGCATGGCAATGATTTAGATTGCAGAATTTGCTTTATTTTTATCTATTGTAATATCCTATCTGATATGCAGTCTTTTATATTGTGACAGATGTGCTGATGGGGACATTCAAGAAGGCCATAATGGGTCCTGCACTACCTGCTAATATATTAACTATCATTAGAGCTGTTACTAACCTTTTCAGGCATTCATTTTTCTACCCGTGGTTACAATCCCATTGTAGTGAGGTTGGTTCTTGGTTATTACAGAAGAAGGGTTCTTTGTTATTGATATGAGTATACTTTTTTCTTTTCTTAATTTGAGAAAAATGGTTGAAACCAATCTCTGAAGCTGTGATTATTGATTGCTTACTATTGCTTGGATTATTGATTGCTTATTATTAACAGCTGGCATTCATCTTTGATATTGCAGATTCTGGATGGACTGTCCAATTGCGTTCCATCTTTTAACAAGAATGCACATTTATCATATGCGACATTAATACTAAAGTAAGTGGTTTGTTGTGTCGAACTTAGCGATTTAGAATCTCAGTGCTGCTGGAAAAGTGATTCACTTAGGTTGTCCTATATGATATTATTGATTCCAGTAGCTATCATTCATAACTGGTTTTGCTTTTCTGTTGCAGTTATTCTGTGCTTTTGATTGAATTGAAGGATAAAGACGGTCAGGCTCAAGTGCTCTCTGCAGCTCTTGAAGTATGCTAGTTTGATCTACATTTTAAAAAATATGACTCTTCTCTCTCATGCGCATGTGTGCACATGCATCCTGTAAATTGAGTGTATACACCACTTAATATCTTAAATATTCTTTGTTTCGACTATTAAAACTTGCTACATTTTCCGTGTTGCCTTTTTCAAGTATTTTACTTATCCCTCTTATGGCTGTCAGATTGCAGAAGATGTGAATCAAGATGTTGATTCAAGATTTCGAGCACTTGTGGCGATTGGATCTCTTGTATCCTTTTCAAACTTATAGCTGCAATTATTCTATCTTTTTTGCTTTAACCGTAGGAGAAAGTGTTCCTAAAATTTTTCTGCTGCTTCATGAAGCCCTCTTGATCCTTTCGATCAAGTAAATTATGTCCTTTTGCTCTCATAATTTTATTTCAGTAGTTGTAATGTTTACCTGAAATCCTTGACCTAGATGCGGAATAGATGCTAGAAGGTCTTGTGAAGTCGATTGCTATTGATTTTGATGCTCAAAGTATCTCTAAAGCTGCCGAAGGATCGAAGGAGTCAAAGATTGCTGAAGTGGGGGCTGACATTGAGCTTATACTAAAGGCGGCATAAAAGTAAATCCGTTGGCTTGTGATGTAACTTCTACCTTTGCCTCAATTTCTCCTAGTTACTGATTTTCTCGAAGCCGTTTCCTTATGAATCTGTGCCTGTATTGCCTAATTTCTACTCTGAACAGCATATTTCATTCTTGCTGATGGATTATTACTGAAACAAATAGCACAAGGAACAAGAAGAATAGAATGGCAGGCCAAGACAGAAGCTCCTATGCTGATCAAGCAGCCATTGTAAATGGTCTTATCGGATGGTTGTAGTCGTGAGATCGCTGATTTAATATGTGATTAATTCTGGATGATCAACAAAATGCTGGTAAGTTAAGAATGAATTCTTTTGGGAAAATTGAATGTAAGTATTACATGCTTGTTTGTGTTCGGTCGTTACTCTTTAAACGTGGGTGGATATTTGTCTTCTTGCTGCTGCCGCTTATCTGCTATTACCTATGCGACATGCAAACTCAGTAACACTTTTCTTGTCATACTATGACTGATTTGGTTCTTTTAGTGGTTTCATTATGTGTTGTTGAATTGTCTAACACTGGATGACTCGCATTTGATAAATAAAGTATTTGATAAATTTGATAGATGACGGGGACAAAATTGTTGCTTGTTTCTCTTATGATACATGCACGCGCATACAATGCCCACGACTCTTATTATTATTATTATTATTCTCTTTCTCATAGATCACCGCTAAAGTTCACACACGAAATAAATAACATTTTGTCTCGTCTCCGTTATTTTAACTCGCACCTCGCACCTGCTGCAGACACCTTTAAGAGCAACGAGCGGGATTTTCTTCTTCCTTTCTCTTCCTAAACGTTAGAAAGAATTGGAAAAAAAACAAAAAAAACAAGAAGCCAGGCACATGAAGCCAAATCTCTTCGCGCCCCAACCTCAGTTGTCTTTTGGCCTTTTCTCCTCCCCCTCGCGATCGGACGGAGCTCGACGACCTCGCCGCCGACGCCAATGGCGCGTGCTCCCGCAATCGTCGTCGCATCCCACCCCCTTCCTCCTCGACCTCTTCTCCCTGTAGTGGGCATAGCAATCGAGGAAGATCCACAGGAGCCCCGCGTTGAGGACGGAGTTGAACGCCCACGCGCCGATCCCGCTGCACCCTCCGGATCGGCGGCCGAAGTGGAGCACGAGGACCCCCACATGGCACGCGACGTTGCACCACAGGAGCCCCACCTGGCACCCCATCACCACCGTCGCCGGGGGCGGCGCCGCCTCATCTCCCTCGGCGGCGGAGATCCAGAAGCGGTATCCGAAGACGAGGACGTGGGCGAGGGAGGCCGCGAGGATGGCGAGGACCTGGAAGGACTGGGAGAACTCGAGCCAGAGGAAGGGCATGGCCACGAGGGCACACTGCGCCGCCACGCGCGCCATGGGCCGCCGCCGCCGCCGCAGCACCGCGAAGAGCGCGCGCGGCAGGTGCAGGTACCGCGACAGGTAGAAGGCGTAGCTCCAGAAGAACACGCGCCCCGACGGCCTGGTCCCCACCTATTACAATTATCCTATTGTTAATTTGTCCAAAACATAAAAATATTTCTCAATTTATTTTTATTTTTTTAAAAAAATATTAAATTTGCCGGAACACTCAATTCTACTTTTTTTTTTTAAAAAAAATTAATTAATTAATTAATTAAGATAGGGGATTAACGATATTAACGAAGTTGTTGAGGGTCGATTTCAAAATTGCCTATATTAAGCGTCTCGTGCGTTTTTAGCCTGAGCAACAGTTTAAGCTCGATCGGAGAGTAAGATGCATGACTGTTGTTAACACGATAACACGTACCGGAAAACAGAGGAGCCAATGAAGTGGCGACTCCATGTGCAGGCGCCGCCATGACCACCGCGTGTCGCGGATCTCAGCGGCGGCGGAGAGGAGGGTTCCGACGAACACGACGGCAGAGACAGCTGCGATGGCGAGGGAGTGGAGGGCAGGGACGGCTCCGAGAGGAACAGGACGGTTCCGTTCGAGGAGGTTGAGGAGCACGTGGAGCGAGACAGCTAGCAGGGCGAAGAAGGAGAGGGAGACGATGAGCGACGGCCACGTCGCGAGCCACAATTGGTCAGTCCCCCACCGGAACCCCACGATGGCTGGGTGCTCGGATAGCCAATAATTTATTACTTGTCTCATTTCTATCTCTATTCTGAATCGTTACAAATTGCAATTTAAAAGGAAAGAAATAAGAATATAAATAAGAGGTAAGAGAAATGAGGAGAGATTTTGTTTGACCAAGGACAAAGACTTTGTGGCGGGTATTTTGCTTTTTCCGGGTTTGAAAATTTAATGTAGAAAAATGTACATGATCTAGAAACTCTGGAAGCTTTGAAATTCTATTATCTCAGCCATTCCTACATGCTTGGTTTGTTGAGTTAGATGTCCATTCAAGTTATCATTAATATTCTTAGTTGATAATGCTTTAATTCTGATTAATTAATTAATTAATGCTATGACCTAAAAACATCTAGAGAGGGTCATCACCTATGAAGGTGCATTTATTAATTCCTTTTTAGATAAAACGTTTTTGGTTTGGAACAATTTAAACCATGTTCAAAAATTTTTTAAAAAATCAAACCATTTAATAAAACCCATTGAACTCTCGACACGTGTCATTAATGTATTACCTTCCATTGCACGGAAAAACACGGGCCCAAAAAGTTATGTTGTTTTTTTTTTTTTATATATATATATATATTTAATATTTTGTATATATTTTATTTTCCTTTCCTTCCATAGTACTGAGAGAGGACTCTTCGTCTCCGCTGATTCCATTTCGCATCGTCACCGATTCTTCGCGAGATCTCAGGTGCGCGATCCACTAACCCCACCCAGTTATTTTTCTCCGATTTTTATTTGTTTAACCGCTTAATTGATCCCTTTTTAGGGTTCTTTCTCATCAATTTTGATCCCATTTTCATAGTAATTCGTTGTATTTTTCTTTGATTTCTCACTATTAATTGGTCGGGGAACCCTCGATTTGAGATTTTATGCCTTTGATCTATGGTATGCGTACTAGATTCGTTCTAGGGTTTCAGTAGGGTTATGTAGTGTTGATCTCCTTATAGATTGCTCTCCGTAGGGGGTATTAACTGGGATCTTTTAGTGGTTTGTGGAATCTGTTCATCGCCTTGAACAAAAAACTTAAATGTCATTGAAGGTTTGGCTATTTCTCTGCTATCGAAGCAGTATCTGATTTGTTAATTCGTCTATGTAAAATCGAAAATTTTGGTGTTCTCCCCTTTTGTTATATGACAAAAGCTTGAGAAAATTGGGGATTTGGTGTCAATTTTAGAGGTTTGTAATTCTATACAAGTCTCTCGTCAACTGTTTATAAATTTATTTCATCCCAATTCCCAAGTTAATGTAATTGTTGTTTATGCTTTGCGTATTATAGGCTTCTTTTTCCCCTTATTGTAGTCTATAAATTGTTGTAGAAGGATGGCTAGTGGGTCTGGGGAATCTACAAGCAGAGATCCCCCGAACCCGTCTTTCTCGAGTAATGCCAGTAACAACGATCTCGCCGGTAGTTTCGAATGCAACATCTGCTTCGAGTTGGCCCAAGACCCCATAGTAACACTATGCGGCCACCTCTTCTGCTGGCCCTGCCTTTATGAGTGGCTCCATGTCCATGCCCACTCTCCCGAATGCCCTGTTTGTAAAGCCATTGTTGAAGAGGACAAATTAGTCCCTCTTTACGGTCGGGGAAAGACCTCCACCGACCCGCGATCCAAAACAATGCCGGGTGTACAAATCCCAAACCGCCCGACCGGGCAGAGGCCCGCCACCGCTCCACAACCTGACCCCAACCATTATGCAAACCCAAACCCGTGGTTCGTGGGTGGTGCCCCGGTGGCCAATGGGAGGTGGGGGAACTACACTTTCTCGGCTGCTATTGGTGGACTGTTCCCTTTACTTAGCTTCCAAGTTCACGGCTTTCCGGATGCGGCACCATATGGACCTGGTGCGGGGTTTCCCCACGGGTATGGTCATTCGTTTCATGGATGGCATGGTCATGGGTTCCCGCGACATGTGCAACATGGGCAGCAGGCGGATGTCTATCTCAAGGTGTTGTTGATTCTGGTCGGCGTTCTTGTAGTTGCTAGCCTCATTGCATTTTAAATAGTTGGAGTGTTGCTTTATAGCTGTGCAATAATGTCCTTATTTAGGGTTCTGAATGCATTAGTGTGCTTCCTCATTTGTCTTTACCAATCCAATTCACACCTGCGTGGAATTGTTTATTATTTGTATGTATCTCCACAAACCAGAGAGATGGTTTGTTGTTATAGAAGTTGTTTTTACTACTGTACTACTTGCAATAAACAGTATGCTATTTCTTTGTCTTTGTTCTTTTAACTGCTTGTTGCTGATATTACAGGGCATTGTTTAAAGTAAGTTATATTTATTTCTTCATAAAGTAATAGCTATTCGTACAAAGGCGCAGCTCACTTACTGGTAGGATTCTGTAATTGGAGAACACAAGACACTAGTATTTTAGTTTGAAGCCGTTTCAACCGCGGTTTAAGCAATCTCCTTTCTTCAGTAATCGTATGGAGTTATATCGGCCAACCATTGCATATCCTTCTTTGCAGATGTTGGTTATGGTAAATGTCATAGTGGGTTCTTTTCTATTTTATTGTTTGGCTATCTTTCATTACTTTGTTCTTATTAGTTGTTATTTTTGTCATAGCTTGACAGACTTTTCATATTATGTTGGTCATAATCATGTGGATATAAGCCTATCTTCAGTATATTCTCAATTCCTTGTTATGTTGATTAAGTACAAGGATAGTTTGTGTGAGGACTAAATGCTATTTTCTAAATATCATCATATAATGTGGTTGTATTCAGCTCTTGAAGAGGACAGATGGCTATTGCCGTACTCTTGAGAATGCTGAGTATGTTATCCATGTTGTGTAAAGATGACAGGCATGCCTTTCTCTTCAAATATGGGCCTGTTATTTTAGTTGTAATTCAAGATTGTGAATGATTGTGTCATATGCTTTTTTTCATCCAACAAAATCGCATTTTCTTCATAAGGACTACAAAATATAACAGCCAAATAGTTCAGGGGGTTGACGAAACACTATTCTATGTAAATTGAGAATGACTTTAACAGGATACTAGTTGATAATGAATTATGAACAATTGATAATTGATCGCTAGACTTTGCATGTAAACAAACCATTACTGCTGTTTGATCCCAGATTCCCTGTTAATGGTCTCTAAGTCAGCTTTCTTTTCTATTTATAATTTTTTTTCTTCAAATTTTTCTTCATCCGACTGCTGTTATACTTCAAGGTTAATTATTATATTTCTCTTGCCATATCAACATGTTACTTAGTGTGAATTTTTGGGGGTCATAAATGTTTAGACTGTTACTTCAGTGTCATTGTGAGGCCTCTAATCTTCTCGTACCCTCGCGAAGCCAGTACAGTACATAATTTAATATAGCTGTTCAATTGATTGTCAGTATTATTTTCTTTTCTGGTTGTACTGGCCTCCTTTCTTACTTGTGTGTCCTTTTGCTTCTGTACAATGCTATAATTTTGTTGCATTGACAGTATTGATACTGATAAAGTAGATTCCTACTGTCTCTTCTGGCATGCGTGGAGTAATTTATTTTTTTGCTATATCTGAGTTTGCAAGATTTCTACCCAAAGATTTTAGGTCTCAATTTGAAATTCATGTTGATTTCTTATTTTTTGCTCATTTGGTTTCATACTTTGTGCACTTCCCATGTTACTGTTTTGAAAGATTGTAATATGGGCTAGAGTTTCTGTGATTCTTCATATTGCAAACTCAGTGTATATGTGGTTGACCCATATATATATATATATATATATATATATATATATAGTCCGACTACTATACTATTAATAGCACTAAATTAGTGGTGCTATCAAGTTTTTTATTTTTAAATTAACTCCTTTGATCATTTTCACCCGTTAGATTTTACTATTTTTTCAACCACCTATTAAATCCAAAGGGCCCACTATCATCTCAACTACACATCTTTTAATTTAAGGGTTAAAAACTTAATAGCACTAATGACTTGGTACTATTAATAGTATTCCAGCCTAGCTCTCCTCTCTCTCTCTCTCTCTCTCTCTCTATATATATATATATATATATATATATATAATAGGGCTTATATACTTTCAAATGCACGAACCCAAATATGCTTGTGAATTTTTTACTATTGAATTTGTATTGAGATTTGTACTATTTATTTTTCCTTTCTCTCTCTTTAGTTGAATTTACAATAACACAAATCTCAATACAAATTTAATAATAAAAAATTCACAAGTATAGTTGGGCTTATATTTTTGAAAGTATATAAGCTCTTCTCTCTCTCTCTCTCTCTCTCTATATATATATATATATATATATATATATATATATATATATATATATATATATAGTAGAGCTTATATGTTTTTAAAAGTACAAACACATTTATGCTTGTGAATTTTTTATTATTGGATTTGTATTGAGATTTGTGCTTTTTACTTTATCTTTCTCTTTTTTTAGTTAACTTTACAAAAACACAAATCCCAATACAAATCTAATGATAAAAAATTTACAAACATAAATGTGTTTGTGCTTTTGAATTTGTATTTGGATCCGTATTATTGTAAAAGCACTTAAGAAGAAGAGAGAAAGAAAGTACAATTATACAAATTTTAATACAAATTCAATGATAAAAAATTTACAAGTATAAATTAGCTTGTGTTTTTAAAATTATATAAGCCCTACTCTCTCTCTCTCTCTCTCTCTCTCTCTCTCTCTATATATATATATATATATATATATATATATATATATATATATATATATATATATATAATTAGGCTAGAATACTATCGATAGCACCAAGTCATTGGTGCTATCAAGTTTTTAGCCGTTGGATGAAAAAATATGCGGTTGGGATTATAGTGGTCCCCTAGGGTTTACTAGGTGGTTGGTTGAATAGTAAAAATCTTAGGGGACCACTATATATAATCCCAACCGCATATCTTTTCATTCAACGGCTGAAAACTTGATAGCACCAATTGTTTGATGCTATCGATAGTATTCTAGCTGGGCTATATATATATATATATATATATATATATATATATAGTGTTGTTAGAATAGAAAATTAGAGCATGTATTGAAATGCAAACCTATCATTAGTATTCACTTGGCTGTTGAGGACCCTAGGCCGGTTCATTTTGGCCTCATGAATTAACTATTGTGCTGGTGATTATCATTAGTTACCTGGAAACCAAAATCCTTATATAAAGTGAGAAACACACTGCACTTTTTATCCGTGTCAAAATCTTTTCACATTGGAACTTCGACCAGACTTTTTACTGTTTGGACGGACGTGTACTTTCTATCTTGTGCAAGCATTATTTGTGTGTCCTTTTGGATGTGTATCGAGCTATGGGCGCAGTTTGGAGTGAGAGACTTCTATTGATAAGGTGGACCATTTATTATTGTCCTACAGCCCTAGCTAGTCTTCTATTCACACATGTACAAGATGCTTTTACTGCAAAATGCTTAACTGGGTTGTGATTATATCTCTATCCCATGTGCTCAACTATGTTTGCCAATGTTTTGACCCCTCTTTTGAGCTGGAGACTAGTGGGGGCAAATGCCCATCTCATTGAATGCTGATTTGGGATGAGTATCTCTCAAGTTGCTGAGAATTATCTCTTGGTTTCTGGAGTATATACAAATAATCTTCTACTATATTCTTTATCTAGTTTGGTGAATAGCCTCATGCTTTTGTTGCTTATGAGTGGGGTAAGATTTAAGGTAAATGTATGTTAATGTAGGGAGAAAATGACTGTTGGAGACCGAAGCTTCTGTTCTTACAATGTACGGGCACTGAAGTGAAAATAGTATAATATTTATTATTAATATATACTATTATTGCGAGTAGAGCCTGAATACTTTTTGTAGTTAAAATAAATAAATAAATAAAATAAATACTATTAATTTTTTTTTGAGTTCATTGATATCTAGTATTTATTATTAGGTGGTTGCACTATTTCTATTTCTGCATAGCTGAGGTGAACTGGGAAGCCCACGTTAGGTGAGTAATCCATGTATATTCGTAACGTCACATGCACTGCACATGCCAGGAGATCTAGGCATCATCGTCATCATCATGTCATGCCATGTCATGTACATATATCGTATCTACTCATGGGTGGTCAGAAATTGTGTTATTTATTTTGCGCATGGGCCATGGACTGAATCGACATGCTTGCATGCATGCGTTCTTTGCCACAGGAGATGTTACGATGATAAACATGATAAACATGCTGAGTTTAGGCTATAGGTTAAATCATTTTGATACATGCAGATGCAGGGGAACATTTAATATACGCAAAATAATTATAGGGAAATACTTTTTGTACACTCCCAAGTGGGGTATACGTCTTATACCTACCCATCATAGGGTGAATTCCACCGATCTACCCATCATAGGGTGAATTCCACCGATCACTTCGAAGTGACCGATAAATTAGTCCTCTCACCCTTGAATAGGATGGAGTGTGTGACGTACACCCTATATGGGATCTATAAGTAGCCTTGCCCATAGTTATATACATTGGCCCTTTAAAAATATAAAATCTTTTGCTATTTATAATGTTCCCTTTTTAAGAGAAGTTAACTGTAAAATCTCCAGAGACTTGCATACATTAAAATCCTGTCGTATAGTAAATGAACTACGGCCTACGAGTCCTATTCTTCTTTGTTTTATTTATTTATTTATTTATTTTGGCTATCAAATAAGCAGTGACAGCTCAAACATCATGCTTTCCATCTAAAAAGCACTTTTGAGTCGAGGAACAATTTATTGCAGAATCTCCAGATTGAGCACCCTCTCTCCTTTATTTCTTATTATTAATTATTAATAATAATAACTTTCCATGCATCATCCCCACAACATTAATGTCTCTTTTTTCAATACAAATTTCAAAAGATACAATATGAAGATAGAATAATTAATGCAACAAAAAAAAAAAAAAAAAAAAAAAAACCAATTGTAGAAGTTTGAACTATTATATTCTCTCTAATTCCTTGTATACAAATACAGTTTCAAAAGATTATTAGCTGTGGTTGCGTATTCGAGGAAAAAGAAGAGAGAGAGAGAGAGAGAAAAAGAGAACTAAAAATAAAAAAAAGAAAAAAGAAGAAGAAAAGGGGACGGTGACGATTCAAGAATCGTCGACGGCGAAGGGAGTGCGGAGGAGATCGTAGGGCAGCCAGAGGGCGTCGAGAGGGCAGGGGCGCCCTGCGTCGATCCGGACCCAAGGCTTGCCCTTCCCGCTCCAATGCAGGAGGCTGACGGGGCCCGGGTGCAGATCCCTACAAAGCCCGCGGTAGTTGTCCCCGCCCAGTCCGTGCTGGTTCCATCTGTTCAAATATTTAATTAATTTAAAAATTTTAAAAAATAATAATAATAATTATTATTCTTTTTGAAATATAAATAAATAAATGATGATGATGATTGAGTAGTTGCTAAATTAGTTAAATTTGGAGATCTCATCTACTGGCCTAGCCAGCCACAACAGCTTCTAATTAAGCAATCAAAAGTTGTCATTAATTAATCAGCAGTAGCAGCAGCAGCAGTAGCTGCAGCAGTAGCGGGAAATGAAACAATGAAAGTTGTGAATATATATTTCAGTTTTGGCACCTGTGGTCGACGGCGGCGATGCGGCCGGCGAAGACGAGCAAGAAGGGGGGGAGGGAGCCGAGCTCGTAGATGCGCAAGCGCTGCTGCAGCTGCATCCACTCCTCGATGCGCTCCGTGTACCCTTCCTGCCGCCACCGTTCCAGGTCCATCACCATCACCCCCGTGTTGAAGTAGCAGGGCTTTCGGCCCTCGAAGGCCTTCGACAGCGCCGGGTTCGCCCAGAACGACGGCGTGAAGTAGGCCTCGAAGTTGGCCCCGCAGTACTCGGGCGCGGCCAGGGCGGCGCCGTCGGGCAGCGGGGTCCCGGCCAGCCCGCGGATGTCGTCCACCAGCACCAGGTCCGAGTCCAGGTAGACAACGCGGCGCGCGCACGGGGGGAGCAGCCGCGCCAGGTACGACCGCGCGTAGTTCAGGGGCCGGTCCAGCGCCGCGCGGATCGACGTCGAGATCAGCCCCGCCACGCGACCCTCGTCCGCGAACGGGTAGATCCGGAACGACAGCGAGGGGAAGGACGCCGCGATCGTCGCCCTCAGCCACGGGATCGACGCCGCCGAGGCCACGAAGTGGAACCGGATCGACTCCGGGCACGACGCGTGCTGCACCACGGAGTGGATCGCCGCCACCGACCCCCGCAGGTACGCCGCGTCCAGCGTCATCGCCACGTGCACCGCCGCCTCCTCCTCCGCCGCCGCCGCCGCGCATTCCGCTGCGGAGGATGCCGGGAGCGGCGGCGGGCACCCCGGCGAGTTGAAGAACTGCGGCGCCTCTCGGAATCTAGGAGGTGCTTCCGCTGCGGCCTCGGCGAAGAAACAGGCGAATGAGGTGGCCGCAACGAGGAGGAGGAGGAGGTGGAGGGGAATCGTCGCCATTAATGTCGAGGCGGAGAGGAAGTGTGGACGTATATTTATATATATAATATATATATATATAGAGAGAGAGAGAGAGAGAGAGAGAGAGAGAGACACACACACACACAGACACATAGGGACACGTAGTAGAGCTTATATAAGTCAAAATATAGATAAAAAATGGTCGTAATTAGGAATAACTTTTTATTCGGGTTGTTATTTATAATAAGATGGAGATGGACGGTCGGATCTTCGTGATGGGACACCCAGTAATTGAGGTATCGGTGTCGGAGAAATCCCCAGCCTAAAACGAAGGAAGTTTTACTCTGCAGCTTATTCATTTTAAACGGAGGTGGGTTAGTACACCGACGACGACGAGGAGTTGACGCGGGTGTGGCTTCGCACCTAAAACGTAGAATGACGATTTTACCCACGTAAAATTCCAGCGGCGGCGACTTGGTGCCTCGGCATTGCGCGTCCTTTTACCGTACGCGGTGAAAGGGCACAATGGTCCAGTGGAGAAAAATGTGGATATCGAAGAAGCGTGGGTGTGGGAGCATGCGCACGTGCCACGCGGCGGTACGGCCGCCCGCATGGGTGAGTTGGATTATTATTATTATTTTTTTAAAAAAAAAATTGTGGGAAAGAGTTGTGCCTATAATTCCGGAAAATCTGTTTCAGTTATAAAAAAAAAAAAAAAAAAAAAATCAAGTTTCTAACTTTTTGTTTTTGTTCATGTAGGAAAACAAAGTTAATTTTACATGTTTTTGTGTCATCAATGATTTGGTAAGTTACTTTTATTCTGGTAACAGAGCATCAGGATAGATAAAAATGCGTGACTGCATAGAACTAAATTTCTAATTCTAAATATAATATTAGCTAATTATTTCTTTATTTGTTTCAGAAAATATTTTGTTCCTTTAAAAAGCATATCATTGGTGATTCTTTACCATGTGGAAAGATACCTGTTCCTTTCTTTCACACACAGAATATATATATATATATATATATATATATATATATATATATATTTTGAGAAAGAGAAAGAGAGAAATGTAACATGCTAATATAAAAAAACTTAGTTGAAATGAAAATATGAGTAATTCGATTACATGTTCAAATAGTTAAAGTAAAGTACAAGTAAGTTTTATTCTTCAGGTGCAAAATACCTTCTTTGGAAAACAAAGCATCTCCTAACAATGGCTTGGGAGCCCTTTTTTTGCACATCCCTTTATAGTCACTTGAAAGTTTTAATATGATAATTAGAACATTAAATAGGTTTTTTTTTTTGTTTTGTTTTGTTTTTGAGAATTAGGTTTGAGGTCTTTATTACTTGTACAAGGTTGAAGGCAGATGAAATGGGCACATCTCACCGTCCTCCAATACCTCTCTCATCAAAGTGACTTACTTCTCTTTGGCGTAGTTTCTTTCTCTGTTTCCACATAGAAGAGCCCGGGAATGTTTGGTGGGGAGAGGTTGCTTGGCTTCTGAGAAACTGTCGTGAATGTTTGATGCGATCTCTTTTCTCGACCTTCTGCAGGATTGTTCTACAAAACTCGATTCTTGCAGCGTGCTTCAGAAATAGAGCTCGAGCTTTTCCAGGTTGTTAGCTAATATTTTACTATAGCACAATGGGCCTACAGCCCATAACATGATAGGGCTAAGGCCCGTTAACAAATGGGCCCAAGGCCCATTAACAGGTTAGCGGTAGGTAATCGTTACGCGTACCTGAACATCTCCCACATAAAATTCCCGCCCTATCCGTTCCTTATCCCCCTTCGACGTTTCTCCTCTCCCCCCCCCAACCATGTGAGCGCCCATGTTGCCTCTCCTAAACCCCTCCAAAACCCTAACCCTAATTCCCTCTCTTCTCCGCCCTAATCTCAAATCCCCCTTCTTCTTCCTCCTCTCCGGCGACCGAATCCTCCTCCGGAGCCGCTCCAATGGCCTCCACCGCATCGCGTCGAAGCTGAGGACCTCCCAAGGTAGCAAGGGAGGAGAGGCCCCTGGGAAAGCTACGAAGAAGAAGGAGATCGTCTTCTTCGACGCGGCGGAGCCCCCGGTGGCGGAGGAGCGTCGCAGCATTGTAGGGAATGAGGTCTTTGGTGGGGTTCATCTCTGGGGTTTCGTGAAAAGGGCCCCGAAGAGGGTTTTGGTGCTGCTCTCGAACCTCCCCCTGGCGATCGGGGAGATGTTCGTGATTGCGGCATTAATGGCTTTGGGTATGTTTTTTTTTTTTTTTTTTGATTAAACAGGGGTATACCCTATTTGAAAGGTTACAGGACGCAAGAAGCATGAAGCATAAGAAAGAAGGCCCCATACAAAGAATGGGTTACAAGCACAAACCGCGAGTAACCCACCCAAAAAACCCATCCCACCACCAACCAAACAGCGACTCTACTGTTGCTGCTGAAATGTCCAACCATCCTCGGCCGACGAAGCCAAAAACACCCCCCCCCTAACCTCCTTACGACCCCCCGCCCCTAGAGTTAAGATTCATAGCCCAGAAATTCGCAACACCTAAAACTGTGCTCTCAAGCTCGGCAGGAGAAGAAGGTCGGTTGTTGAACAGCCGTGCATTCCTTTCTTTCCAGATCCCCCAACAGGCGGCCGCGAAGCACTGATCAAAAACGGCTCTGGGGCGTCCTGATAGAAGAGATCTAAGAGTGCACCATCTAGAGACCAGATCGCTCGAAGATAGAGGTCCGCTAGCCGAGATGAACCCAAACCGCCTCAGAAGACGGTTCCAGAAGGCTAAAGCGAAGGCGCAGGAAAACAGTAGATGCTCCAGATTTTCGCCGGACCTCGAGCAGAGCACACACATAGATGGGCCGATCCAACCCCGCCGGGCCAGCGTATCCGCTGTGAGAACACGATCTTGAGCCGCCAACCAGAGAAAGATTCTCACCCGGAGGGGTGCCATGACTCCCCACAAGAACTGCAGTTTGCTGTCCTTAACTCCACCAAAGACCAAAAAATAATAGGCATTCCGGGTAGAGAACCGGCCATATAAATTCCAACGCCAAATCAACGAGTCGGGGGTGTTCGACAGCGTGTAATTGTTGACCAACGCCCTCAGCTGTAGAACTTCCCGGTGCTCCGCTAAGGTTAGGGGTTGGAAGAAGGCGGAGTCCCAACCAGGGGAGAATCTAGACATCATCGAACAGACGGATAAATGCTTGAACCTCGCCACCGCAAACAGATTAGGAAGGAGAGTCATGGGGGCCGACTCCCCCAACCATCTAGAAGTCCAAAAAGGGGTGGATTGACCATTACCCAGATGAAAATTAACAGACGAGAAGAATGGGGGGGCCAGCCTCAGCAAATCCTTCCATACCGGAGAGCACCCAGCGGGGAACCCACCGGCGATCGCCGGGGGTCTGCGTCTATAGTGCTTGGCCCGGATGACCCGCACCCACGGTGTCGATGGAGAGTTGAAAAAATTCCACATGGCCTTCATCAAGAGCGCCGAGTTGGCCGCCTGCAGTTGACGCACACCCATCCCGCCAAGCCGTTTGGGTCTACAAACGACTCCCCATTTCACCAGGCAGTGAAAACCGTTGGTAAGCTTCTTCCCCCTCCAGAAAAAACCCCTCCTAATTTTGTCGATTGCCGCGATCACCCCGGCCGGTAGTCGGAACACCGAACAGAAATAGGCGGGGATTCCAGACAGTACCGAGTTCAGCAAGACCAATCTACCCCCACGAGAGAGCAAGGCACCCTTCCACCCGGCCAACCTGCAGTCGAGCTTCTCGATCAAAGGAGCGAAATCCACAATGCGCAGTTTCCTCGGAGAGAGGGGGAGACCCAGATAAGAGAGGGGGAACTCCTTTAAAGGGCACCCAAGGGAGATACCCAACGAATCCGCCAGCTCGGACGAAAGGTTGATAGGAGAAAGAGAGCTCTTCCCGAAGTTGATCCTAAGTCCTGAGCTAGCAGAAAAACCATCCAGAATCACCTTCAGAACTGCAGCCGACTCCAAAGTGCCATCGAAGAAGATCAGTAAATCGTCCGCATATTGGAGGGAGTGGAACTTTTGATCCCCCAGCTCCACTGCCGGTAGGAGATCAGCATCCACCGCCGCCTGGATCATTCTGTAAAGCACATCGACACACAAGATGAAAAGAAGAGGTGAGAGAGGATCCCCTTGGCGCAAACCTCTCTTGCAGCTGAAAGAAGTACCCGGTACACCGTTCAGTAATACCGAAGTCGAAGCTGAGGATAACAATCCCTTGATCCAACTGATCCAACGATCACCAAACCCTCTAGCCTCCAGAATGTCCAAAAGAAAGCTCCAATTGACATTATCAAATGCTCTTTCGAAATCCAGTTTTAGGACGGCAGCCTTTATCTTGGAAGAATGCAAGTGATGCACCAGAAAGTGGGCGCACAGGAAGTTGTCCAGAATATGTCGTCCTTTGATAAAGGCTGTCTGGCACGAATTTATAAGAGAGTGAACGCATTTCTGCAATCTGGCTGCCAGCACCTTCGACAGAAGCTTCGACAGACTGTGAACAAGACTAATAGGCCGTAGGTCACGCGCCGTCAAGAAAGCTGGTTTCTTCGGAATGAGACAGATCCAACTCTTGTTAACAGACTCCAAGGTAATCGTGCCAGAGAAGAACCCCTCAAAGACCCCCATAACATCCTCTTTAATGATGCCCCAAAAAAGCTGATAAAAAAACATCGGAAAGCCATCAGGCCCCGGTGCTTTCTCAGGAGGCGACGAAAACACAGCCGAAGACACCTCCTCCAAGGTGAACGGGGCCTGCAGGAATTCCAGGTCCGGCCCAACATCCCCAAACAGAAGGTGAAGGTTAATCGAGGCCGACGGAGTGTACATCACACCCAACTGATTGCGGAAATAGCTGTGAAAATGATTAGCAATATCCACAGGAGACGAGAGAGATGAGGTACCATCGGAGATAATGGAGATATGATTAGAGGTTCGTCGACAGTTCGCTCGGCGATGGAAGAAATTGGTGTTGGAATCCCCCGCCTTCAGCCATTGCACACGCGACCTCTGTCTCCATTTCATCTCCTCCAGTAAACAGAGCTCTTCATAACGCATCTTGAGCTGCGGCCGCAAGGTGCATTCCAAGCCATTGAGGGGCCTGCACTCTTCAGCTCTGTCAAGCCACTCGATCCACCGTAAGCAACTCTCCCTCTGCAACTTGATCCCCGAAGAAAGACCCGCACCCCAAGACTTCAGGGTCCTCTGGGTAACCGAGAGCTTAGCCGTGAAGCGAGTCAGAGGATCAGAGACCCCGGACACCGAGCTCCAAGCATTGCTCACAGTGCTAGAGAAGGCCGGAAGACGAGACCAGAAGGATTCAAAGCGAAAGAGGGAAGCCGACGGAATGTAAGAAGAGGCCGAGACAAGAATCGGACAATGATCAGACCGCGGTCTAGGAAGCGCCCTCAGGGAAGAGCTCGGAAAAGAGGAAAGCCAACCCTGGGATATGAAAGCCCGATCCAGGCGCTCGAGAGTCGGAGAAGACCTGCCGTTAGTCCAGGTGAAAGAACGATTCAAGAGAGGCAGATCAAACAAGCCAACCTCATTAATAACCTCCCTGAAGCGGAGAATCTCAGCTACATTCGAGATAGTTTTGGTTGAACTAACTCGATCAAAATTATTACTTTTTTTTTTTTTTTTTTTTGGTTGCTTTAATTTGGTATGATTGAGATAGTTTGATATAAGTTTGTTAGAGAATGCATGCTATTTTAGATTTAGCTGGATTAAACTGCTTACAACATGAAAGCATGAAGGGAGGTGAAATTCAGAAGTTAAAGTGCATGCATTTGATTTGGTGGTAATATTATAAATTATGTTCTCACGTTGTTTTTGTGGAAAAAGATGAGATACTGTGGATAGAAGATATAGTGTGAAGAGGAACTATTCAGCAACTAATGGGTCAAGCAACAAGTTGAATAAATATGGCATAAATTTAGATGGTTCTGTTTAAATTTTCCATAGCAAAGGTCTGCAAAGTAAGCTGATATTCAAAATGCTTACTTTGTTAACTAATCCTTTGAGTTTCAAGATCCCTAACACTATGTCTTGTACTTGTAGTAATCTATTTGTTTGTCATTCATAAATATTCGTTTACTAGGTGACCATCTATTTTACCTGTCTTTGTAATCATGCCGACAGGCACGGCTATAGATCAGGGGGAGGCTCCAGATTACTATTTCCAGAAGTATCCGGAAGAAAAACCTGTCTTCGGATTCGTTACGTGGAGATGGGTTCTCGGACTTGGGTTCGATCACATGTTCAGCTCCCCAGTTTTCCTCGGGATGCTGGTCCTCCTCGCGGCATCTCTCATGGCCTGTACATACACAACTCAAATCCCTTTGGTTAAAGTTGCTAAAAGGTCTGTTATCTTTCCGAGTTCAAAGTCACAACCAGAAATTTAGCCAATTGAGAATTAGCGAGGGCAACTGTTGATTTTCCTTCATGTAGATGGTCATTCATACTGTCGACAGAGTCTATCCGTAAACAAGAGTTCGCAGACTCTCTTCCGCGAGCATCCATTCAGGACTTGGGCATAATCTTGATAGGCGCAGGATATGAGGTACTTCCTGTTGTGCGTTCTCGAAATACCTATTGAGAAGCACTAAAATGTAGCTAAACCTATCTTGGTAGTATGGTCATTATCACTATCGTAGAGGATATACTTCAGAGGTTGAAATAACAAAAGATCGGTAGAGAGATATCCTTGTTTTATTAACACAAGCTTTACAATGGACATATATATTCTCTATCCTCAGTTGTTTCAGTCTTCTTACTTTTGTTCTACAAGACTGAAACTAGCTTTAATGATTACCATCTTGGCTTTGGTTATGCCGAATAATCTGATGATGAAATATTAAGATCATAAAACCCATGCTCTGCATATCACAGGTATTCACTAAGGGGCCATCTTTATATGCTTTCAGAGGAATGGCAGGTCGATTCGCTCCTATAGGCGTGCACTTAGCTATGCTTTTGATAATGGCAGGAGCTACACTTAGTGCTACTGGAAGCTTTCGAGGCTCTGTCACTGTCCCACAAGGCCTCAATTTTGTCGTTGGAGATGTAATGAATCCGAGCGGTTTTCTTTCTAACCCACCGCAAGTTTTCAATACTGAAGTCCACGTTAACAAATTCTATATGGATTATTATGATAGTGGAGAGGTACTCGCTTATAAACTTAATGCTCCTGCTAGAAAATTGAGGTGGTGTCTCAACAATTTAATTAGATTGCTATGATTCATGATCAGGTTTCACAATTCTATACCGATATTTCGCTATTCGACCTCGATGGGAAGGAAGTGATGAGGAAGACCATCAGGGTGAACGATCCTTTAAGATATGAAGGGATTACGATTTACCAAACAGATTGGGATTTCTCAGCACTTCAAATATCAAAAAATGGTGAAGGGCCTTTCAACTTGGCCGTGGCTCCCTTAAAGTTGAATGGTGACAAAAAGCTTTTCGGAACATTCCTACCAACTGGAGATACTGATTCTCCTAATGTGAAGGGAATGTGAGTTAGCTGTTTTGCGTTACACTTGTGCCTAGTTGATGAATTTGCTGGTTTAAGATTTATTATTTTTTCATTAACTTTTAGATCCATGCTGGCTCGTGATCTACAATCCATTGTGTTATATGATCAAGAAGGCAAATTTGCGGGAGTGCGCAGACCTAACTCCAAACTTCCTATTGAGATTGATGGTATGAAAATTGTTATTGAAGATGCTATTGGCAGCAGCGGCCTCGATTTGAAGGTATTTTATTGCTACTCTAGTGTGTCTAAGTTACTCTTTAAGTTTCTCTCTACTTAACAAGCACACACCTCTTCTAAATGTGTCTTTGTTTATTTAATTAGACGGATCCAGGGGTGCCGATTGTATATGCTGGATTTGGTGCTCTAATGCTCACAACTTGCGTTAGCTATCTATCACACTCGCAGGTACTGCATATGCTTCTTTTTTTCTCCATCTTTTTGAAAGCTAAATTCATATGTAATATATAAAATCTTTGCTTACCTTAGATATGGGCCCTCCAAGATGGGACTACAGTTGTTGTGGGGGCAAAGACGAATCGAGCAAAGCTTGAATTTAACCAGGAGATGAACCGCTTACTTGATAAAGTACCTGAGCTTATTAGCAGTGATGATACCTCTAATAGCTGATTGGTTGGCTCTTATATTCTCATTTCTGATGCATACTAAGTGGTCCTATCCTCGACCTTTTGAAGCAGCTAATTACACCGATTATATTTGAGATTGTGTTGCTTTGTTGGAAAAGGTTCCAGCTTTAGTCGCTGAGCCATGCATTCTGATACCAAAGCTAAATGTTATCAGAAGATATTCAACTTAAATCCTGCTCCTGCAAACAAATTTATCTCTACAGAAAGAATACACGAGATGGTACAACTAATACTTCAATTTTTTGAAAACATTAAGAGGATCGTTTGCTGTGAATTCAACGGCTCGCTGAATTCGAATGTGTATTGTAATTCCACTGTAATCGGTTGGGAACGGGATTTTCTACACTTCAATAACTATTCAAAGCTGCAAGTCACTGGTATTCCCTGTAAAATATTTATTCCTATACTGACCAAATTTCATGTCTCAATGGCGTTTTAAGCTAAAATTTTGTGAATTCTGTGGGATGAATTGTTTCTAAATCTTATTCATTGACCGACAATAACATGTTATATTTCAATTGCTAGGAATCTTAAGCCTCTCTGCTTCTCTTATTTACTATTTCTTCTTATTACTTGTACCTATTGCATCATCCCTATGTAATGAAGCTTCTGCTCATTCAAATAGCAGTACTCTGATTATCACAAAAAAAGAGAGAAGAGAATAAAGAGATATTCCTAAATAAAATATTCAAATGCCCATGGTTTTGAGTGAATTCCTTTCCTTTTAAGGAAGAGATTGGCTCATCTTTGTAAGAAATGTAGCAGGTTTATGTTTTAATCACAAAATTATATATATATAACAACAAATGTTTATACCACATTCGTTTCGTGAAACACCTCTATAGCAACAGAAATTTTCTTGGGATGTTTTCAATCTGATGATGATGATAAAATTGGAAAACCCTCTGAAGTTATTATATTTAATAAATAAATCAGCTACTAATTTCTTGTAATGGTATTCCCTATTAAAACCATTATTGTTTATTGCGAGGGTTGTATGTTAACCACAATCTTTCTAATACTCATTATTATATGATAATCGTCCTAAATGTTCTAGGCTTGGCTTCGCATGCTAATCAGTTTTCGGTGAACATTCACTTAATTACAGAAAAATTTTAAAATAGCATAAACTTCGTAATTATTTTCATTAATCACTTAATCCCAAATCCCGAACTATAATGAGTTGAATTATATCAAGAATAAATCATTTGATTAAAAATTAGTGCAGAAAAAAAACAAAATTTAGAAAACGCGGTTAACAGAAGTACCTGCAAAGTTCGCCTTACTTCTATCAACTCTCTAAATTTTGGTGCCGGCGCCTCTCTGCAACTGAAGCAAATGTTTCGAAAAGAAAAGCATGGTCTTAGATTAGTCAAGCCACAAAGAATATGCTCTTATCCTTACTTAGAGCTAGATAAGCAGGAAACTGAGTTAACCCTTCTCAAAAAACACAACTAATCCTTCAAAAGAAACAAAATAAAATAAAAAAAGGAAAAAAATATGAAAAATAATAGTACAGTTCATGGAGATTGATCCACGGCCGACAAGTAACAGGAAAATGTAAGGAATGTAGTTGCTATAACGTCCCTCTCCACTAAAATTATATTATGATAAAGAATTTATTAGACAATGTCAACAGTTTTGTATCCAAAGATATGGTTGGTTGCATGCCAAATATAATCATTTTCATGGAATAGAATAATCACTAAACAATTATATCATCTTTTACGAATCAAAAATAAAATTATGTAATCTTTTGCCGAACATGCATGGTGCATGGCAACTCTTTAAAAAATTAGTAAAGAATTTAAGAGCTTAAAATTATACAGAAAAACAGAGAAATATTATCTTAACGTAAACTGTTGTTCCTATCTCCATTTGATAAGAATCTCACCTTAGTAACAGGAGACTACCGCCAAAGTTTTTTTTAATTCTAGCATTAACTTTCTATTACCAGAAACAATAATTAGGCGTGGGGCAAACCAAAGACATCTTTTGTCTTTGTAGTAGCAAAAGACTAAAATAAATCTAAATTAGAAGCTTCAACCTAAAGTCTCCACTCGAATAGCACTTCTATTTTTGGGTAACCTAGAAGGCCAAGAAAAAAACAAAGAAGAGAGACCCAACAATCCATTAGAAAGGACCCACCCAACATGCTAACCAACTCCCAGCACAAATCTAAACACGTTACAAACTACTTCTCTAAAACTCTGTGACAAGAACATGGAGTGCATATTGGTGAGCTGAAGAGATGAATGCATAGAGTATATGTACTTTGAGATTGAAAAAAAAAAAAAAAAAAAAAAAAAAAAAAAAAACTCTTTCTTGATCAGAAAATCTAAAGAGGAGTGTCATATACTATGGATTTGATTATAGGAAGGCTTTTGGGCAAGAGCTGGGATGAGTCGAAGAAGATATGGCACATTGCATTACCTGCAATTCTCACTGCAGTCTTCCAATTCTCCATTGGATTCGTCACAATGGCCTTTGTCGGTCATCACGGGGAGGTTGAGCTCGCGGCAGTTGCTGTTGTGGAGAATGTCATCGAAGGCTTTGCTTATGGGATTTTGGTAAATGAAATAATCAATTATGTCTGAACAATAACTATGTTTGCTTCTTCTTTTTTCTTGATTGAAAGCCTTAAACAGTTGTGCTTAACTTTTTGTTTAGATTAGGAAGATCTAGTTTTCACTTATTCTTACGAAGTTATATTGGTCATAGACGAGATTTGTATTATCAAAGTCATTTTTATTTTATTTCCGTTTCTTTAGTTTGTTTTGTAGGGATTTTCATGATGCAAAATTTGTATACTTAAGGATTCAGTCCAAATAAAAATCATCAGTAAGAAAATCACAATGGCTATGTTAGATATTCCTAGTTTGCCTTGACCATTCTAGATTTAATGTTTTGTGTATTCAAACTCCATGACTTACAGATAAATGCCTAACATTTATTCAACCATATAAGGGATCAAAATATAATAATTAATATCCTGAACTTTTCAATGCGCTTGTCTGAGTATGTCTACGTATTTGTATTTTACCTAGCCGTTTTTATAAAAGCACAAAAAAAAAACTATTTTTCTTTAAAAGTTTTTGGACAACATTTACCTTTACTTGACGATGGTTGATTAAAATTGTGTTTTTGCAAGCTTTCATATTCAAAAACAACTTTAATGCAAGTACACTGCACCGTTACAAAAGTAAAAGCATAACAACTTCAGATGCGTGAAAAACTGCACTATTAAAACAGTAAAAGCATGTATCCAATTATGAACTATTCATATTCTGGGTTAATACTGGTAGTCAAAGAAATAATTTTTACCTTCTTTTTGTAGTTAGGCATGGGAAGTGCCCTGGAAACCCTCTGTGGTCAAGTTGTTGGTTCCGGGAAACTCCAGATGCTAGGTATTTACATGCAACGATCGTGGATAATCTGCCTAGCCACGGCGTTGGTTCTAACTCCAGTTTATATCTTCACGTCACCAATCTTAAAGCTTGTCCATCAGACCAAAGATATCTCTGAAGTCGCAGGGAGATACACAGTATGGGCAATCCCTCAGTTGTTCGCGTATGCCGTGAATTTTCCCCTGCAGAAATTCTTCCAATCTCAAAGCAAAGTATGGGTAATGACCATAATTTCGGGGGTAGCTCTCGGCATCCATATTTTGTTAAACTGGATTCTTGTAACAAAGCGAGGTTATGGCATAGTTGGAGCAGCAAATGTTGGAAACTTTTCGTGGTGGCTTATTAATTTGGCTCAATTTATCTACTTAGTATCGGGGTGTTTCAAAGAAGCATGGGGAGGATTTTCTATGGAGGCGTTTAAGAACCTTGCTGCTTTTGTTAAGCTTTCACTCGCATCGGCTATAATGCTCTGGTTGGTTCGTGCCCCGTAAAGAGAAAATTCTGCGTCAAGAATCTGATTTTGTTTCTTTTTCTAGCTTTAACATGGGTCGTATCAAATGCAGCTTAGAGCTTTGGTATTATACTGCAGTGATCATCCTTGTGGGTTGCTTGAAAAATCCTGAACTCGCAGTAGGCGCTATTGCGATCTGGTTAGCATTTTCTTCTTTGATTTCTCATCCATCATCCCAGAAAATGAGTTATTCCTTACTGATTAGTTTTGCAAATACTTTCCAAGTATTGATTAGTTAATTATGCATTAGAAAACAGTTTAAACATTATATGTGCATAAGAATTCAAGGTTTTAAGGGCAAATATCAAAATTCAGATTTTGAAGAAATATATAAAAGGAAAAATGTATAGAACTTCCCTGAGCTGTGGTGTAGAAAAATATATTGCAAGGGGATCTCTGTACATACTCCAATATATAATCAAAATATGGTATTCATTCAGCTGATCATTTATTTGTTTTGTTCAACAGCATGAACTACCAAATCTGGACACTGATGATTTCCATAGGATTTAACACGGCAGTTAGGTGAGCACACCCTCTTTTTGAACACTTGTTAGCCAATAAACATAACAAGCAAGTTAATTAGTCAAAAACAACTTCTTTTTTCCTTTTTCATTGCTTCAGTGTGCGAGTATCTAACGAACTTGGAGCCAACCACCCAAAAGCAGCAAGATTCTCCATCATAGTCACTGTTTTTACATCAGCCTTTATTGGTCTAATATTCATGGTTATAGTTATTGTTGAGAGGAAGCAATTGCCAAAGTTTTTCACAGACATACCTGAATTGGTGAGAGAAACTTCTGACTTAGGGTATCTTCTTGCTGCTACAATAGTTCTCAATAGCATCCAGCCCGTTCTTTCTGGTATACTCTCCACACATCTGAAAAAAATATAGCACTTTTGATTATTAGTGTCTCAGACTATGATCTCAAAACTCTCTTAAAAAATCACAGGGGTTGCAATTGGAGCAGGTTGGCAATCGATGGTCGCCTTCATAAATATAGCATGTTACTATCTGATTGGGTTGCCGATAGGAGTTATTTTTGGATTCAAACTCAAGCTCAATGCACTAGTAAGAGATTGAGGAAGACCGCTCTTCTACCAGTAAATGACAAAGTGCTGGTGAAATTGTTTGCTCATTCTTTGTTGCTAATTTGCTATGCAGGGTATCTGGGTGGGAATGTTAATTGGCACAATATTGCAAACAGCTATTCTGGTTACGATCATTGCCAGAACTAAGTGGCATAGCGAGGTAGCACACTCACAATCTAATACTTTTTTAAGTCCCAGATGCAAATATATTGAAACTAAAAAGGAAACTGAAAAAACCAAGTGAGTCCTCAGTATAAATGTACCAATTTATTAGTTAACACACTATATATTGCAGAGTTATTGCTTAATATAGCTGAGGTGGTATGGTATATTATATGATGGCTTGACTATAACTGTCAATTGGATGCAGGCTTCCCAAGCAGAAGAACGAATCAGGTTATGGGGAGGACAAATTGAGCTTCACGCAAATCAAGAACTAGTATAATTTAACAAGTGAGGATTCAAAGAAATAGTCAACAAAGATAAAGGTATGTAGCAGATAACCTTCATATCCGATATCTCATTCTGCAAGTTTATTGCAGCCCAAATGCCAACATTTTTAGTCAGAACATATGATAATTTGATAATTGCAGACCAAATAGGTTTCAATATGATGTATGTAGACCAAATAGGCTGTAGTAGACTAAATAAGCATCCTTCACTTTTGAAGTTCAAAGGCTCATGCAAAGATTGACTAATGTTGGCAACTTCAAACGATAAATTCTTTGGTTAGATCCTAATGGTTCATACATTTTTACGCATACTATAAAAAGATATAGGTGTGTACATTACAATAAGAAAGTAATCAAGTACATATGATACATGCAGAAAAAGAGTTTACAATAAGACCCGATATTACAAGACACCAAAACACCTCGTGAACATAAGATTAGATACATGAGATTAATAAAGGTCTCAACAAGATGAATATGAAATTATATTAATGGTCAGCATATTTTATGTGTCTTTCTCAGGTATCTGTAAACTGTTCATCGATCCATCAGCATTCTATGTTCTACTTCTTCAAAACAACTTTGCTCTTTCAAGGAACTTCGACTGCAATACAATACGATTCCTAACAGTTTGTTTTTTTGAGGGGAAGGCAGCATGCTGCCGCTTCATTCATTGCATGGATGAACTTAGCTACAAGGGTCGGGGCAATCAGGCCCCGGAAAGAAAATAAAAAAAAAAAAAAAAAAAAAAAAAAAAAAAAAAAAACCGTACTCCACTAACAAGATTAAAGGCAAGATTCGAGCCAGGACTCCACCAGTTCCCGAGCCATGGACCAAAGAGCACCCGGGTCGCGGGACACTGAATCGAACCTCCTGCCGTTACGCTCCAGCCAAATCGTCCTCCACGCCGCCGCTAAAGCAACGAGCTCATCCTGGGCTGCGGTGCTCCGGCTGTGCGCACACTGGTCCCACAGGGCCCGAACTGAAGTGAGGCCATCGTTCTGTGCCACGGTCGGTAGTAGGCTGGCTAGTAGACATCGCACGGCCCTACAAGAGGCAAAGAGGTGATCCACAGACTCCACCGGGCACGAACAGAAACAACAATTGCTGGTCCCCGTCCACCCCCACTTCAGCAGTCTATCCATTGTTAACACCCTGCGTTTAAGGACTAGCCAGATGAAGATTTTGACTTTCAAGGGAACTTTAATAACCCAGAGTAATTTTGATCCACTATCCCGCACTCCGGAAAACTGGAGGAAGCGGTACAAGGAATTCACCGAGAAAACTTCTGAGTTGGACCATCTCCATCTGAAGATATCCCCGCCGTTAGAGAGTGATGCCGTTGAAAGGAGTCTAGTTATGCTCAGGAGTGACATTCTATCCGGCTCGGAGTTAGGTGCAAACCCAGCCAGAGTTCTTCTCCTCCTCCAACCATTGCGGCCGAAGCAGTCAGAAACCCGACATGCTTTATTGTGGACCGCTGCGTAAATGCTGGGGTAAAGGCAGCGAAGGGAAGTGTGTCCAACCCAGATGTCAGTCCAGAACCCGGTCCGACAGCCGTCGCCCACCGATCTAGACGTGCTGCATATGAACAAATCTTTCGTGCCTAGGACACCTCTCCACCACTGCGACAGTGGTTTAAAGGAAGTCCCTTCGCGCAGAGGGCGACGTCGGCCATAATATAGCCTATGTAGTAGCTGGACCCAGGCGGGCGAGTGTGATGAAAAGAAGCGCCACCACCATTTCGCCAGCAAAGCGACGTTCATATTTGCCAGGTCAAGAACACCTAACCCTCCGTCTCTTTTCGTCCTGCAAACCGACTTCCAGTTAACGAGGCTGGGCCTCTCCGCAACTTGTCAATGCGGTGGATGACCCATTTGGGAGCCCTAAACACAGATAGGTAATAGAGGGGTAGATTAGACAGCACGGAGTTAACAAGGGTCAGTCTCCCGCCCTGGGAGAGGAGTTTGGCCTGCCAGCCTTCAATCTTGTTTTCGATCTTGTTGATTAAGCCCCGCCAGTCCTCCTTCCGGATACGCCCCTTGGACAAAGGGAGTCCAAGATACTTGGTTGGCAGAGAGCCCAATTTGCACTCCATTAGCTCGGCCAGCCTCGACCCTCTGTGTTCGGAACTTCCCAGGTAGTATAACTCAGACTTACCTCTATTGATTTTCAATCCAGAAGCCCATTCGAAAATCTTCCAGATGGCCCGCAAGTTTCGTAATTGACGCTTCTTGGCCTCACAGAAGAAGAAAGTGTCGTCCGCATACTGGATGATCGCGATTTTAGCATCGGGGGTAGGCCCTACTCCCCTCAGAAGATTGTTCCTGATTGCTCTCTCCAACATTCTCGTTAGACCTTCAGCTACAATCAAGAAAAGGTAGGGGGATAGGGGGTCACCCTGCCGAAGACCCCGCTTGAGTTTGATCCATTTCGAGTGCACTCCGTTGACCAGAATCGCAATCTTGCCGTTAGAGATACATTGGTTTATCCAATAACAAAGTTTAGGGCTAGCCCCGAGCCAAGTCAGGAGGCTTCTAAGGTAATTCCAATCCACCTTGTCAAACGTTTTCTCGAAGTCCGCCTTGATTCCGACGCTCTCTGATCTCGCTTTCGCCCCCCAACTTATGATCTCGCTAGCAGTGACGAAGGAGTCCAAAATTAGACGGCCTTTAAGGAAAGCCGTCTGCGCCGGTGAAATGATCGAAGGCATTACCCCTTCCAATCTGGTCGCCAAAACCTTTGAGATGATCTTTTGGACACAGTTGAGAAGACATATCGGTCGGTAGTCGTTTGCTGAATTAGCCCCTTCTTTTTTGGGAATAAGGCAGATGTAGGAGTAATCAATTGGTCCAGTTTGCAATGAACCGTTGAATAAATCGTCAAATATTTTTAGCAGATCCGCCGAAATGACCTCCCAGAACTTTTGGAAAAAAAGCATGCTGAAACCATCCGGTCCTGGGGCTTTGTCCCCGTTGAGCTGGAATGTGGCTTTTTTAATCTCTTCTTCGGTAAACGGCGCCGTTAGGTGATCCGCACTTAGCGGACTGCCGTCGTCGAACAGGCCGCTCCAGTCCCCGCACGTTGCAGGGCGGGAGCCCTCCGGGCTGAACCTGTCCTTGAACTGGCGGAAGAAGTAATCACACTTATCCTGCTCTCGCTCCCACCTCCGCCCCTCTTCTTCTTGCACCCCGATATGGTTTGTTCTAGCTCGTCCGTTAGCCATGGCGTGGAAGAATCTGGTGTTGCCATCACCTTCCTTGAGCCAATGCTGTTTGGCCCGCGCTTGCCAAATCAATTCCTCGTCCGCGATTATATTAATAAGGTCCGATTTGAGGTTGCTCCTTGTCAGGAACTGCTCAGCCGTCAGATTCGAACGCTCTTCTAACAGATCCAGCCTTTGGATCTCATCGGTTGTAATCTTCTTGTAGTTCCTTATACTATAAAAGTTGGAAGTGCACCATTCTTTGATCCTCTTCCTACAGTGACGTAGCTTTGCGGCAAAGGAGAGAACACCCGCAGTCGTCATAGGCAGTTCGTTCCACCATACAGGCACCAGGAGGTTGAAGTCATTGCGGTTCAGCCATACCTTCTCGAATCTAAATAACCGGTTGCGCTGCTTGGAAAGAGTCTTGAGCAGGAGGGGTGAGTGGTCAGAAGTGATGCGAGGTAGTGCCATAACCTTGGAACCTGGGAGGCTAGCGTCCCATTCCGTCGACGCCAGGAAACGGTCGAGCTTAGCGAGGGAGGGGCATCGTTGGAAATTCGACCAGGTAAACGCTTGGTTGCTGATAGGGAGGTCAATCAGGTCCAACGAATTTATAAGATTTGTGAACATGGCCATGAGCTTAGAACTCCAATTCCTACCCCTCCGTTCATCTTGGTTTCTTGTTAGATTGAAGTCCCCACACACCAACCACGGTCCAGTACAGAGCGCCTTGAGGTCCCCCAGCTCGGTACAAAAGGCCTCCTTCTGGTCCCACCCTGGCGGACCATAAACGTTGGTAAGGACGAAAGAGAAGCCGCTGTCCCGATGCACCAGACGTAGCGAGAGGGAATAAACCCGGACCAGGGCCTCGGAACAAGAGAAGAAGTCGGAGTTCCAACAAGTGGCAATACCCCCAGAGGCTCCAACAGAACTGAGGTACTGGCATTTGTTGAATAATCGGCCGGCAAAAGAATTGAGAAAGGAGCCAGAGATCGAACCCACTTTCGTTTCTTGAAGACACAGGATAGTACCCTTTAACCTTGAGACAACAGATTTAACAACTACCCGTTTGGAGCGATCATTTAGGCCCCGAACATTCCAGCTAAATACTTGTAACATTAAGAGAGAAAGCAACAACAAGAAAAAGCCCTAGAACTCTAGGCGATCAGCCCATGGTCCGCCAAGCTAGCCGCCTCCTCCGTCGACAGCCGGATGCCCAAAGCAGCCCCTTTTGCGATTATCTTCCGCAAGGTGGGGGGGACGGCAGAGGGGCAGGTGACTGCTCCCGCGCACTTCCTTCTTAAGGGATTACCCGACACGGCATCTCCCGACCTCAGCGCCGCTTTACGTTCCATCGCTAAAGCCAGGGCGCTGATACCGTCGCACTTCGCAAGTCTGGGGCTCCTCCTCGAGCCAGCGGGAGCGCAGCCGGTCGGACCAGAGACCCGGGCAATCCTCGGTTGTGGGGGGGGCGACGGCAGGGGGTCCACCCCGGGGGAGACCACCGCTGCGGACCAGGCAAGCTGCTCCCTCGGAAGCAAGGCGGCAGATGGGGGGCCCCCTGGCTGGCCGACCTCGGAAGCCAAGGAACAACGAGGGTTCACTTCCAGGGCGGCGGTAGAGGCCAAGGCATCGGAGGGACCCCGATTGGTGAACAGGAGCAAACCAGGGTGGACCGGTGAGAGGCCTTGGTCGGGAGGGCACGGACCGTCGAGAGTTGCATCTTCCCACGGTGGGGGCTCAGTGAGAGTATCGGCCGAGGGCCCTGGCTCGAGCACCAGCCTGTCGCCGCCGCCATGGGGGACCCCCGCGGAGGGCCACCAACTCCTGCCCATCTCGGAACCCAGGAGGATGCGTCGCCAGGGAGTTGCGGGTCCGGGCCCTAAGGACACACTGATAGAAAGTGGAGGGCCCAATGGAGAAAAGATAAGGGCCAGAGAGAGGGGCCCAAAGATTGCTGAGGAAAGGTGGAGGGCGTCTGGCCCGGTCCAAGACTTCCCAGTTGGAGGAGCTAGGGGGTGGGAAGTGCACTCGGCCCGGGCCGGGAGGCTTGCTGCGGCCCGCTGGTGAATGGTGTTGAACAGGTCCACCTTGATAGTTGAAGAGAGCAAGTGGGCTGAAGGCCCGGTCCGAGACTTCCCTGTTAGCGAAGCCCGGGGAGGGGAAGTGAAATCGGCCCTGGCCAGGAGGCTTGAGTTGGTGGTGATCAGTGCCTCCTTGAGCCCCGGGCCAACAGAGACGGGCTGCAGAGATGTACTATCCACAGGTTGTGATGACATAACCGGGGGGTCCTTGGTCGCCACGCCAATGCTTGGGCCCTGCGAGTCCAACATTTCCAGGGGAGGAGTGCCAGAGCTGGAAGCGCCCTCGTCCCATTGCCTCCTCCAACTAGTGAAAGAGTTTGAATCCTTACCAAAAAAAGAAACCGGTCGTTTCCCGAGGGGCACACTCGGCTGGGGGTGCCCGATGATCACCGAAGAGGAAAGGCGCGCCGCCCTAGGGCGGGTAGGCGAGGGCACGGAGCGAGGTGGGCAATCCAACGGCTGGTCTGCCGCGCCGTTGATCGTCTTCTCCGTCGGACCAACACCTTGTCGGGCCGGATGCCGCAGCACAGGCCGATATGCAGCCCCGGCCCTCCGTCTATCCCGCATCTCGGAGGAGTTCCCAGAGGTGCTCCCGCCAGACCTGATGCCCTCCCTGGAGCTCGCTCGGCCCCCCCCCGCGCCCGGGATAGGGAGTCTCCGAGCGAGGGGCATCCCGCGAGGGTCCGACTGATCCCCCCCTTCGTTGGCATCACCGCCAACAAACGGGGTCCCCCGGTCTTCACCCCCGAAGGGGGCAGTGCCCTCGATGGTAACGGTAACGGTGACGATGAAATCGCCCATCGAAACGGAAAGGTGCTCCGGGATATCGGCGAAGTTGTCGACGGCGATCAGACAGCGGAAGCCGATGAGGTCCGCCACATTAACGCTGTTGGGGTCCGCGCGGAGGTAGCGCCCGAAGCTGTGGACCATAGCGCTCACGCAGGCCTCCGTCCAGCATTCGAAAGGTAGGTCGGTGAGTTTGATCCAGACTTTGTAACGTAACCTAGAGTTGCTTGCGTGTCTGTAAGGCTCCCACGCGAAGCAGTTTAACTTGCAATGTTGCAGCCGAAGGAGCGAGTTGCGGATGAGAGCCTCCGGTCTGACCCAGTCGGGGAGGAAGACAACAAAATCCCGCTCTTGGAACTTCGCCACCAGGAAGTCCGTAGGGTAACCCCCGAACCTTGCCGCGAGGTCTTCAGCGATTGAATCCTGAGGGTAGTGTCCCAGATTGGACCTACCGATAACGTCCGCTAGCACCGAAGCTTGTCGTCGTAGTTGTCGCTTGCGGAACTCTTCAGATAGAGGGATAAAGATCTTCGAGAGGTGCGGCCTGAATTCAGCATCTCTGTTCATCGTCGGGGGTGCTGTGGTTCGACGAAGTTGACACTGGCTTGCTCGGTGACCGGTGCGGAGGCACGCCGCGCAGCGCAGGGGGTCTCTGCACCTTTGGATTTTGTGGTCGCTAGCCAGGCACCTAAAACACCTGTGCTTGAGATCAAGCTTGCGGTAGGGAAGGCGAGCTGGAGGGGTCGGTTGTTGCAATGGTGCCCCACTGGTTAGGACCTCTTTATAAGTAGGGGGCCGCTCCCCAGCAGGGTACCGGATGCATAAAGGGGCCCCAAGATGGTCCGCCCAAGTGACCCTCCGAGTGATTTTAGCCGACTCCGAGGTAGATCTAGAGTCCTTGAGAAAAGACCTCTCAGTCGCAAGCCCCTCCCCCAGGCAGCTTTTTTGGAGCTTAAGGAATCTTTTCAATAAAGCCCCGTTCAGACCCTCGGATGGCTCTGGACAGCCACCCTCCCTTTTCCTTGCTCGAACAAAGGGGGACCGGGCAAGAAGCAGAGGGGCCTTGTCACTCCTCCTAGGTTGGAGGCAGTCGGGGACCTGCAAACTGCGGGAACCGCCTTTACGCGCCTTAGGATCCTTGAAATTTCTATCACACCCTCTCTCTCTCTCGCTCACTTTCCCTCTCTCCCTCTCTCTCCCTCTCTCCATTACTCACATTTCCTTGTATGTGCTTTAAAACCATTCCTAACAGTTTGTTAAGTGTAAATAGAAAATATAGTCACAATTATCAACTTTGCAAAGACTCAAAACCGTATTTGGCTCTATGTGAACAAAAAATTATGTACTTTCCCTCTGTTTACGAATTATGTTAACAGCCAAGCGTATTAACTGCAGGAAAATGTTTGTTTTAAGCATCAGTATGATTTGTGCAGCATGTCATGATTGAAGCTTCGATTTTTTTTTTTTATTTTTGCTAACCCGACTTTGGACATTTAACAACTCTTCTGTAACATTTGTTGGGAATGTATATTAATTTAATGCACTAATTACAGTATCTTATGTGATTCACGTGATTCTATTCCCATCAAAACAAAAATTGCACCAAAATTTTGCATCAGAAGAGCTATCAAATGACACAAATTAAACAAATTAAGAACTTAGATAGCAAATTTTAAAGGCAATTCACTACATTTCGGCCAAAAAGGATAAAAAAATTGATGGATTCCTCACACATATCATGGTTTACCGAGGATAGCAAAATGCGGATACTAAACGAAGCGAAAACCTAGGATTTTGAATCCAGTCGCAAGTTATTGTAGCACAAATCACAATGATTTGCGATGGATGGTTCCTCACCAAAAAAAAAAATGGAATCAAAGAGTTCTAGGGTTTCGAATCACCGCACCTGATCACGAAGCTCCATCATCTTCTTCGTCGCCAAAGAGCGAGAGCGAGAGCGAGAGCGCGCGCGAGAGAGAAACCAAATGTGGCGCGTTTCCGTTGATATTGAGCCCGATGAAACAATGGGCTCGATATTAAGCCCAAGGCCCAATAAAAGAGAAAAAGGCCCAATCGAAAATATGTAAATTACCATGCTATTAATAGTCAATTCTAAATCGACAGTGAAAATAATTTGGATGATGATTTTTACTGTTTATTGTTTTGTTTTGAATTCTAAATAAAACACACTAATTATCTACTATGAAAAAAAAATTAGAGGTTTAATTATATATTTACTCTCTAATTGAGATTATAAAGATGTGGAAGAAGAAGCACGTGGAAGCGACTCGTTCATTAGTAATTATTAGTCAACATCATTATGCACCTTAAATCAGATAATATTCATACTACATTAGATACATTTTAGTTTCAACTCAACATGATGATAATCATATATCCTCCGCATTCTATGGCATGTGGTTACACCATGCATGCATGTGCTATGTGCTATGTGCACTGTAATTAATCTTCTGCATATGTGGCAATCATTGTGGTGCTCAGCTCAGGCTCCATTAACAAGTACTCCTTACACAAATTAATTTGAAATTTCAGTTCGAATTATCCAAAAAAATATTTTGATCTTTTATTCTTTTGACTATTCCATGATTAGTCATAAGAAGCTGCCCCCTGCTTTAAAAGTCGTGCCCCAAATTGACCAGCCATGTGCCAACCTGGGGATCAGGGATATATCCTTTCATGGCAATACATATATATGTGCAACAAATTAATCCATCACTTTATTGATGCTTTTACATTTATAACCTTAAGTAGGAGACTTATCAAAATTCAAGGAGGGACAATTTGTGCAGGAAATTAATGATGAGTTTATTCTGCATATAATTAATTTCACTGATAAACATTTTAAAAACCAGGTTTTTAATTTAAAGAATATTAAAAATGAAAATTTTGTTTAATAGAGGCAGTCATGATTAAAATATACATATACATGGACTTATATATATATATGCAACTATAATTTGTTAATTTCTGCAATCTATGTCTTAGTATATCTTATCATTTGCATGTGCCATGGTGCAATCAAAGAAGATATGGTGTACATTAATAAGATCATCAACAATAACTAACATATATATATATATATATATATATATATATATATATATATATATATATATATATATATATATATATATATATATATATATATAGAAGATGAAATATAAAACTCTCAGTTGGTGCAACTAAGTCATAGTCCCAAATTAATAAAGAAGTTGAATGAAGCTTCCCCAAGTCATAACTTTAAGGTATCATGCTTTTTTCTTCATTTGCCTAGAAAAGACAACAAAAACACTGAGGATTTTAATTTAAGGATATATATAAATATACACTCGTTTAGGAATGTATATCTTATACCCCTGAGGTGGGATGAATTTCACTCGTCATTCGATGTGACGAGTGGAATGAATAATATCCACTCAAAATAGAATAGGGTGTAAGATGTACACACCTAAAGAGGTGTACACATAGCATCCCTCTTAATTTAAAGCAACCCAAGTCTTTTTCGTAGGCGTGCTCATGATGAAAGGTTCACAACACACACTAGAATATATAGCATAAAGGGAAGTGTAATTAAAGAGCCTATATATATATATAACAAAAATGCGATTACGAGTGATGAACGTTCCTACCCAAATCAATCTCCCTTTAGGAAGCTCCTAGGAAACTTCCTCTCCTTTCTAAATTTTAAATTTGAATTTAATCAAAGGATGTATCCAAATCCACCTCCCTATATATCCTCACACCTGTACATGCCACATCATCTACTTTAACCCTTTTACAAGAGAGTGAGAGATCTAGTTTTAACTCAAGTACAACTGCTTGAACCATTTAGAATCAATAAATTGCTCATCTAGATCTTAGTCACTTACTCAGTTGTGATGAACCCATTTGAGTCAACTTTGCTCTGTACTCATAAATGCATGTTCATTCTGGTATAGAATGTGGACGTCTAGAATTTGAATTTTTTTTTGAGTTAATTTTATACATATATTTTTTTTTATTCTTTTAGATATTATAAGTTAATTATAAATATATTTTTTAACAGTTAAAATTTTTTAAAAAATATATTTATAAAAATAAAATTAATATTTTATTTAGTTAAAAAAAATAATAAACGATAACAAAAAAATATAAATTTTATATGAGATTATTATTATTATTATTATTTGTTTTCATAGCAAAAACTTTTCGAATAAAAGGGGGACACACGTAGTCAAAAAAAAAAAAAAAAAAAAAAAAAAAAAAAAAAAAGAAAAAAAAAGAGCAATGCTACATGTACACCCCGAAAGGGTGTACATCATACATCTCAACCATTTTAATGGTGGCGATATTTTTTACGGGTCACATCAAGTGACCCATCATCACACCCCCACCCTTAAATGGGTGGGGGTGTGAGATGTACACCCTACACATAGCATTTTCCAAAAAAAAAAAAAACCCTAAATAAAGTGTTTCATTCTAGCCAATGATCAGTCTACACGTGGCAGTTTTCTATTGGTCCACTTAATCAAATCGCCCTTTGTTTTTTCTCTCTCTACGCAATCTCCCTCTATAAGTACCCACCGCTCACTCTTGTCTCTCACACACAAACACACATCCCCTCGAAATCGATCAACGTATAACGAGCGCTAGAGAGAGAGAGATAGAGAGATAGAGAGAGAGAGAGGGGAGAGAAACCGTACCTCGAATGGCGAACGTCGTCGTCTCCAAACCCTCCTCGTCGAAGCGCCTCTCCCGCAAGCGCAGCTTCAAGCTCGGCCTCCCCCTCCTCTGCGGCCCCTCCCCCGCATCCTCCCCCGCTCCCTCCCCACGCCGCTCCCCCGCCCCCGATCGCCTCGACGACCTCCGCCGCGTCTTCCGCCACTTCGACCGCGACATGGACGGCAAGATCTCCTCCGCCGAGCTCCGCTCCTTCTTCTCCTCCGTCTCCGACGACGCCGCCGACGATCTCCCCTCCGCCGCCGGCGACCTTGACTTCGCCGGATTCGTCGCCCTTATGGAGACCCGCGGCGGCCGCGGCGAGGAGGCGGAGGACGAGGAAGTGGAGGATCTACGGAGGGCGTTCGAGATGTTCGAGGCGGTGAAGGGATCGGGCCGGATCACGCCGCGCGGGGTCCAGCGTGTGCTGAGTCGCCTCGGCGACGATCGATCCTTCGCTGATTGCGAGGCGATGATTCGGGCCTACGACATCGACGGCGACGGTGAGCTCGACTTTAACGAGTTCCACCGCATGATGAGTGCTTAACAAATTTTCAAATTTTTTTTACTTTTAAATTATATTTTAAATTTCAAAAAAAAAAAAAAAAAAAAAAGGGGAAAATACTACTCGATCTCGCTGTTTTATGCATTTTGGCCCCTTGAGAAGTGATTTATTTTATACCCGGTGCTTTTCGGTACGTTTGTTCGTTTTGTAATATTTAGTTTTTTTACGTGATTTTGCATTGATTGGTGCCGTACGCGAAGCCCATAAATAAGATGTGAACTAAATTCTCGTACCATATTAAAAAATTTAAATCTACAACGTCAAAAAAAAATTCAGATCCCAATTGTTATTGTTGATCCGCTTTGAAGTTGGTGATTCTAACTTTGACTAAAATGTATTTATTTACTAATGATAATATGACTCTACGGTAAATGGTAATATAGAAAAGAGAAAAATAGTAGTAAATGGTGAAGCACAATGAACTATATAAAATTTTTATTTAGGCTGATGCATAGGTGTAAAGAGTAATCAAGTACCAAATAAGTACTTAGGACTTTGAAATTTGTAAATGTTGGGAAACTTACTTATGGAAGGGTTACTTAATGCCGGGGTCAATAAACGAGCCGAACACGAGCTGATTTATTTAAATATCGAGCTGAAAAATTTGATTCGTGTTTGACTCATTTTTCATTCCTATTATTAGGTAAAAGTAAAAAAAAATTAAAATTTAAAAATTTTATAAAAAATTAGTGGTCTAAAATCTAAATAGTAAAATATATATATATATATATATATATATATAGGAAAATGCTATGTGTACACCCCTTTCGGGGTGTACATCATACACCCCACCCATCTAAGGGTGGGGGTGTGATGATGGGTCACTTGATGTGACCCGTAAAAAGTATCGCCACCATTAAAATGGTGAAGGTGTATGATGTACACCCCTTCGGGGTGTACAGGTAGCATTACTCATATATATATATATATATATATATATATATATATATATATATATATATATATATATATATATATTCGAGCTATTATCGAGCCGAACACGAACGAGCTGACCCCAGTTCGTGTTCAGCTCGTTTATTAAACGAGCTGAAAAATTCGGCTCGTGTTCGGCTCGTTTACTAAACGAGCGATTCGATCTTGAGTTCATTTCGAGCCGAACACGAGTTCACTCACGAAAAACGAGCTGAATTGTCACCCCTCCTTAATGCAACAAATCTCAATTCTTATTAGTATTTATAGCCCACTTTGTGAAGAGCGCGCGCTTTGAGAAGAGTTCATATTACAAAGTAAATAGATACTGTACATGTTTTTGTGAAGAGCGCGCGCTTTGAGAAGAGTTCATATTACAAAGTAAATAGATACTGTACATGTTTATATAGTACAACATATTACGCAAAAAGTAATGCTATCTGTGATATATATTTGATTCATTTTAGAATAAAAATATTTTCATCAATTACATTAATATGACTTGTAAAAATTATTTTATTTAAAAATAAATAAAATATAGGATGTATATTTTTTTTTGGGTTTTGGGTTCAGCAAAGATTAGCTTGAATCCGGCCCAGAATATCGGCTCAAAAGGATTACTTAAGTTTTGGGTTAGCCATAGGCCCGAATCATTTGCACGCCGGCCTGCATAAGAGAGTCGAGAGAAAAAATAAAAGAAAAATTTGAACACGTACTCTTTCACAATTTGAGTTTGAGTAAGCTCCATTTTACTACTTTTGACTTGCACAAAACAGAAAATTAGAACAATCTTTTTCAATTGTCTTCTCTGTGCAGCCGATTTACCGACTCTTATATCATGCAAAATCTTCAAATACAAAGTACTTAGCGCTGGATTCAGAATTTGGCGAATTTCATAAGGCGTGAACTTGCAAATTTTATGTGAAATATTCCACATTTCAAAACAAATATATAAATTACAAGGATTTTAATTTTATTATCTTACGTTATAATATGTTTGTACATGGAACATCTTATAACCTTCTTTTTTTTTTCTGGCGGAACCGTTTGAATTCTCACAAATTAAATTTTCTATAATCAAAAGTGATAGCATGCTAGAAAATGAAATCAAAATTCTTGAAGTTCAGTAGTACATTTCAAAATATGTTATAGTTCAGATACAATTCCGCTTAACTTGGGAAATTCCCCTGTCATGCTAATATGATCGAGGGTTCGTTTGAGACCGAACTGATTGACTGCTCGGTTAGCAGCTCGAAAACCGTCTCCGTATACAGGCGACTCATCCTTCTCCATCTGGTACTTGAATAGCAACCCGAGTCTCTTCTCAAACTCCGACTTCACGCCTTTCTTTGATGATGATGAAGATGACGATGATGATGATGAAGATGTCGATGCAATGTTACTTCCGGACCCTGCCGTGATCTCCGACTCGAGCCACATATGAGCCAGAACCTGGCATGTGCCTTCTTCAACCTGGAGAGGCAGATCTTTGTATCCTACGAAGAGAATACTCAAAATTACAAATAAGAAAAGAATATATATATATATTTTTTAACTATCAGACACACAAATACAAAGTTAACTCGTATTTCGACACAAACACTATCTGAAAGGTCAGTATTCGATTCAAAATACGGACAATAATTATCCCTTTTCTTCTTGAGCAATCAACACCTAAATCAAGCTCTAAGCAGTGATTGATTGAGAAAATTATCGCAAATATCTTGAGATAAGCGAGAAAAAAAGACGATTTATTAACTTAATTAACTGATTTTTCTAAGAAAATTGTTGTATCTATCCAAAATGTATGTTTATGTATGAATGGTGTAAATTAATCAGTGATCAAAAAGTTTTAAAAAATAAATGGATTAAAATGCAAAAAAATATATATAATCCATGAAACAAGTAATTAAATACCTTTAAGCCGAAACCATGCATGCATCATCTCATGAGCCAAAATTGATCCAGTGAGTAATCTAAATAGAGAAAATTTTAATTTAGCCCCGCAAAATATTTAAATCATATATAACACCAATCAATAATAAAGTATAAGAAACAGCATATATTATGAAAATGAAAAAAAAAGAAGTTTAATGTTAAAAATAAATATATTGCACCTTGGTAGCCCAAACAAAATGAGAAGGGCTGTAACTTCGCATCGCCGAATCAGTTGATATGGGCGAGTGATCACGTCTTTGATTTTGTTTCCAGGCCCTATTATCGGCCTTTTCAAAACCTAAATTTCAAATTTGAATTAATCATAAGTTTTTGAACAAAAAATAAGTATCAAATAGAGCAAATAAAACTAATTTAAAAAAACTTACAGTTGGAACAATATGTTCTTCAGCAAGACAAAGACCTCTGGTTTCAGGGAGGTGATAATGTTCCTTCACAAAGTAAAAGAATTTTTACTTAATTAAAGTTTTTAAAAGAATTTTTAAGAAATTGTAGTTTCAAAAGTGAAAAAAGGTCAAAATGAAAAGAATTTATGTCTTTGAACTTTTTACTTAAATATTTTAGCTTCTGAACAATCTCTGCATGATAAAAATGACTAATGTTTAATTTAGGTAAATTAGTAGAATAAACATTTTAGTGTATCATTAAATAAACAGAAAAAAAAAAAAAAAAAAAAAAAAAAACCATTTGAGTACTTCAAATTACTACCATGATTTCATAATACTCACATTTTTTTCTCCTTCCAAGGCTTCATTAAGGGCTTGTCTCTCAACTAAAAGCAATGGAATTTGTTGCTCCACCTTCATATTTAAACCTTCGAAAAACTCGCGAATGTCGAGATGAAGTGGATTGCATTCACCATTGTCCATTATCGAATAATTCATACACTCCATGCATATTTTTCTCCCATCACCTAAGTTCACATATTGAGTGTTCCTTGGCTAAACACAACAAAATAAGCAGAGCAATGATAATTAGCCCATATACCATTAAGCATGTGATCCAATACATAATTTGTCACAAGGAGATCATTGTGATATATCAATAGATAATTGTACTTGACGCCTTACTTCTCAGGAGATCATCTATTATAGGATTATTATAAATCTAGCACGTTTAACTCTCTTAACCTTTTGAAACTAGCCACCATCCAAAATGCTATAGTCGGGTTTAAAGGTTTAGACTTATTGTATTTCATATATATATATATATATATATATATATATATATATATATATATATATATATATATATATATATATATATATAACTATTTCAAATTCTAGAAATGTCACATTCCCTCCCCCTTAAACCCTAACCTCCTCGTCATACTTACGCACACTCAAAAGCACTAGATGATATGAGACTCATCTCATTAGTCTTAGTCGATCTTATAGGGAGCCGTACTTCACCCACAATAGTTATTGGCCAGGTAGCCACGCTCTGCTCGTTATATAACTCTGGCTCAGCCGAGACTCATCTCACGTTTTCGATTAGTGATTGGCTCTGACACCAACTATGACGCCCTTAAGATTTGGAATAGCCCTTTATATGAGAAACTATAGGGCTAAACCTCCGAACTCGGCTTTAGCATTTTAATCGGTGTCTAGATTCAACAGATTAAGAAAGTTAAACGTGTTAGCCCTAGGATGAGTGATCTCTTAAAAAGTGCTAGAGTTGTCCTAAAATGAATGACACCCACCCCCCCCCCCCCCTCCCGAAAAGTGGGGCATCACAGTAGTAATCCGACATTACCTACCTCCAATCTCTCGCAGCTGCAACATCGCGGAGTTCCATCCTTTTGATGTGAAGGACAATATTTTTGGTGCCAAAAAGGATGCTCCATATACTCAATTTGACCAGTTATACTTGCCGGTATCTGCAAAAAATTATATTTAGACCTCTAAATAGTTCAGCAAGCAAATATTTGAGGATTACAGGGATTCTAAAAGCTGGAAGCTGTACTTACATAGTTTTCACAAACATCGCATTTCGGGAAATTCTTTCTGAAGCATAAATTGTCATACACGTGATCCCCGTGCACGCGGAACTATTGGAAGAAGATGTGTTAGTTTTATGATGATTTAGAAATAATTAGATTATTGGCTAGTTCTCGATCGTACCTCGATGTTGTCGGATATTGGAATGTCACAAACGTAACATCGAAAACACTCTGGATGCCAAGCAAATTCCATGTAGCTAGGATAGTATCCGTAACCAATCTCATTTTTGCATCTAGCACATATCCTACATAAATCCAGAAAAAAAAAATAATAATAATAACAATTCAATTAAATATCCATTTTCAACATTGTTGTATAACAAGAGATTTGTTATATGACATGAGTGTTACTCACTCGATCAGCTTGTAATTACAAATACAGTTCATGTATAATTCATTTTCGACGTTGCTGTATCACCTGAGCACCATTTTACATATAGCAAAGAATCATATTTAACAATTATAATTGATGCATGAAACTTGTTAACAGTTGAAGGAAAAGTGACTTTTACAGCTGAAAATGAAATTTTATTCATAGTCATCAAATCGATCAGCTCAAGACGCAAATACCTAAGGTCGGTAGGAGGCGGCGAGTATGGGATTGGTTGATATGCGCTTTTGGTTTGACGAGGAGGAGACTCGGCACTCATACTCTCTTGCAAAGCCCTCGCGAGCTGCTCGTCTTCTTCGAAATGACTATCACCTGAAGCAAATTAGAAACACAATATCACAAAGTGTTGAATCCTTTTGTCGAAATTTCGTGTTTAAAATCATGTAACATATAATAAGATAGAGTTGATGAGCATAATATATACCAACCAATTGCCTTCCCTATTTGTTGTTCTTCTTCTGCTAAAGATAGAGCAATAGCATGATCGATATCTCCGTATTCGCCTTCTGATTGTCCATCCTGCATCAGTTATTTTGAAGACTAGTAAGAGTAAAGCTCACAGTAAAGAATCAAATGTAATAATTTATAGATCACAAAGCTACAACATATATATAGACATTAAGAATTGCAGGAAAATAAGTGCCAAAGCTGATCAATTCCAATTTAAATATGCAATCACAGTGATTGAAATATTATGGCCGGTAATGTATTCTTCAATTCAGCAATTCACTCAAATTATTCAACATAGAATTATTTAGGGAAACATTAAATAAACTCAACAGGAATTTGATTAAAATGAAGGCAAAATGCTACAACTACTGCAAACAGGTGACACAAACATACTGCAGAAATTTTGCGTCAGCTTAAGCTGTGATTATCAAGTTCCTCGTTTTTTTTTTTCTTTTAAGTCATTTTATAAATAAGTGTACTAATTATGTAATTGAATAGAAAAGGGAACATAGTAGGAAATGGAACTACATTTGATTCATGGTGATCATCTGAAACACCATCTTCTGACGATTTTCCACAGTAACTTCCCTTTGAAATTTTGTTTCTGCGACCGTTGAAAATTTTCTTCAACCATCCCATGGTAAGAACTGTTATCCAAACATGAGAAGGATGCAATTTTCCTGCAAACAACAGATAAAATCAATGCATCAATAAAACTAGGACATGAAGAATTTTACTAAAATATCATTGACAAATATGGCGACGACGAGTTAATTACTTCATTCAATCATACGAGCATGCGCCTTTCAATTATTGCATCTTCCTATGAAGGAATAAGATAAAGCCAGAGTGCTCAAAGATAACTTGGATCATGTGATGGTTCTTGAAATATATTATCGACAAGTTTCCAACTTAAACAATTTTAACAGTTAACAACAAACCAACTTCAATGAATGAAGCGGCAGCATGCTGCCTTTTGTCTCAAAAAAACAACAAACCAACTTCGAATTATCAACTCTGAGTAGTTGAAACTACCATTTGATTGAGAATCCAATTATTTCCCTGCCAATCAATAAAAATAAACACAGATTCTCTCTCTCTCTCTCTCACTCTCTCTCTCTCTCTTGGCTTTTCTGAGAAGTTAAAATCCTACATGTTAATCTACATGCTATTGTATACACAAGCCTTAATGGCATAGATGTATGAATCAAAAATATACAGCACATTGAAGTATATATATTATACACTCTAATGACATATAAATACTAAAGAAGAAGTAATCAATAATCATTACATCTCTTACCTCAAGAACACAAAAATCAAGATGATACCCAGATGAGAATATGTGCTCTATCACAAGCACATTGGGTCTCTACACCATGCTAAACTACTAATAGAGGCCCATTTTCTTCACTATTTTGCTTCTTTTAAATGCACTCTTTTAGTATAAGAAATAAAGAAGAAGAGAAACATGACTTGGATCCAAGTCACCGCAATGTCACAACACGAGTCAATATTAATTATTAAAAAAAAGAAAGAAAAAAGAAGGAATGGTTCACACTTCTCCATTTTTATTTCTTTATTTTTTTTGTGTTTTCGCAATTGAAGAGTATACGTGGGAAATGCGTAGGTGGACGTGTATGGTGCAATGTCTCTTTCATGCATTTCTTTGTACCAATGGGCTATTGTTCTCTTTTGGTTTCTCCTACCAAAAAATGTATTAGACACCATAATGAGCAATAATTAATAGAGCATTTCAATAAATTAGTTTCCAAATAAGTAATACTAAAAAATCATACTTTAAATGCAGTTTCTAAAAAAACACTAATTGGACAACTATTTTGCTATTTATAAAAAAACTTACTTATCAACTGTGCTTCAGAAAACATTTTTAGGTATGAGCTTCTCTTTTTATATATATTTTTTTAGTTGTATATCGGTAGTTATTTATATCAATCATATTGACTTGCTTTAATAGATCAGTATTCTGCTATGTGGGGGAGATCAGATTAGAATCAGTCACGCTCAAAATGATAGTGACGCAAGGTTGACTGGATCGAGTCGCAGTCGAGACCTGTAAATATTATATCTTTACACTTTAAGTAAATTATTTGCATAATTCTAACATATTAGGCTTTTAGAATTAATGGTTAATGCTAAAGAACGGAGAAATCAATAGCTGTTTGGCTACTACCAATTCAAACACAAAAAATGGTTGATAATTTCAGCATCCCTAATTAAAGTGTTTAATTTTTGTTTTTCAAAGGCTGTTATTATCAGATTTTGATTGAAAACTTGTAATCTATATATTTATATAGTATTTTATTGAAGCCAGCTTATGTCCATCTCAGTCAAAAATTAAACCAATAAATATATATTCCAGCTAAGCAAAGGCTAAATTATGTTAATATAGTTGTTAATTAGTAAACGACAAGCAAAAGCATACAAAAATGAAGTGGCCTGGTAAATATGCTACGAATTTATTTTATTAAACTCTTGTTTCCAACTTATATGGTTGATGCTTAAGGACCCAACCTGTGTCAATAGCCAATATTATATAAAATATAGGACTCCTATTTTTAATTAAAAAATAACAATAATAAATATAGGACTCCTATTATTAGCAACTCGGTAGGGCTACTCTGGACAGTAGCAACTCGGTAGGGCTACTCTGGGAAAACTGCTACCAAGTAAGGGGCAAATAAGGAAAGATCGAGAGAGCCATCCTATTAGCCTCCTGGTGGACCTTATGGCTGGAGCGTAACAGAAGGATCTTTGAGAACAAGTTTATCGACGGGAACCAACTGCTGTCAAGGGCTCGGACCTTCCGTTCGCTTTGGGACTCCTTCTGCTAGCTTTTTTTTTTTTTTTTTTTTTTTTTTTTTTTTTTTTTTTTCTGATTTCTGAGGCCACGCTGCCTAACCCTGTTGCTAAGTTCAACCCATCTTGAATGAAGCGGTAGCATGCTACCTTCTCTCAAAAAAAAAAAAGGACTCCTATTATTAAAGGCAACTGCAAAAAAAAAAAAAAAAAAAAAAAAAAAAAAAAAACTTCACATAGAGTCGCAGAACTCAATCCACTCCTTTTTCACGTTCACTAATGAAGATTAGTTTTTAAAAATTACGTTTGTCAAATCATCCATTAATAGACTGTAATCTTGGTCAAATGTTTCGCTGATACTCCTTGGGAGAGATTCTTAGACAAAAACTTTTAGAGACTTTTGAACATTAGAAATATGCTAAATAAATGATCAATCGTCTCCGCTTCGCTATCGCACAAAACGCACAATTGATTTTTCAGACCAGCCCTGAGAAGGTGCTTCTTAAATAGATTATAAGTCGTGAGAAGGTGCTTCTTAAGGGAAAGTTAAGACAAAAATTCTAACTTAATTTATATGATATTTTCATATCCCGGAGTTTTAGAATGAGAAAATCTCGCGTACCCCCATTCATCATCTATATTCACCACTAAAAATCACCACCACCAATATATTTCACCAATTGTATTTTTTTTTTTTTTATTTAGTGATTTTAAGAGATGAATGGGTTGATGGTAGATAATTGACCATTATATGATTGTTACGGTGGAATAGGTCTAGGCAAAGTTTAGTTTTGTTTAAAGGCAATTATCAAATTTAGTTAAGCCAGAGTCGGCTGCGAAGGAGGTATTGTTGCCGACTACAACTTTTCGCGAGCTAACAAGACAAGTTGAAGTCGGCGCCGACACCGACACCCGCTCTCTTGCCATGTTTTTTTTTTGTTGTTGAGAAAAGGTTTGAAGTCGGCAGCGGAGAACCTGTTCTCGCCGAATACAGTTGACCATATTAATGCCAAAATCGGTGACGCAAAACTTACTCCGCCGTATTTCAAGAAAAGGAAGAAGAAGAGAGAGAGAGAGCACTACACAACATTAAAAACTTTGCAAATGTTATCTTGTAGAAAAATTAATTTTGGAATTATAAATAATAAATGATTTTTGTCCGATTTTTGGACCGTTTGTCGCATGACGCAGCACACAACATAAGAATTTTATTCACTGTTCACTTTCAAACAAAGATGGGCCTTCACTGGCTTGTGATCCGAACTCTTGATGCAGTCGATCGACTCGTAGGAATGTAAGGTTGCGTCGATACCCGAAGAATGATCGACCTTGAACAAGATCCGATCGGTCCACGAAGGTACTCGAATCTTAAAAGAAAATAAAAAGTTCAGTACTAATTTGGAGAAGTTAATATATGTAAGTGCATTGGTTACTAATGTAAGTACTTAATTACCTTGTAGCTTGTGTCATAGTTACTACTACCAACATTATATTTGTATGTAGGCTTGAATGATAAGGTCCCTTCGCAATATCCATTGAACACTTCCCCCTTTTCAGCTTCTTGTAGAAGTTGGTCTTTGTTAGTAAGCATCTGCGACGATCGAGGGAAAGGTAAAAGGCCATATTTTTAGTAGTTTAAATGATCGAAATTCATATTAAAAGACCAATGAGATAAGATGCTTACATTTTGAAGATTTTTGTGAATTAAGCCTCTGGCAGACATTGTGCTTATTCCTTGTAATCTGTAATTGAGATCTCCCATCCAAACTGTGACGTGCGATGATTCGACGTACCGGTTGTGCTCCTTAGAGAAGAGAGAGTGAGATATATGCCGACACTGCGAGTTCCGCTCGTCCACCTTGTGTTCATGAGCTGCAATGCTGCATGTATCAGTCTCTGAAGATTTGATGTGGGCACTTTTACATGAGTTTATCACAGACATGGTCCTTAACATTCGATCCTGATTTCAACTGCGTTTGCAGAGTTCTGTTTTCATCAATTCAGTCCCTGGAATTTTTGTCGCATATTTAGTATGGCCCTCTTTTAGTCTGCCATTTTATCTGAAGTCTGACATTTTTCGGGCAGTGAACAGACACAATTTTTAGGAACTAAATAGGAATCGAAACTACAAGGGCGGTTGAAATCAGGATTTAAATTTTGTGGAGTAAGTGTCATGATCAAACCTGCAAGATGGCATGATATGAAGACCATGCGAATGCCGCTAAAGTTGATGTACATGGCCACTGCTCCCTTCTTTCTCCTTATCAACCCCCCACATCCTCCAACTGATTCTTTATCCACCTTCATTTCTAAGCAACAACAAGTGAAAAACACAACCAAGATAACAGTAAGATAAAGGAAAGAACACAAACAACCGAAGTAATATCTGAAAAGGCATATATATTAGTCTTACCTCTAATATATTTCCTTGAGCTCTTCGCACCGAAAAGAAACAGCTGTATAGATTGCATGGTTGTTTCTCCTAGTAAGCTACAAATTAAGTTGCAGGTGATAACATTTAAATACATTTTAGTGTAAAATAATGTAAATTTCTTATCTTTTTAGAACAATTTAGTTAGTTGCTCTTAATACTTACATATGGGTGTCAGCAATAGCTGCTTGTAGAACCTGAGCAAGATTACATCTTGGAACTTCTTGTAGCCCGACCACCAAAAGATCGAACTTTCGATCGCTGCTCACTAACTTAGATAAATTCTCGGTCGACATCTTCATGAATAAGAGAACTATGCTGGTTAGTTAGCGATACGAGAACTAAGGATCGAAATTTTCTTCGAAGAAAATTGCAAATAGAAAGACATTTTACTTTGTTGTTCATATTCCATGTCACAATGCACACGCATAGCGCGGAGCTGGTCGAGAATTCGCAGGTGTTTTGTACTCCAACTGTTCTTATCCCTTCATGAGATGCATCTTCTGCATCAATTGAAATAAGCCTCTTGCTCTGCAATTCACTGAAATGCATGAACAGAATTATACCAAAAATGGTGCAAAATGCTAGGGCCTACATTAAACTTTTATAAGTATAATTCATATCAACTAGATCTTTTTTAAAAAAAAAAAAAAAAAAGAAGAGAGAGAGAAAGAAAATAAAGGGTAGTATTGGCTTTACCTTGTAGGATGAGAACTACACCAGTTGCCCATGCTTAATTCTATGCTATTGTTGTTCCTCTTTTTGCCTTGTTATGGTATATATTATTATCATAGCCTAAAATATGACACATTTTTTTTATGGAGCCAGGTTGAATGTTTAAACCAATATAGAGTAGAAAACAAAATTGGATAAGGCCATTATAGTTATTATTCTCCTCTTTTTCAATGATGAGCATTGGTCGGTTTATAAGTTTTAGAGTTTCTTTGTAAAACGAATCATAAAGAATTAAAATAATTTGCTTTATTTGTCCCTTTTGAGCGAGTTTGATTCAAAGTTAATTCAATTTACACCAAATTATGCTCACCCCTACTTAATTTCTTGTGCTACGAAGCTTCCTACTAAGTAGTAGTTGCCACATTTGAATTAATACTCTCACATTTTCCTTTTTCTTTCTCCATGACCTTTTTTCAAAGCAAATTATGAGTTGACCATCAAACCACTGGATCTTGTTAGGCCACGTGGTGTTGGTCGACTTCGAAGATTGAAGCACACTCCAGATAACATAACGTTGAAATTAATATGAGCAGGTGATTTTGGTAAAATCACTTTTCGATCGAGGGCCCAGTTCACCTGAACTTCGGTGTCATAGGATCCTGAATCTGAGTAGGACCAAGTTTCTGGAACATGCATGGTGATTAACACTAGTATGTGGCATTGAACATGGGTGTGTTAGGTAAATTTGCACCACTTTCCAAGCAATGGAGACTAATTAAGGCAACACGTCAAATTTATAGTACAAATCAAATTTATTTTACATCACTTCTTAGAGAGAAGGGTGAAGAGATTAGATCCTGCTTGGTAGGTTAATCTGCAAGAAGTAACTCCACAAGTTTGCTTCCTCAGTAGGAAACTGAGATGGGTGAAGAGATTAGATGCTGCATCATAAATAATAATATTTCCTTTTTGTAGTACAAGGTATATTATAGTTTGGTCACTGTAGTGTAACAAGAGAGAGAGTGTGTGTGAGATACTGCAGTTTGGGTGTTTTAATGAATCTGCAAACTTGTAAACAGCAGTAAAAGATTTAAAAACATAATGACAAAGTTAATATCAATATCAATCAGATAGCTGAATTTAGTGACTAATTCATCTACCATAATTTGTGGCAGTGCATCTTGTCAGTTCTAACATCTGAGAAATTTAAATTTCAACACAATAAATAGAGAATATCATGCAAACACTTGATTCAATATGCCATAAAGGAATGCATTAATAGGGGCAGCTCATATATATTATGCATTTAAACTTTTGTTTCCAGAATTGCACAACAAAAGGATCACAAAGGAAACAAAAAAAGGAGAGGACAAAAACTAAATTAAAAAAATAAAAATAAAAAGCTACATTGAATTACAGCATATTTCATAGTGAAACTCACTCAAACCGAAAGGAAAAAAGCAAATTTAAAAATAAAGCCCTACATTGAATTACACCATATCATAGTGAAACTCACATTTGTTAGGAATTCATAGAAATTTCTGAAACTTTCTTAAGGATTAAGCATTAGCTTTAGCATTGGCTTCACCTTTCCACAAAGTAAACAAGCAGTGATTTTTTTTGCCCAGCATCCACCACAAAATTCTTCAAATAGAACATGAGAATATTTATATTTGTCTTACTAATACTCCTCTCGATCAGTTTCCGTCCAACGGTAAAACATTACCTTGTTGCTGCTCAACGTAGGGCCTAATGAAAGTCCTTCTCCACCATACCTCAAATGCTCGCTGTAGATTTGGGCAGTTGTCGCCAACTTTCAAGAAACTCCCCAACCAAGAAAGCAGTATAGTCTGCTGGTCCTCCAAAGGGAGCGTGAGAATAGTTCGACCGATCCCTTCTTCGACCACTTTCCGATCAAAAGATCTGCACCCATGCTGCAACCAACTATAGTCATCAATAAGGGGCTGCAGCCACACATTGAGAAGCAGCTGGCGAGTCTCCTTACACGGAAGCACTTCTCCTCTCCCAATCCCGACAAAAATTCTAGCTGTGATGCAGCTAATTAAGTGTCGGTTCATAATCGGTAGCTTATTATGCAACTGAGAAAGCTCATTTTGGCTCGCCCACATCAGCACAAACTCATCAGCTATATGCCTGTCAGCCAGAATCTCTACTAGCCAAATAAGATTATCGGCTTCGAGAGCTATATGCCTTGTAATGGGTTCTTTGCCATTTAAAGCTCTATCGGAAAAGGCTGGTTCAGCTGCTTCTCTGAAAAGCGCTAACAGGGAGTCTAAGCAACTCTTGCATGAACTGTATAAGGTTTCGATGCATATATCTGAAGACCCATTATTACAAATGCTATTTTCCTTTAAGAGTTTTAGGACTAAGGATTTCATCTCACGCCGTCCTTTATCATCGCTGCTTTTTAGAACAAGTTCCATTATATGGGCAAGTGTGTGATTAGGCGGCTTGATCAGGTCCGAAGATACTCTTTTTAGTACGGGGTTTATTCCGTAGTTATCAGTATTAAGGTGGCGTACTGAGGAGACCACATTTTCTTCTTCTTCATCTCCGACCCAAGGGACTGCTTCTAAGTAATCCAAGCATGATTTCATGCATGCCCTGAAGCCAAGTGACTCTGCAACCTGTAAGAGAAAAGGGAGCAAAAAATGCTTAAATTATGCGGAGAAGGTAAAAAAAAATGTTTGATTGTTGATAGAAATAAAAAACAAATAGAGAAAGAGTTTTAAAGAAATGTGGAGGCGAGAGATATTAGGGAAGACGGGATGAGTTCTTGGGGTTGAGAAAAGTTGAACTTTGTGCTAAGAAGAAATTTTGAGCAAAATCAAACATGTAAAGACAAATATCTGAAAAATGAACAAATATAGTGATAATTTAGCTGAAGATAGACGATATCTGCTTACGCTGCATCATGACAATATCTGTTTAAGCTGCATCATATTCAGTAATATCTTGTTAAAATTCTAAAGCATGCACCCCCTCCAATTTGTAAGGCCTTGGGAGGGCCATTTTCTACATAATTATTGCAAAACATATAGGAACTTCAGTTTTTTGTTAAAATCAGTGAGTCTATACTTGCGGAAAAATGTATGTCACAATTGGCCAATGTATGCTATATAATATCATAACAGTAATTGTGATTGCATATGCATCATTTCATCTTTGTTATTGCAATGATGAATTTTCATCCCAATAACGGATCTAAATTTGTATAATATTCAAACTAATAAATCAATGAATAGTTGACCTTTTCAGTTTTTATAGCTAAATTATCAACCAAATATCCAAACAATAGGCTAAACATAAAGCCTTATCAGATAGTGAATCTATCAAATGTCAAATTACTAATATAGACTATACATTCCAGATTCCAACAACACAAACCGAAGCCTATATGGGACCGTCTTGTTTTCCATTGCATAACCAGCACATGGAAATTTATCAAGTCATGTTGAACTCAGATCAGTTCAAATTAGCAGTAGGTTAGAAGAAGCTCGACCCAAACCCAACCCATGCAAAATCTTGAAGAGAATAAAAGAGCAAAACCGACACATCTACATTTCAGTTTTCACGGATCCAAATTCGAAAAAAAATGATGCAAAATGACAACTAAAAGACAATTAAGTATCTTTTCAAAAAAGAAGAAGAAGCGTATGTCCATTTCTTCGAGCAACCATGATAACAAATGATAAAACCGAATTTGATAAACTCATTCAGATCATTCTTAAGGAGATTCTATGTTGACCTCTTGATAACAATAATAAGAACCAATCCTCCTAGCCAAAACATCAAATTTTAACATTGAAACCTAAGAAAGGATTAGGTCAACACAGCTCCGGCACATACTACGAAACTTAAAAGTTTCAACTACTTAAAGGACACACAGCCATACATGCACCAAAACATAAATGAATTATTCATGGGACAAACATAGATAATAAACAAATAGGTATACAAATTGATAACCTAGAGTTGTCGTCATAGTCAGTATTAGTAAGCGTCGGAGTTTTAAGCAAACCTTTAGTATGCGGAGAACGCGCGGAACACTTTGCTTGATCAATCTGTGCCTGACTTCCTTACAATACATCAATCCCACAGTCTCAACATAAATTTCCACATCCTCACAATCCAATATCTCAATGCACGAGACCGGCGACTCCCTCGACAGTTTCTCAGCAAAGTAATTACTATTTTCAGCAAGAATGTTCTTATGAACACTCATCTTAACTGCAATCCCTTCCTTCCCATACAAAACAACCTTCAAATCGCTCGTCTCTTGTTCGCCAAATCCGACTGAAATCTTATGCTTTTGACCCTCAGAATTTGGTTTCGGCGGCCTCTCCGAAGCCCTCGTTGGACTTAAAGACGAATTGTCAGAAGTCAGAGGGCATTTCTGGTCATCAGAAACACCTTTTGATCTTGTTGGAGTGGGTGCTCTCTTCTCCGATGAAACAGTCGGCGCCCTTTGAACCGAAGAGGCCTTCGAAGGGGGGGATGAGCCTTTTTGCTTATTTTGGTGGTTGTGATTCTTGAGGGTTTTCTGGAGCACAGCCTGAGAAGGGCAACACCAGAATCCTTCTGGAGTTACCGCGATCGGAACATTTCTTATCTTCGCGTGCCGGGATTCGAGCCTTCTAACCCTAAAATCTGCCATTTTTTTTGCAAAAAAAGCAGCTTTTCCTTATGAGATTTGAGATTTACGAACCCTAGTGAGTAAGATCATATCAAGGTGTGAATTTGATCTCTACAACAGCTTCAATTTCCGCGGATTTTTCAGTAGATGGCATTCATGCATAAACCTGAACAAAATTGAACAAAAAAATTCATGAGTCTCATACTAAAATAAGTAACAGGGGAATATACATTACGATTATTGCCACATTATAAGGAATCATGCATCTTTTTCCCCAAAAAAAAAAATTGGAAGGAATCAACACAAATTCGAACACAAAAACCAACAATCGAACCCCAAACACAATTTTCCCCAAAATTACAAAATGGGGTTTTTCGAGAACACAAAAAAGCACCAACCTGAAACAAAACCTAGAAGAAATCGCCTACAAAAATCGAATCAAAAACAAAAAATGAAAAAGCAAAACTACGAATTTGGTATTCGAAACCCACTTACCCCTTCTCCTCTCCCACCTCCTTCGACCACTCCCCACACCCCCTCCTCCTCCTTTTCTCCCCATCCACGATCCATCCCCACCTCCTCCGCCTCCACGCGAATCCCCAATGATGTGAACCGAACCCTAATGTCGAGCATGAATGCGACCTCCCATGGCGTTCCCCATCATTTCATCCAACGCATCAAGGACATGGGTCAAGGAAAAGGGGAAAAGGGCGTAAAGGTGAAAGGCGAAAGAGAGATGAGAGGATTAGGGTTTCTTTAAGCTTTACCAGATAAGAATGTCCTCGCTTTTCTCATCCCCAATATTCCAATCCATCATCATCTCTCTCTCTCTTGTGTGTGTGTGTGTGTGGTTCAGGATGTTTCAAAGAGTGGGGCTACTTAGCTATGCACAGTGTTCAGTTTGTGATGGAATAGTAATAAATGTTATAAGAGGGTACAAGATTCTGTTTATATATATATTTGTAGTCCAAAAGAGGATTTTTGGGTATACACGCACCACTAATGAAGTGTGCATTTAAAAAGGAAGGTGCATTATTAGTTTATTACTCTTGAGTGAGGAGGACCTTTAGCCTAATTGTGCTTTGATTATAATTTTGTGATTTGATCATTAGATCAACCCTTTCATCATTTTTATTTTTTTAATTATTTATTAAATTTTAAAAATTTATTATCATTCTAATCGTATATTTTTTCGTTTAAAAATTAAAAATTTAATAGCAGTAAAGACCATACAAATAGTTTGATTTATATTTAGTATATTTTTGGCTTTAGTTTTGATAAATATCTGACCAAGAAAAAAAATTATGAAATATAGTATTTTTTCTTTTTTTCTAGAATATATTATTGTTGAGACATTATTTTAATCATTGTTTGCAGTAAATTAAATATACTCTCAAAAATCTTCACAATACTTGTAAAATTTGAATTGAGTGGCGCTGGGGACGGTATACTCGTGGGCTATCTGGTTGGGACGGAACCGTGCGTGGTATTTAGAGATCTTAATCCAATCCACTAAGTGCAATTAGAAAAATCAAGTGCTTAGTGAAGTTTATAGTTAAGTTTATTTTGCAATTAGAAAAATCTAAATTGAGTGGCGCTGCTCACGGTATACCTTTTTCTATAATTTTTTCTTTTTTATTACGCGTTTTGATTAAGATCCAGATTCTTTATATTTATAGTTAAATTTATTTTATCCGAAAAATGTGTTATTTTTTAAATTTTTTTTTTTTTTTACTTGAGTGATATAATTAGAAACATAATAAATAAACATTAGGGATGATTCTTTTGGTGAAATTAAATGACTCTTATATTTGTAGCTGAGAGGAGGGGAAAAAAAAAAAAAAAAAAAAATTGGTTGTGGAGGCTAATTTTCACAGTAGAAAATAGAGATAGTTTCAAAATTCAAACCCACCTTAGAGAAGTGTTCTCTAATAATTATCCCAGTCTCATGCCCCAACAGGCAACATGGAAAATTGCAAGAGACAACAAAAGTAGTATATTTGGTTTTTTCCCTCCAAATGGGGACCATATAAGAGCACCCAAAAGTATAATGAACCTTAACTTGGTTTGAGTTGGGTTTAGGGTGTGTTACTCTTTGGAGTGTGGAAGAGAATATTTTTTTTTTTGGTTTGAGAGAAAGATAGCAAGTTATCTGTTTCATTCAATTAGAAATTGAATTCAGTAACAAGAATGAGACAACGAAAGTCTCAAAAAAAAAAAAAAAAAAAATGTCAATTCAATTCCAACCAAAGCGCCACTTCACTTCTGACCCAACGCACCGCTCAGCGGGGATCTGTATTAATCTGCTGAAAAATAACTCTATTTTTTATTCTCCAGATCACCCACCAGTTCGCGGCCAGGTAGGTAAGGAACCTGTCCATGTCAGAATCTCTCTCCCCACCTGTCCGACTTTCCCACACCCTTTCGGACGTTGTTCCTTAATGTCTGGATATCAACCGCCCCGTCGCCCATTCCGGAAAGGAACCTAGCGTACACACACCTAGTGAAAAGGTGGTCCACCGTCTCCGTCTGAGCCTGTGGGAGAGAACATTGACCCTTGCAAGTGTTTGATCCCATTGAGAATTGAGAGACTTTATTAGACTTTCCTAGCGCAAGTGGCAAAAGAATTGGTGGTTGATATTCGAGATCAAGCTTAATTATTTCACATTTTAAGCTAAATTTATTTTTAAAATAAACGAAACGTATAACAAATTATATTTTTCTCAAAAAATAAATAACACAGCCTTTAAAAGCACGAGTCTTAAAAAAAAAAAAGAAAAAAAGCACAAGTTGGTGTGATGGATTAGATAAACATGATTTAGGCTCAATTTAGAATCACCAACATAATCAAATTGTAGGCTCTAAAATGTAACTTTTGCCATCCTATCAAAACACAAGAAAATATATTTTTATATATTTTTCATCAAAATCCTTCTGAGTGGGACTTTAGAGAGAGAGAGAGAGATATGGGCTAATTTGGTAGCATCTTAAAATAGGGATTGCTTTGATTGCAAGGGATGGCTATGTGTTTGTGATGATTCATTTTGGTGCTATTTAATTATGGTGTTTGGAGAGTGGCCTTGTTTAATTAATAGTAGTGTTTGGACAGTGGACATTAATTGGACAAGTCCTTAATTTACCAGTCATGTGTTAGATTTAAATTTGTTTTAGCCTTATTAGCTTAACTATGATTTGAAATAGGATTTACAAGTACAACAGTAAATTATAAATTGCTTTGTTTGTAATTTCTCTGTCCGATCATTAGCTCTAAGCATTAATTTTAAAAGTTCGAGCGGTTAAAAATATATAATTTATTTATTTAAAGCGTTCATATATAGTCTTTACGAATCTCGATTGCGATTCGATTTAAACTGGCTCTATGTGTATTTTTGTGGTTGACTTCTTAAGCATGCGAAGAACAAAAAGTGAGTTATATTTGATCTGTTTTGAAATAACTATAAAAAATTTACAAGTTTAGATGTTGCTATTTCAAAAATCAGAATTTGGATTAGTCATAGTAATTTGATGAGTAACTGTATTTTTATTAGAGAAAATGGTATGCCTAAATTTTATAACTAAATAACTATTAAATGATTCAAGCTAAACAGTTAGAAATATTAAACCGTAAAATTAAATTTTTTTAAAAAAATAGATGGTTGTTTCAAAGCAAATTATGAATTTATGATTGACATATACTTCATACATTTTTATCTGAAGTAATTAAAATGAAAGAAAGAATTTACAGAAAAGTAAATGATCATTTTTGTATTTAGCATCTTTGCAATTTAAAGGATAAGTGGAATCCCCAAACGAAGTTGATTGAACCACTTTGATCGATAAAGCACAACCAACACACCAAAAAAAAAGAAAAAGGAAAAAAAAAAAAGAAAAAGAAAAAGAAAGGGACCAAATAATTTGCTTAAAAAAAATTGCATCTAACAAATAAAGATATCATCTTTGACTTTGCTTTACTCATGCAGCTGAGCTGTTGTTTTAAGTGACAAGTAGGTCTCTTTACATAAAGGAAACTATGATAGATTCCTCCATAGAAAAAGGATAAAAGAGATGCAACTTTAATTATTGTTAGAAGAATCTTCACTTTATTATTGAGCCATGGGAGAGGGAATGAAAACCAAACTTTTTTTTTAAAAAAAAAATAAAAATAAATTGCATTTTTTTTTTTTTCTAAAACAAAACAAGTGTGTTATATTTTTTTTCTTCATTTTGTTTGAGGATGATATATTAATATTTATTTTCTACAATATTCTCACCTTAGTTGAGACCTAGTTGTGATCTTTAATACATTAAAAAAACACAAAATATTCAAATTTTGTATTTGATTTAATGCATTTACAACTAATTATTGAAACTGTGACATTTCCGGAATTTGGATTAGTCCTATATATAAACGATATAATATGACTAAATTTTTTACTCCGGCTATAGCATTTTGGATGGTAGCAAGATCCAAGAGGTTATGAAACTTAAGCGTGCTAGAGCTAGAATAGTTCTAGAATGAATAACCCCTGGGAAGTGGGGCGTGACAGGAACGGCAAGAAGAAGTCCAACTGCAGTAGTAGTTGTTGCATTATTAACTAGAGTGTATTTTTAATTGTACCCAATCAAATGGTCCCTGAACGACAATGCATGGTTCCAGTGAGACTAAAACTAAAGATCTCTTAAATCGTACGTATCTAGCACTTTATTTTTTGTAATGGTCATTTTTATGTTCCACAGAGAGATTATTTTATTTCAATTTTTTCCATCTATTCGTCCAAACCGCTATCAAAATGATGCATTGATCCAACCAAATTTTCTGCCAAACAAAATAAATTTAACTTTACAATTATATAAAGCAAACAGCTGGAAATTTTTAAAAAATATCATTTGGGCTCTAATTCATCTGAAAGTTTACTGCAACCTCAACTTCATCCTGGGGAGCAGGCATTTGAATGTGAAGTACATATCTCCCGACATTTTGGATGAACCTGTGGGTTTGTACGAGCATATTTGCAGGGAATTGCTCAGTGTTTTAAACCAAAATTTAAATTTGGTTTAATTATTTGAATAGGTGGTTGAATCATCTCCATTTTAAGGTTTCAAAGGAAAGTAACATTTTATATAAATATAAAATAAATCACTTATGTGCGAAGATCCATTGTCGTCTAGTCCGGTTAGGATACCTGGCTTTCACCCAGGCGACCCGGGTTCAAATCCCGGCAATGGAAAAAGTTTTTTGTTTCATCAATAAATTTTTTTTTTTTTTTTTTTTATAATATCACTGTGCATGGAATACAATACAAATACAAAAGAATCCCAGAGCACAAGAAGAATAATCTAAGCAAACATCTTTCCTTTCTTATTCAATCAGAAAAGGCGCTACAAAAAGATTTGTTTATCTTATATCCTAGAACCATTTAAGGTAGCTTAATTCTTCTCGTCCTTCGGAACGTCCTTCTTAACCGCTTGCGAATCCAATTCCTTGGGTGACGACCGCTCCGCAGTTCTGCTCGAAGAAAACAACAAGGAATGCATATAAATGGGAGTAAGAAAACCAATGCATGAAAGATTAAAGTATTAAACTTGATTAAAGTAGTAAATTGTCCATCAGAAGAAATGCATATTACTTATTAATTAATAAAAGATTGGGAGCATCTAAACAGATGAGGCAAGCGAGAGGATGCATGGCAGGTTCTAAGTTAATGAGTAACTTCACTCTGCTTTAATCAAACTGCAAAGAGATTATATTTAATATAGCATTCACTGTCAATGAATCCCTTCGACAACATTTTATTTTTTTAAATCATTTAATAAACTCATTCAAGTATTTCGATCAAGGCGAATTTTCCAAAGCAGCAGTCTTACCACTAAAATGCTCGAGTAGAATCACCTAACCTCTCGGAATGCAAGAAAGCTAGCTTTCCTTCAACCTATCTTACTCTCTTAGTCTCTCGGCAACTTCAACTAAATTACCACATTCACATCACTGGAAAATAGAAAGAAAAAAATCCAAATGTTTTTCTGCGAATGGGCAACTAGATGAGCCTGTTCACAAAATTAGAGAAACATGGACCCAGTGAAATAGCAACCAAAGCAGCTTTCGTTACACACAGTGTTAATGCGCGCATCTTGTGCTTTGATTTGTACTTCCGAGGCGGCCAATGGGTGGGTGATTCGCTTCAGCAATAAAATGAATGTGATTACTATACAGTAAACGAAATCTTCCAATAGAACCTAATGGATCAGGTTATTAGCTAACAACTCAAGCGCTAACAATTGGCAAATTTAATGCAATGAAAACTTTCACAGCTGTGTCTACTTACAATTTCCTGATTTCATAAGGAATCAAAATCCCTTTCATAATGGCCTCTGGAAGCCACTAACTAGCTTCTTTGAAACTTACAAGATTTACGTGTTTTTTAACTCGAATAAGTTACTAACTAGATAAAGAAGGGGGCTTTGGCCGAGGAAACAATAAGTGCCTTCCCTATGATTCTCTCAGCGTGCGCTGCAGACTACATTAAATTCTGTGCCAAGGATGCCTTTACTACAAAGCCTGAACTCAATGAGCAGAAGCGAGTAAAATATTACATTTTTTCAGCTATAGGAAATATAAAAAACACAATAACTGGATGGACGCTCTATATCCAATTCCCAGTTGGCTCATACGGAAGGAGAGGAGCTAAGAATTTCAAAAGGAAAACTACCAGTTAAGATGACGCGGATAATAAGATAAACGAAATAATTATATCCATATGGCCCAATGCATCTAGGGAAAAATTTAACAATCTCATCACCTGCGTAACTATTTATGTAAACTTACTTTCCTTCCTTCACGCCTGTAAGCTACTCTTATAAGAATTCACCACGACCAATCTTAGCATGCCAACTTATCCGCTCAAAAAGATTGGAAAAGTAAATTCCTGTTTACTGTATCCTTCGAAATTCAAATTGAACCATGGGTCATCTCAACATCAAATTGAGCTCTTATTCACCAACACGCATTCACACAAGGTTATATGAATGGCACATATAGACTACTATCAATGAGGATCATGATGAATGTAGTGAGGATACAACTAATGTGCTTGACAAAAACACATAATCATAATATATTCAGCCAATCTCCTGCGGTCGCTAATTAAACAGTAAAAACAAAGTTTTTACACTAAGAAAAGAAAGCCCCTATCCAGATTATATGCATTAGCACAGTAAAGCAATAAATGAATACAATTCTACTGCTTAAACTGTAGAAAACAAACATAAGCCTCCGATTTGAACCCTAATTTGGCTTTGTTCTCCAACCCACTGTCCACACAATGGAACAAGCACTAAACACAACACAAACTAACGAATCGTGTTAATTCTTCTCCATTGCATCTAGCACAATCAAGTAAAGACCCGCAACAATGAACAGCGATGGAATTCAGAGGAGCAGGAAGGGAGAGGAGGATTAGGGTTTACTTGGCGGCGGATGTGGACTCCTCCTCGAGCCATTGGCGGATTTGGCGCACGTTGCGGCGGAAAATGGCGGCCGATTGCTTCACGTCGCTACGGAGGAGGAGCACCGCCGCGCTCACCCCCACCACGGTGAGGATGAAGTTGGTAAGCGCCATCGTTTTCTCTCTCCCTCTTTCTCTCTCTCGATCACGAAGAAACCCTAGCTCGCTCCGATTAGGGTTTTGGAAATGGGGTTTTTTGTGCCTAGTGGAAGAAGAGGAAGAAGAAGACGAAGAAGAAGAAGAAGATGCGAAGGTCGTCGCGTGGAAATTGTGGGCCCGGCCCAATCTACACGTTTAACATGGGCCCAACTTTTTAAAATTAGCCCATACTATGGCCCAATCCAGGTCCGGTTCATTTAACATCGGTAAAAATTGTTTCTTTTACTAATATATATTTTTTAATTAATTAATTATAATTATAATAATTATTATTTTTAATCACGCGCATGATTCGCGCCCCTCTTTCTCTTTTCTCGTGTAAACTCTGGTGCTGTACTAAATAAACCGGCGAATGGACCGGTCGCCGCGGAGGAGCGAACCGAACCGGGCTTCCGACAACATCGTCCCCTCCTTCCTAAGGGGCCTACAGCGGGAGTTCCCCCGAAACCCTAGTCCCCAATTCCCCGCGCTCTCTCCCTCCACACCCTAGCCGCCTCCTCCCCTCCCCGATCCATGATCAGCAGCATCTCCGTCTCCGTCTCCGACGACGACGAGGTCGCCGGGAAGATGCGCGTTCGGATCCTCCATAGGCGGAAGAAGCCCGGCCCTCGCCATCGCCGCGGCGGGGAGCTCCTCCACCGCGTTGTGCGCAGCGCAATGCGTTGGTGGAGCCTCCTCCTCGTCCTCCCCGTCCTCTTCCTCGTCTTCTTCGAGACCACGAAGCTCGCGCGGAGCCCCCGCGACGAACCCCGATCTATTCCCGTCGACCCCGCGAGGGACTCGATCTCGAACCCCAGGGAGGCCCCCTCGGATCCCAATGACGTGGTGAGGAAATCGACCGGAAACCTAAATCGGCTCGAGCGCACCACCAGAGTCGTCAATGGCGTCAGAGAGCGTAAGTTTTTGTTCAAATCAATCGCTTTATTCATTATCTTGTTCTTAAAATTTTGAGTTCGAGTTGGTACGATGGAATGCTGTGTTGTTGTAGAGACGAAGGTGATATTTTGATTTGAATTCGTCAATCCTTATCTCGGATTTTAGGGTTTTACAATTGCAATAGAAAAGACGAGAGTTGACGCTGCTCTCTCTAATTGTAGTTCCCATATAAAAAACTCTTGGGAGTAATATCGCACTTGTCTAATACTAGTTGTGACCAAAACCTACCAGTTGGTGGAGATTCTAAGATAATATTCAATTTAATTTTTTTTGCTTGCAATATCTTACTCCATGAACTACTATGGACATGGAGTGAATTATTGTTTGCCGATTAATTTTGCTCAATAATTTCTTTGTTGTTTTGGCTTCAATAACTCTCATATTGCATACATGGAAGTAACATGCAGATCGCAATGCAAAGGTAGAGCATCCAATATAAACAATTCAAATGTTGAAATAAGGAGCCCTGCTGCCATTTACCCTCTTTCTTATTCTGGAGATTTTTTACTGCTTTCATATATTATTCGCTTTCGAGTTGGATTTTATGTCAAGTATTTTGCTTACAGACTCTTTTCTGCTATTGGCAGCTTGTCTGAAAATTCGTAGTCTTGAAGAATTAGCCAGTCTGGAATTCCCTAGTTCTGCAGAACCCAATTATCCTCTCAAGAAAGTTGTGTACAAATCAGATAATAGCAAATCCCGCGTTGAAGTCGGCTCTACTCAGTCATCGCAGAACAAAGAAGCTACAAGATTTAATTTATTTACTGGATATCAGACGCTTCGCGAACGAGAAGAAACTTTCAAGGTCCAATTTTGACCGCAGCATTATTTCTTTATTTTCTTTTGAGAAATATGCAGCACATAGTTTTACCGTCGAACATGCCTTTGTAATTTTTACTTGCTCGATTTTGCTATTGGAACTTTTACTGAGTTGTGTAATGTGCCCATACGGCTGTTTCAGGTGCATGAAACTGCTGCTGTGCATTGTGGCTTCTACAGTGAGAACGGAGGTTTTAAAATCTCTGAGGATGACAGGAATTACATGAGAACTTGCAAAGCTGTTGTATCAACATGCGCATTTGGTGGCGGTGACGATCTTTACCAACCTATTGGGATGACAGAGGCATCCATTTATAAGGTACATGTTAGAGCATGTGTGAGTTATAGCTTATTCCCATACACGTTAGCGAGTGACTATGGTGGTCATATATAAGACACTAGCTTTAACTTTTGGTTTGTAAATGGTGTTATCATTATATTAGGCTAGCCATCACTATTGCTACTCTGGCCTCTTGCTCCTCGATTTCACTGGCAACTGTACATTCTAGCAAAACTTTATGTTTTCATGTTTGATGATAGTTGTGTTCTGTTTATAAATAAATCCTGCTGTTGTGCAGGTTTGCTATGTAGCATTCTGGGATGAAATCACTCGCACAGCTCAGGAAGCAGAAGGAAAACATATTGGTGAAAATCACATGATTGGTAGATGGCGCATCGTCATCATTAAAGATCTTCCTTTCTCAGATCAACGGTTAAATGGAAAAATACCCAAGGTGAAATGTGTTTTTATATGTTCCATAGACTAAAGAGATATTTAAGAGAGCATACACTAGTTTCATTGTGTTTGTACAGTTCACTTGTCAAATGTGCTTATTATTTTTATTTTTTTTTACCAATAGCCATTGTTGAGCATGAAATCTTATTCTAGTTTGACAATTATCTATGCTGCAACAATTGTTTAACAGATTAGATTGTTCTTTGCTACAATTGATTATTAATTTTTTATGACTTGAACTAAAAAATGATTTCGTGCTTCAGATGTTGGGCCATCGACTATTTCCTGAAGCAAGGTATTCAATCTGGGTGGACTCAAAATCTCAGTTCCGAAGGGATCCAATAGGTGTAATGGATGCACTTCTTTGGCGTACAAATTCCACCCTTGCTATCTCCGAGCATGGAGCACGAAGTAACCTGTATGATGAAGGGAAAGCAATTATTTTAAAGCACAAAGCAACTCCAGAAGAAGTGGAGGAGCAATTAAACCAGTATCGTAAAGATGGAATTCCTGGAAACAAAAGGTTCAACGGAAAGAAAGGTTAGCTTTTATCATATACCTAAATGAAATAGCACACGGCACCTCCTTTAGTTGGCAGACAAAATTAAGCCTAAAGTTATCATCTAGGTTGCTCAGTCGTGGAGTCTGGTTTCATTAAGTGATTCGATTGAAGTTTCCCTCTCTGCTTTGTAAACGAGAAATGACGAACATTCCGTCAAAGTAATTTAAACATGGCCATGTACCATCCAAGTCAACGCCAAATTGCCCAATATAGGTATAAATGTGCTCTCATGACATGTGCGCTTGGGGGTTTCCAACTGCAAATTATTGTGTTCGTTTATGCCTGCAAATTTTCGTGTTCGACCATAGTTGGCAAATTTTCCTTTTCTTGGATATAAAGCTGACGGGGAGAATTTGAAAGTGCCACTTAATGAAGATTAAGCCATACGAAATGAAGTCTAGGGGCCATAACAAAAATTTGCTTATAATTTGGGGACCTTAATAATGTTTTTGGCTAGGAATTTTGCATGGGTTTGCAAGTTCTTGATATGCTTGTTTTACTGAGGCATAAGCAATCTTTTGCCCTCTGCAGCTCTAGCCGAAGCCTCTGTGATTGTGAGGGAGCACACACCATCCACAAATCTTTTCATGTGTCTTTGGTTCAACGAGGTGGTTCGGTTCACATCTCGGGATCAGCTGAGTTTTCCCTACATAATGCGGCGTCTAAATATTCCAGGAGTGAACATGTTTTCGGTATGTACTCGTAAAGATCTTGTGAATAGTATGGGCCATAAACACACGGTTAAACCTCTTCTTAGACAAACTAGTTGAGGAATACAAAATGTATCTCTTCAAGCTAATTCCTTATTCATTGCAAGGTAACTCGATTAAACAACCCATTTTTTCCTACATATTGATGATCTGTCAAGTATGTATAGTTGATGAGGGTAAATATTGTCCTTAAAAAGTTTAAACCCTTTTTATTTCTGGGATGACTCAGTAGAGTTAGTTGCAGCTGATCTGACAAAGTCAGATGCAGAGAGAGTAGTTTCTGAATCTACTCGACATGTAATATGTAGAAAATACACTTGTTATATGACAACATCACACCAAGTTTGCATAAGAAATCCTGTAAATTTTTATTTTAAACTTTTCCTTTCTACAGTTCTTAGTCTGGGTTAAGTGTAGTTGCCCACTACTTATGTTTGCTTTCTGTTTATACTAGTTTTCTTTTCCGGTATGGTATATTCGCACCCAACGAAATCACCAAAGCTGGTGAAGTATCTTTTTCTCTTATTAACATAATGATATTTGACATTGCAACAACTATGATTAACAAAACAAGTGATTGAATCTAGTGAGCTCCACGTATTATCGCTATCAAAAGTAATTAAAGAGCTTAGAGCCTCTTTCGTGAGGTGTAGTGAAACATGACATGAAAATCTTTCTACTACTATCTCTCTTTAATATATATAGCTTTAAATTAGAGTATTTTTCATTAAAGAGAGATAGTATATGTAAAACCTAACTTATATTAAAACTAAAGACAAGCAAAAGCAAAAAAAGGCTAAACAAGCATCACTATTGAGTTGGTTGTGGGTCATTTTATTTTATTTTATTTTATATGTGAACCTAACTTGCTGGGATTTGATCTATTTTGGTAAAGTTAGCTTTAGCATTAAATGTTAGCCCTGGACAATTTGAACATTGCTGCATCTATTTCACTGCTTTTTTTTGTTTATTTCTTCTCTGCTGAATCTTTTGAAGTTCTCACCAGTGTTGTGTTGGCAAAGTATCATCTTGGTACTCGAAATCGAATTCATTAAATACCATGATTAGAATTTAGCTTCTCTAAGCGACAGCATCTTTGTGCTCTAATTCAAGTCTCTCCTATAATCATGTCAAAAAAAAAAAAAAAAATGAATATTAATTTGTTCATGGATACACAAGTCACACATAATAAATCTGCTTTGTCTTTTATGGATATTATCAAAGCTATTATTAATATTGTAATGATCAGCCTTTTATTTTATTTTATTTTGTTTTCTTTTACTCCTTTTCTAAATTCTTTTGCAAAGTTCTCTTGTCGCTTATGTTGTAGAAAATCTAAACCCCCCCAGGTCACGTACTAATTTATACTTAAAAATATATATATATATATATATATATATATATATATATATATATATATCAGCTTTACAAAAAGATGATAGGAAATATTTGGGCGAATCTTAATGCTTTCTCTTTCGCTTTCAATCTCTCTTTCCTTTTCTTTCCGTCACTCACCTGTTCTTTTCGCTCAACTACACATAAAAAGATAAAATTAAATAAAAAGAACAAGAAAGGGATTAAAAAAATATCATGCACGTATATCCCTGATACTGCAACGTCCCTTTTTCGCCCCCACTCGGATAGAAACATCCCAGATTCCCGCTGACAATGTCTTGTATATATATTAAAACTAAACCTGTGTTGATATTTAAGTTAAACCGAAAATATTTTAGGCTCTGATTTTCAGAAAAAGTTTGATACATTTTACCAACACAAATCAAAAGTATTTTGAGCGAAAAGTGGAGGGATTTATTTGTTTAACTCTTTTGTTTTTGAAAGTTCATGTATTGGTAATGGTGATGCGTTGATGAACTTTTAAAGGATGCGTCTTTATTCATTTTTCCTTTTTGAACATGCTTAAAAAGGAGAGACCATTTTTTGTTGGTGTAATTTTTTCCTTTGTTAAGCTCTTAATTCTAGGACAATCTTAATTTATGAATAGTTTAAAACTAATTACCTTTAATAATCCGAATTAAGTATTACATGTTACATATATGAAGAATAATTTAAAGCAGAAGCATTGACCTTATCCAAGCAATGCAATCTGCATTTGTGTGGACTTTGGGAGTAAAGAAGGACATAGGATTCTGCTGGCTTTTGACCTGGCAATAAACAAACACACAAAAAAGGTGCAAAAACCTATGCATGTACATATGACCTTAGATGATGGCCATTAACAAGTATCAGACAAAGTGAGTGGCTTTATTACATACACATGCCTCTTTTGTGAATCTCAATACCACTGACTTTTATTTTAGACACAAATCCTGCTATATATATATATATATATATATATATATATATATATATATATATATATATATATATATATATATATATATATATATATATATATATATATATATATATATATATATCTGCTGATATGCTGGTTTATACTGTGTGCGAGTCAATGCCGTCTAAAGCCCGATTGTGTTGGAACATTCGAGACTGTATTGCAAAGATGAACGCGACATGTTTACAGACTAATACATCGACGACTAATACATCGACGATGTAGAAGAAGCGTTCTAGAGGGTATCTATAGTATTAGTTAGTAGTGTTCTTTGTCCAAAGGGAAAGAAAAGCTCATCAATGGGAAACTGACCTTATGAAAGCAGTCTTTACCAGCACCCCCCATTATTACATGTTAACTGTCAGCATATCTGCATGTCCATCTTCATTCAATCTTGTAGTTGTTGAGTTTAGGACACTCTTAGTTTTCTACAAAAGTAATTACTAGCGAGTACAAATTAAGCTTTGTTTGGTGGTACTGCTGCGTAAGTAAAGTTATTCGGACAAACACTAACTAACGACTTTTCCTTCATCGAAGCAATAGTGAAAACTTAACTTTTTATGCCTTTTTAGAGTATAACAGTTGTTTTAAAATCAATGCAAAATAGTTAGTGCTGAACTAAGACTCAGTGATTGGTGCACTTAAACTGCAATTGAGAGCAAATATGAGGAATGGGTATAGATGCTCCTCTTTAATCTGCAGCAATTGTTACAGGGCATAGAGTAACACAAGTCCTACTGCTATGAGTATAGAAGCAGTTTTATTAACTTGATTAAATAATCCCAAAAAGCAACCATATCTTTAGCTGGCTCATCTCATGGGGTACTACTCTATCCCATAGTAGGTGTTCTTGGGCTTCAAAAAGAAAAGATTAATACTCTCAACTCACAAACCTCCAAACTCATAGTGATGACAAGAAGAGTAAAAGACATTTTCTTGTTTTTAATTCAACCCATCTTTAACAGGGCTTTTTTAAAAAGCAAAAAGTTGAGGTTTTATCAACGGTCCCTAGTGCAAGTGGCAAAGAATTTGATGATTGATATCCGAGATCCGAGTTTCAAGTCTAATTACTTTACATTTTCAGCTAAGTTTATTTCAAAAATAAATGAAGCGGGTATCATACTACTCCTCTCTCTCAAATAAAACAAAAAGCTGAGGTTTTCTTTAAAAGTTTTTTTTTTTTTTTTTGAGGTTCTGATTGTCTTCGTCGATATCGCTAAGTTCATTTTCTCACCTTTTTTTTTAAAAAAAATAAAAAAACACCAAACATTGAAAGCTCTTTCCCCTCATCACCTGATTAAAAATAAATAAAATTAAAAAAAAAAACAAAAAAACAAAACAAAAGGAGAAAAGAGGAGGGGAGGGGGGCTCTGACAATTTCTCACACACTTTGTCTCTCATCTTTCTACATCATTATCATTAGATGCAAAGGACAAAATGTATGAACACCTCAGAACTTTTATTCCATATTTTTCTTAATTTTTAATTTTTAAATTTAAATTATTTTGATTATTTGAATTAAAAAGTTCTATCAAAATATGGTCATTCTATTTGAAATTAGCAGTTATTTATTTCAGTGTTATTTACTATATACATTAACACTGAGAAGGTTTCATCAATGAGCTTCATAAACCTTCATTTCTAGTTCAATAAATCCACACCATTTCAGAAACAAAAAATAAAAATAAAATAAATAAATCAGAAAATACTACTTAAACAATAAATTTGAGTGGGGGCCATTTCAAAAGGAAAATGCTATGTGTACACCTCTTTCGGGGTGTATATCATACACCTCATCCATCTAAGGATGGAGGTGTGATGATGGGTCACTCGATGTGACCCGTAAAAAATATCGCCACCATTAAAATGGTGGAGGTGTATGATGTACACCCCTTCGGGGTGTACATGTAGCATTGCTCATTTCAAAATGGCTCCTGCAGTTGAGTGTGTTCTCCAAACACAATTTTACCCATAATTATAAATTATGATTCTTTGCCAAGCAATAAGCTGCTTGGAACAGAGGACAACATTGGTATCTTTAGGCTTCTTTTGATATTATTAGTCCAAAACAGAAAAGCCCAAATAGAATAAGGTTTCCTTGGAGTACCAACTACTCCCCCCACCCCTCTCCCTTTTATCCCTTACTTTCATCCCTTTTGAGGATGGGCTAGGTGTACAACCCTTTAGGGGTGTACAAGGGTTGTACATCTTACACTCCACCTTATTCTAGAGTGGGTATTATTTTACTCGCCACATCGAGTGACGAGTGAAATTCACCCCACCCTAGAATGGGGTGGGGTGTAAAATATACACCCCTAAAGAGGTATATACTTATATATATCAAAGGGCCCGTTTGGTAACGGGATAAGACAGAACTAGCTATTCCAGGAATAAGTATAAAGTACGGAACTAGTGTAAAAAAACGTTTGGGATGATTTCAAGGATAAGAGATTTTGTGTTTGGTATGAGAATGAGGAATAAGAGGAATAAGAGGAATAAAGAGTTTTAATTGGATAAATTATTTTTTTGCCCTCAAACTTCATTATGTAATAATGAGGTGAGAGATGGTGCCTTGGTAGACGTGGGAGGGCATCTAAGGAAAAAGTAAGAGGGTGTTTGGAAAGAATAAGAACAATAATTCTTACTTATTCTAGTTGTACTGGAACAAGCTATACCGATTGATTCCTGATGCGTTTGGAAGAATAAGAGGAATATCCCTCCTATTCCCGTTTCTATACCGAGGATTACTCCCCTTCTTTTTTAGGTTTAAAAAAAGTTGGATGTAGATTTTACACTCTCTATTTTATAATTCATAAAAATATAAATAATTTTTAGTAAAAGTAAAAAAAATTGGCGTGATAAATAAAAAATTAACTATTTTTGGATAAAGTGAATGTAAGATGTACATCTTATTTTGGAGTATATCAGTAATATTACTTTTAAGAAAAAAAAAATTCTACTTATACACTCCAAGAGAAGGAGCGTAGGTTTTTAAAACTTAAAAGATTGATGTGGTAAGTAGAAAATTAATGACTTTTAAATTGAGTGGGTGTAAAATATATTGAAATATTAAAAATATTATTCTTTAAAAGCTAAAGTTTTTGAAGTATAACGGTTGTTTATATAATTTCACATGATAGCAGAACAAAATCTCCTGAGTTTTCCTCCTATTTAATTCAAGTTTACGTCTGATGCCTATTAAAAAAGTATCAAGCCCAAACCAAACGTGAGAAAGAGTATTGAAATATTAAAAATATCATTTTTTAAAAATTTAAATTTTTAAAGTATAATAATTATTTAAACAATGGGATTTAAACATTCTTTGGACAAACCAAGTTTTGTCTTTAATGTTAAGTACCTTTTGTTTTGGGCTCTACCTATTTAACTATGTATGCATAAAATGAACACATGCTTTGGTTTTGCTTTGTAGTGCCATTTGTGGATTAATAGTAAAAAAAGTTGTTGGTGTGCATATTTATGCTTCCTATGTTGAAGTGCAAAGTATATTTTTAAAATGTAAAGCTATAGTCTTACATAATATGTATAGGGAGTAGGTATTATAAGAGCAAATTTTGTGACATAAGACATGCTGAACATACTTTTTATTTTACTAATACTTTGTATTCTAACAAATTGGTTAAGTCTTATAATATAAATACTAATAATTAATTAATTAATATTTTTTATTCTTTTATTACTCAAAAACTTACACAAAATTAGACTGTAAAATAATATGAAACAACAGGTATACTGTAAAATTATAAGTTAACATTGTTTATATATTTTATATTTAACACTATTCCTCACGTCTGAATTCGAAATTTTTTCATAGACTTAAATTTTTTTTCTCTAATATTATATTAAATTATATAAAAAAATTATTATTCTTCAAAATTTTAAACTATTAAAAAATAATATTTATATATTTTATATTCAATATAAACATATATGAATTTGACTGATGGAGAATAAGAATTAAAGATATTGGTTGCTTTTAACCTAGAAAAAAACAAAACAAACAAACATGTGAAGTTAGAAAGGTGAATTTATTGAACTTAGATACTCACTGTTCCCACCCAGCTTTTATTAAAAAAAAAAAAAAAGGGTTAATTTTATATAGTTTTTTTTTGAAAATAAATAGTAGATATATTTTTGCAAAATTTATTTTTTTATATTTATTTTTTAAAAAATTTTAAATTGTTCATATATAGCTCTCCAATTTATTATTGTTAGCTTACTGTTTATTTTTTAACAGAATATAAGTAAAATATTAATTTTGTACTTATAAATATATTATTCTAAAAATCTAAATCGTTAAAAAATATATCTATAATTAAGTATAATATTTGAATAAGTAAAAAGATAAATTTACTTTACTCACTAATCAAGATTAAATATTTAATATATGATTAATTATATATATTTTTAACAGATGTTAACGATAGAAACATATATGAATAAATTAAAATTTTTAAATAAATAAATATAAAAAATTAAATTTTATAAAAATATATAAACTATTTCATATATTTATAGAGACACGTATAAAATTAATTATTTTTTTTTTTAAAAAAAAAGGGTCTATCCCTTGTATTTCTCTAATAAACAATATTAAGATGTTTATTTAAGCAAATAAATGAGGCATTGACAAATGGACTTTTTTTTTTTTCCCCACTTTTCAGCCACACCATTGTCAGTTAATTGAGTGTGGGCCTATAAAAAGTCTCTAATAAGGAACATGGTGTTTAGTAGTTGAGCTTGTTTCTTGTGTCAGCCTCATTAGACTTTTCCAAAGGACTACATGATCCTTGAAATATGCATTGGTTTGTAGCTTTATAGCTGGAAAACATTATGGAATTTAGTGGGTGCACAAGTTTGTGAAGACCCATCTTGCTTCTGGGATCTTTGAGTTTGCTCACTCTGCTCAGAAACCATTCTGGGTATGTTGTGCTTCTTCTCCTCTTTATGTTGATGTTCTCTTTTCTTATTTCTTTTTTTTTTTTTTTTCAGAAAAAAAAAATGCTCCTTGTTCTCTTTTTGTATACTTATATCTAACTCTAGTTTGTTTTCTCTATTTTTAGCACTTTTTTTTTTTTTTTTTTTTTTTTTGGTTTCATTTATAAGTTGTAAAAGGATCATCAAAATGGAGGTTGAATTAAGAAATGGCATTAAAATGAAGGAGATGAAAGGGCTCAAACCCTTTCCCAAAGTTATCAACTCCATTAATGCAACTCCAAAGCACAAGCGCTCAAAAAGGTGACTAATTATATTTACTCAGGAGCAATATTTATATATATATATATATATATGTAAATATATCTTCTTCTTCTTTTTTTTAATGGTTGGTTGCTTTTTTGGTGACAGTGATCATGAAGAGAGAAAGATGGAAAATAAGTTGGTTTCTTCTCCAAAATCCAACCATCATCCTAAGTTGGTATGCTCTTGTGGTTACTCTCCATTTTATGGTTACTTATTATATTATGTAAAAATTGTTGAAATTTTGGTGTGTTCAATGTTTATTATATATGGTGCTTTTATGGTTTACAGGATGGTGGAACTTCTAAGGGCCAATGTGAAATTAAGAGGAAAATGTGGCCCGGAACCGCGGTCCAAAACTGCTTGAACATAGAGGTATTAGAATAGATTTATTAGCCTTATGAAATTTTTAGTAATGGAAATCAAAATATATATCCATTAGGAAGTAATTTTTAGATGTGTATTTGCTTTGAAGATATTATTAATGAGATTATGTTTAGTTCAAAGTAGGTGCAAGTGATGCTTCATGATTCTAAGAGTCATGAAGCTTTCGGATATTCGACACAATTTATTTAGAAGATATTGTTATTCAGAATTGCTTTTAGTTTCACCGTTTTCGATTGATCGGTTAAATGCCTCTGTGAATCAAATATTTGGGAATTTGTTGTGGCAAAAACAGGGAATCATTATGGTTTCATGTGCTGCTATGTTGTAGATTTTAGATCTCGAGAAACGGCTGCAGGATCAATTGGTTCTGCGCGGCTCTCTCGAAAAAGCATTGGGACATAATAAGTCTCCCGCGGTTAATTTGTCAAATGATAGCCCCATGCCGAAGGTACGATTGGGAGTTCGTATTTTTGCTGAGACAATTCGATTTTGCTGATTATGGATTACAATTTCGATGATGTTTCAGCCAACAAAGGAGCTGATAAGGGAGATTGCTATACTAGAATTTGAGGTTATGCACTTGGAGCAGTATCTCTTATCACTCTACCGAAAAGCTTTCGATCAAAAAGCTTTCGAACAACAAGCGCCCGCATTATCTCCGACCGGCGGAGAAATTTCAAGAAAGCCATTGAACTGCCAATCGGTGCAGCTCGAAGAAACTTCCAAGTCCGAAATCTCTTCCAAGAATGAAAAATCAGCTGTTCAATCAAGCCAACCGCAGACGCAGAAGCACTTTTCAGAAAGGGTTTTAGGTCCCCGCGTTCACCGCAGCAGTTCTTCACTCTCGCAGCGCATGGTGTTCTCGGCTAGAATTTCACCGTCGGAAGATAGCCTCGCGAGGGCTCTTCACTCCTTCCACTCTCAACCTTTATCGTTTCTTGAGGTAGTTCATGAATTTGTTTGAATGGATGGCTCTTTTGTAGTCTCTTGTTCTTATTGTTTCTGATCACTTATGCGCAGGAAGGAGATGTTGCTTCTTCGGGGGTGATAAGCTTAGCTGATTATCTCGGTGCAAATATAGCTGATCACGTTCCGGAGACTCCCAATAAGCTTTCTGAAGAGATGGTCAGATGCATGGCTGGGGTTTACTGTAGACTTGCCGATCCTCCGCTCGTCAATCACGGCCCTTCGATTTCTCCTGCTTCATCCTTCTCATCGATGAGCGCGGTTTCTCCCCAACTATTAGGAGATATATGGAGCCCCGGATGTAAAAGAGAATCCACTCTTGATTCTCGGCTGATAAATCCTTTTCGCGTCGAAGGGTTAAAAGAATTTAGCGGACCGTACTCCACGATGGTAGAGATTCCTTTGATTTTCCGGGACCATCGAAGACTCAAACACGCCGATGATTTGTTACATAGTTACAAGTGAGTTACTCAATTTCAGTATAAAATGCCGCGATTATATCTCCTCATTTCTTGTTTCAAATTGTGTACTGCTGTGCAATTTCTTAAAACTCTCATGAGAAAAACCAGTTTTGATAACATCTTATTATCTAGCAATTTTTTTTCCATTATCAATAGAAGACGCAGTATAATCTTTCTTATCAACTTACTAATCGACAAATTTGAAATGGCTTAACTTGTTTCAGGTCCATTGCTCGGCAACTGGAAACAGTCGATCCGAGGAAGTTGAGGAACTCTGAAAAGCTCGCCTTCTGGATCAACATACACAATGCTTTGCTGATGCATGTAACGGACGATTCCTCTTTTACGCTAAAATGCCTTTCGGAAGCGATTTTCTTTTCGGCATACATTTTGTTTTCCCAGTGTAAGCTAGACTAGACATTTCTGCAGGCTTATCTGGAGTATGGTATTCCACAAAACAATCCGAGAAAGATGTTATTACTCATGAAGGTAAATTGGAAAAGAAAGAATAAAAGTTTAATCAATCTATCATCAGAAAAATGACAGGCAAGTTTCTATTTTCTTCAGGCAACAATCAATGTAGGCGGACGCGTTATAAATGCTGCGACAATACAGGGTTCAATCCTAGGATGTCATACATATTGTCCTGGGCAGGTATGTATACCTACTGATCAATTTTCTTGTTTTACCAACTACTTATTAGCACAATGACCATGCTCAGTTTCATGCCATCATTAACTACTATTTCATTAGAATTGACAAATCCAGGCATTGTTTTCAGCTGCTAAACTAGAGAAAAAACTTCAAAACTAGTTTACTTGGATCACTGAAATGAAATCTTTTAGATGACTGCTCTGAGATGAAGCTTAAGAGGTCTCTTGCATGCTTGCAGTGGCTTCGCACTTTGCTTTACTCGAAGATGAAGAACAAAGCAGGTAATGAGTGGCAGGCCTATGCTATCGACCAACCGGAACCTCTCTTGCGTTTCGCACTGTGTTCAGGAAGCCATTCAGATCCTGCGGTGAGCTTCCGTAGCTGTACCTGTCTTTCATATAGCTATTGAATCACCATTGTATTTTTATCTTGAATAAACATTGTGTTTCTGTTTCTGTTTCTGTTTCTGTTTCTGTTTCTGCATGCAGGTCAGGGTGTATACATGTAAGAGACTATTCCAACAGTTGGAGGCCGCCAAAGAAGAGTTTGTCCGTGCAACGGTCGGCATTTGGAAGGAACAAAAGATCCTTCTACCGAAAATGATAGATTCGTACTCCAAGGACGTAAAACTATCGTCGCAAGGTTTAGTCGAAATGGTTCAGCGGTATCTACCGGAGACGCTACGGATGGCGATGCAGCGATGCCAACCGAAGAGATCAAACAAGATCATAGAGTGGGTGCCTTACAACTTAGCATTTAGGTATTTGCTCTCAAGAGACTTGGCTTTTCCTCATGTAAACTGAGGGGGTTATTGTTTTGATCTGTGTTTTGCTCTCTGTTTTTGGCTTCTTCTTTTGGGTGCAGTGTAAGAGATTTACTTAGATGATGTGTATATGGAGACTACTCACATTGAGAGATTATGCATGTAAAGAGCAACAAAAAAAAAAGAAAAAAAAAAAAAAAAGTATATTAAGTGAATTTTTGGTATGAATTTCTCTTATAAATGTATGCTTTAAAATTCGTGCCGGCCGATTAATCTGAAAGCCCAGCCCACGTACGCGGTCCAATTTGAACCCGAGCCCAGCACGAACAGGCCTAATGGGCCCACTCGGCCCACTAGCGACTCGAGCTCCGAGAAAGTGACTAGAGTCCAAAATACCGGTCACTTAATTATATAATGTGTGGGGGCCCACGTACTTGTTCGTGTGGACACGAAGTACGCATCGAATTTAAACGTGTGGACGTGAAGCGATCGTATCTTTTATTTTTTACCTACGTAGTAACAGGCCCGGCCTTTTTACTGTTATTGGGCCCACAAATATGGGCCCACGTGGCAGCCTCATAAGAGTGACACGTAAGGGTTAAGGCCCAATATAGGCCCAAATAGTGTGTACAGTAGAAAAGCAGTAAACACGTAGGTTCTCTCACTCCTCTTCGTCTTCTTCCTCCTCCTTGTGATTTGGGGGAGCGGGAGAAATTAGGGTTTCGGCCATGGAAGGGGAGGAGATAGGGTTGGTTTTGGCCAGGGCGGAGGAGCTGCGAGCGAAGATCACCGATTGCATTGGACGGGACGGAGGAGACGAGCTGCAGCGAGGACGAAGAGTGGAGGAGGATGAGGAGGAGGGAGACGGGAAAGAGGAAGAGGAAGACGCGGAGAGCCTTCTTAGTATCCGCGATGCCCTGGAATCGTTGGAGCAGCAGCTCGCGTCGTTGCAGGTCTCAATTTCCTACTCTTTAATCTCTTATCCTGATCGAAGATGTTGTTGTCGTTGCATTAGGGTTTAGTCGGGTTCGGGTAAAATCGCATTTGGAATTCGCTTCTATGTAAAATATTGGTTCTTGAGATGGATCGATTGCTCCCTCTTGGATGCGACCCAATTTTTTGTGGGATTTGATCGTACTATGCTGAAGTGAAGTACTTTTCTAACGTTTGATTTATCGTTGCCCAAATCGTGGATCTTATTATTTGCAGATGCTTTTTTCAATGTTTCCGATTTCCAATTATCGATATTTATGCTCTCAATCCGTTAGATAACATATCTGAAACCAAAAAGACCGCGATTTTCTAATTCAAACCCAAAATTCACTTTTTGGTTACTCATAATTAATCCATCCATTAGTTTGGTATCTGCGAAACCTGTTTCTAAAGTTTCCAAAGAAATTGATTGGTGTAATTATCTCCATTAAGTTATTTGATTCTGCCCTAATTGGTCTTACTCCTGGAGCAGTTTGAGCCCTATTAATTCTTGTTGAAATTATCAAGAGATGTTTGCTTCAAACAGTTTATAAATGTACTTGAAATCCACTGCTTGCTCTGAAGAACATAATTGAATGTGAATTTAGTTGGTTACTCGAAAGAGATGTTGGAGATGAATCTATTTTGATGCTTGATATATATATATATATATATATATATATATATATATATATATATATATATATATATATATATATATATATATATATATATATATATATAGAGTTGGGCTGGAGTGCTATTGATAGCACCAGTCCAACTTTGCCACCCATTTTGTAGTCCTTGAATCGCATTGAGATTCGTGGAGGCTCTTTAATGAAAAAAAGAAAAAAGAAAAAGTAAAAGGAAAAAGTAAAAAATAAAAAGCTCTTCTTTTTAATTAAAGAGCTTGCACGAATCTCAATACGATCCAAGGGCTACAAAATGGGTGGCAAAGTTGGGCTGGTGCTATCAATAGCATTCCAGCAATATATATGAATGTGCAGAGCCTTTTTTTTTTCGGTTTTTGCTTAACAAGAGAAGAACCCCGTTTCCTTTTTCATAATAGGACTTTGGTAGGTTTAATAAACTTGTTGATGATTTTGTAGGTTACTGTTACTTCGACAATGAGATCATTTGTATTATGTTAATATTTTAGACCAGTGCTGGTAATTTACTGCAGAAATCGTCTTGCTTTAAGTTATCTACAAGCAAGTACTTAATTAAGCCAGTTTCTCTATGTCATTTACAGGCTCTTCAGCTGCAACAAAGATACGAGAGAGAATCAATTCTGAACCAGATCGACCATAGCCGCAGGATCTTGCTAACCAAACTAAGATCATACAAAGGTCAAGACTGGGAAGTCATTCACGAGACCGCCGCCTTTGCTGCTGAGAAAGTCGAGCACGACGAAGGCCTCATACTCCCTCCTTATCCATCCCACCTCACCAACTCGTTTGTTTTGGACGATCTTTATCTTCCTGACTTTTCTTTTAAGTCTAAGCTATCGCGAAATGGATCCATTTCTGAACCCATCATACATGAAGCGAACAAGAGGAGAGCGGGCGAGCCAGAAAAGAATCGTAAGTCGACAGGACTAAGGTTTTTTGTTGGATGGTTTGCCAAATCAGTAATTACAGTTGTTAGTGTCTTGTCTATGCTTAAATTAGCTGGGTATAAACCAACTGTGGGAAAAGGCGGCTTCAAATTCGAGACCCGAGGACTCTTCAGTAAATCAGCTGGAGATGAAAGAGAGGATTCTCTCGAGTGCCCTCCGGGGAAAGTTCTGGTGATCGAAGATGGAAAGGCCCGCTGTCTCGTAAAGGAAAGAGTTGAGATCCCGTTCGAATCGGATGTTACCACTCCGAATGTAAGATATGGTTTCGGATGAATGATGCGACGACGTAAATGCGAGATTTATTTCTTTTTGTGGCATAATGTAGGGGCTTCTTCTTCCTCCACGATTTTGTGTAGCGCAGTTACTTTTGTATGATATTTTGGCTAAAGTGGTCCCTCATCTTAAGCTTAAAGAGTGAGTGCTTTCGCATCGTCGATGTTTTTGGGATTTTGACCTTTTATTTTGATTAATTGGCCATTCGTCTATTATAACTCCCCAGTTGTATTCATCACAGTGAACTCTTTAGTTCTTGTTGCAGCATTATAATTTCATTTTGCAGTGTGGAGATGCTTAATTCCCTCAATTTGGTTGGTTTAATATGCATCTCTACGCTAATGAGTTTCAGAACATTAATTAATATCTTAAAGCAGCAGTAAATGTTTGAATGTAGATGCATTTATGTTGAGCATTGTTTTAATGCACAGCTATTTGATTTTTATGACTTTAATGTCCAATTCAGTCGATTAAAAAACCCCAGTCAAATTTACTAATTTTTATAGAAATTTCAAACCTTAATATACGATAATCATTGACAAAAGATCAAATGGAAATTGTTCTAATCATTTCTTTTGACGATTTTATTATTGCCTAGTTATAATAGAGTTGAGAATGTCATTTCATGAACATGCATTCACTGTATCCTTTGGTTCAATTTCCCATAAATTTTTATATAAATTTAATTTAATTTCAGTGTCATTGTCTATTTCTCTAAACACTTTTGAAAGTTCAAAATTTAAAATTTAACCTAATTTACACTAAAAAAATCGCGGTTCAAATCTTTTTTTTTCCGCTTCGGAACTGTACACAAGGCACTCATCCGGCGCGACAATGCGCACCAATCACGATCCACCCCTGCGATCATCAATCCGACGGACCAGATCGTCCTCAATCCGCCACGTTGCGAGATCAGGTAGGTAGATAAAGTGTATATATATATATATATATATATATATATATATATATATAACCTCTCAGCGCAGATGCGCGACTCTTCTATTCGGCAATCGCGCCCAGATCGGGCTCAAATTTACGGCCCCTGCCACTCCCATTCCTCGCCCCACCCATCATCCTCTTCTTCTCCTCCTCCTCCGCCTCGGGCGCCGCCGCAAACACCAGCGGCGCCACCGCGCGGCGCCGCCCCGTCCCGGCGCTTCTCGGCGCCGCCGCAGCCAAAAGAGCTTCGCTCGCCCGCACCGCGAGCGCCGCGATCTCCTCGGCGCGGATCGGGCGCTTGAGCATCGACCGCGGGAGGAGGAAGTAGATTTGGCCGGGGAGGAGCTCCTCCTCGTCGCCGAGCTCCCCCACGAAGCCCTCGATCTCCATCGCGTCCGCGTCGCACACGAAGAGCCACGCGCGCTTCCCCCGCAGCACGTGCGCCGCCCTCACCGCCCTCGCGTACTCCCGCAGCCCCCCGCCGGGGAGCACCACCTTCACCGTCGCCGTCGCCACCGCCGCCGCCGCATCGCTCGACGCGCACGCCCCCATCGCCGCCGCAGAGCTCGGAGTAATCGCCGACGAGGAGAAGGAACGGCACCAGGTGCGCAAGTCTCTAATCGCCGATTCTTTGCCCTTCTATTTCGCTTCTCCGTTTGTGCTTTCGTGGAGAGGGTGCGATTTATAGGAGATGAGTCGGCGTTTTGTCGTGTAGCGAGGAGTGACAGGCTGGCGATTAGTTGCCAACGTAGTGTGAGGTCGCCGGGTATGGACACTGGTCGCGAAAGGGAGTTTACGAAATAGGTCTTGGATTTCGAGGAAATTACGATAAGGGTATTAAAGCACGAATGGGCTCTGCTCCACCATTTGGTTGGGAGCGGAATGACGCTTTTGCCCTCGGGAATTGGGTGGTCCAATAATCGTGGTGCTTAATAAATAACTCGCACGTATATTTTTGGACTCAAAAAAATTAACTCATCAACAAAAATTTAATTAAATTTCATTCAAACAGGCTCTTAATATTTTAAATTAAATTTAGTTTTAAATTAACAAATCCTCGCGTGATAAATTTTACACTGAAAAAAAAAAAACGAGAGAGAGGAGTATATTAGTATATACCGGGGACAGTTCTTCACGTGACGCTCACGTGGAAAAACATAGGGGCAGGGTGAAGGAAAAAATAAAATCTAATGGGGGCATCTTAGTCATTTCCTAAAAACAAAAGTTGGCGCGGTTATGGGCTACGTGGGAGAAAACGTGTGGGGGGGGGGGGGGAGCAAACCCCGAGACCACGTGGTCTCTGGTGCTTCCTCAGAATTATTTAACCGCGCCATGTCCGGTCCACGGGGAGCACGAACGATCCAGCGAATCATTCGTGCCTATTCCAACACCGGACCAATAGGATTCGAGCGTCGCACCATCCCGTGAGCCTTCCGCTGCCACGTAGGTTTCACGCAGACCTAATCGAAAATGGAAAATGCTACTTGTACACCCGTAATGGGTGTACATCTCACACCTCCATCCATCTAAAGGTGGGGGTGTGATGAGTGGTCACTTGATGTGACTCGTAAAAAATATCGACACCATTAAAAGGGTAGAGGTGTAGGATGTACACCCCTTCGGGGTGTAGATGTAGCATTACTCATCGAAAATTTGCTTGTCTCGGGTTTGTCGCCTGTGCTCTGAGGCAGCTGTATACGACGGTGGCGCATGCGGACGCTTGCTATCCACCGTCCACTGTCAGGTAACGGACGGTATAGATTGATCGCCGGGTTGTAGCGGAGTGCGTAAATCCGTGAATGAATCACTAGGAGTGAACAAGTAAAATCTGGACCGTTGGAGGTAAATGTACATATTATAGCAATTTCCATTTTTTTTTTTTTCAATTTAAATTTAATTTACGTAACTTCTTTCATAAATTATGACCATTTATTTTGAAACGTAAAAATATTACTGCATCAACCTAATGATTAAACTGAATTTTTCTAGGGATAAGTGATCATCATGTACCTAAAAGTTGAAGGTGGGGTGGTCCAGAACAAAAACACGTGATAATTATTTTTGTGGTTAGCATGTGGGAGAGAAAAGAAAACAACAAATCATCAATAATTATTTCTCTTCAACAAAATTAAAATAATAAAAAAAATACTTTCTGATGAAAATTTAATTCAAATGCTCTCGCAACAAAGATGTTGCTTATTCTTAATTTACAATTGAAGAACTTGAACAGTAACAACATGATCTCAAATTTTAGAACCGTAACTGGAAAAAGAGGGTACCAACAAAGCAAACCACACAGTTTACTAGCTATGTATGTAATCCACTACGTGAAGGATTCGAAGATACATCATCACTTAGGTGATTATGTGATTGAACCTAGTTGTTATATACTTGTGCTACGTACGTAGACCATTTAAATACAGGAACCACGTGGTTTCTGGTGCTCCGTAGGAATATTTTAACAACGCCATGTCTAGGCCAGAGGGAGCCCAACACTGACCTTCTCCGGCGAATCAATTCGTAGTTTATTCCTGCGCCCCCATCCAATAGCATCCCATTGCCGCACCATCCTATGAACCTTCTCGCCCCAAATAATTTTTATTTTTTTTTAAAAAAAAAATCTACTTATAAATCTTACACCCCTATTCTAAAATTCATAAATATTTAAAGAAAAAAAATTGAAGTGATGAGTTGGAGAATAATAATTTTTGAATGAAAATAGTCTAAAATGTACACACCACTCTTGATATGTATCAGTATAATTGTTTTTTTTAAAAAAAATTATATCATAAGATGAGTAGACTAAGCAATAGTTCTTAATGAGCTGCTATTTTAAAATGCATATATTTGAGCCAGAACGAAAAAAAAGAAACAAAAACTGCAACTGCCCTAATTAGCTTGTCTCCAAATACAATCCATTACTCCTGGTCGATCTTTGTCGGGCTCTTAATGGGCCCATACCTGGTGGGCCCACTGAGGTTAGTGGGCTCATTATTTATGGTGGAGTATTATTAATATCTCGTACAATATATTAGCTGTAAAGAGAGAGAGAGAGAGAGAGAGAGAGAGAGAGAGAGAGAGAGAGAGAGAGGAGGGACATTGTGAGAGAGAACGATAGTAGTGGCGAAAATAACCACGTGATATTTGAGGTTTCGCATGTGCGGGACAAAAAAAGAAAAGAGGAATCACTATTACTAATTATTCATTTTTCCAATACAAAAAGGAACGAATACAAAATTTAGCATATGATAAAGGAGCCATCACTACTTTCTTGGTTTGAGTGCCCCTCTGCCAACTTGGGTTAAAAACCAAATTACCAAATTTAAAGAATTTGGTTTTAGGAATTCTGAGTTACAGGTTGGGCCTTAGGAGGATGGGCCACAATGAAGGTAGCCCAAGAACAATTCCACGATTTAAATGTAAGGCCCAGTCCAAATTCCTGTTTCGCTTCCTTAAAACAGATTCATTAACACACCCTCATCTCTTAAAATACCTCTATAACACTGATGACACAGGAAAAAGAACAATTCTATGTCTACTCACAGTTGAAGATAAAAAGTAGAACCCTTTTAGGTATTATGTATGGCAAATTTGTGAAATCTCCTGATGGTGGGGTTTTCAGTCTTTACCATCTCCTCAATTTGACCCTTTTTAAAATTTTTAAGCACTCAAACAAACATTTGAAACAAGGGAAACTCTGTTCATGGTAGCTCATTAGCATTCAGAAAATTGGAGAGAGTGGACCCATCAGGAGGAGGCCACACCAATGGAAGAACTAGTCAGAACAAGCATGACCTGCTACTATAGCCCCTATTAGTAGTATAGTTTCTACAACAGCTTCTGTACTACAGAAGCATAGCAAAAAATTTAAAAAAAAATTGGTTGCTAAGAAAGAAGAATTGAGCTAGCGAAAGTTCAGATATAAAATTTCAGATTAGTTGCAATCAGAAATAGTTTTGCATTACAATATGAGCAAAAAGGCAAATATATGTCAAAAACTATACGATATTTGTGAACATTATATACGAAAGTTCTACAAAAATAAGCTAGCGAAAGCCAGATTATTATTAATGATCACCGAGAAGCCACGAGCCATAAGTTGAAAAGAGATGAAGCTGCGGTGAGAAACCATGATAAGAATGCCATTCCGGCGGATAACTGATATCTCCCGCAGAACTTGGGGGAGCAGTATGTGCCGCCGATATGGAGAAGATCTATAACACCGGCAGTCGAGCAAGCCGCGGCAAGCGAGAGTATCGATAGGATCTGTCGCAAATGCCCAGATATTTCTCACTCAAATGTTGCAGATTAAGGACACAATGTAGTTTATCAAATGACTAAAATGAATGAATATAGTCGCAATTTGTTTACCTCCCTCAATGATCAAAAACTAGAGATCACCCCCCCTTGGTTTGTTGTTAAACAAGGGGATCTTCTATATTCTAGTCTTTATTTAACATAATAATGTGCAAGTAAAACTTACCCAGTCCCCTACAACTACAATGATCACGACTCCGGGAAGGCGAAGCGGGCACCCAACGAAGATCGAGTACATGTCGACCATGGCCAGAGTACAGCTCCAAGGAATCACCAAGCCCATGATTGTCACTAGAAAGCTGAAAAGAGTAATTTTTAATCAGAAACTTTAAATTTTGAAGATAACTTTGGAACTAGAAATTGGGGCATTCTTTTGGCTGGTGATGGATACTGATCCTTGAAATGTTAGATTCGTCGATTCGAGCTCGCTACAAAGTTCAAATTTGATTGAGCTCAGCACACATCTGATCAGATAATAACACCAGCCATAAAGTAGTTCAAGCAAGGACGTGGACTAATGGAAGAGAACAAGCAAAAGAGCCCCAGGATGAAATTATACAACCTGATTAGGCCATGTAAATAAGATGCTATTTCAAACATGTACAAATTGAAACCAAATTCACAAATTTAAGAGCTGGGTACGGCCAATTAGGCCCTAAAACACTCAAATGAATCGAATTAATTAGTGGACAAAGAAGCTCAAAACTATTTGAAAGATGGGCATTGCAGATTAAACCCTAAAACACTCATATGAATCAAATTAGTAGAAATTGAGGATTTCCAAAAGAAGCAGCCCAAACCAATCAAATGGATCAAATTAGCAGATACTGAAGAGTACCAAAAGAGGCCCTGAACTAACCCAAAATTGAAATTTCGAAACATGGGTATTGAACATCAAACCCTAGACCACCCAAAAACGAATCAATCCAAAAAAGAAAAAAAAAAAAGAAGCAAATTAGGTATAGGTTTTGGGGGGTGGATTACCAAAACGCGGTGTAGCTATAGAACTCGACCCCCACGGTCATGAAGAGGAGGGACGCGGAGGAGAAGAGCGCCTGCCCCAGCCTCAGCGACAGGCTCGCGGTAGTCCCCACCGCCCCAGGCGTGTCGTCCATCGGATCACGAACAAGAAGCTGCTGCGGCTGCGGCTGCGGCTGCGGCGGCATCGGCGGCGGCGCAAACGAGATCCACAGCGACGGTTCGATGACGATCCGCAACGAGAGCTCGTCGTCGTCGTCGTCATCATCTTCGCAGCGGAAGTAGTAGTAATCGCTTCCTCTCGAATCCTCTTCGTCCCCTTTCCATGTATGGGATTGGGTTCGAGAGACGAAATCGAACGCGTTCTTTTTCTGATTTTTTCGATCAATTTATTTTGATTTAATTTGAGAAAGAAAGGGAAAATAATAATAATAATAATAATAATAATAATAATAATAAAAGAAATGGAAAGAAAAATTGGGCACTTTGGATGGATGAAGAAACAGGCGAAGAGAATAATATTTTTGCACCGCCCCTCTTTAGCCTTTTTTTTTTTTTTTTAACTGGGTCTTGTGTTAAAGTTTGCTTTTCGATTATAATATCATTTAATGAACTTGACCTTTCAATGTTTTTAGTACTTATTCTATTTTTAACTTTAAGTGCATTACGTAAACAATGCCAAGTGTAATTACTAAAAAAGAGTTAAGAGTGGAGAGAAGATTAATAATTTTAGAAATAAAATTTTCTCAATATAGAAATGGATGGTAAATAAAAAAATAATCTGACATTATATTTGTTAAGTTCATGTGTGAAATATCAATTTCGCCTTTACAAATATGACTGAAAAATATAATTATGATTAAGTCTAATATTTAAAAAGGTAAAACATAAATTTATCTCACTCACGGGCTAGTTAACTATATTTTTCTAACAAATATTGACGATAAGGATATATATGAATAATTTTTAATAAATATTGACGGTAAGAACATATATGAATTAAGCTGGAATACTATTAATAGTATTAAGTTATTTGTGCTATTAAGTTTTTAATACTTGGATTAAAAAATATATGGTTGAGATGATAGTAATTTTTTTGGGTTTAATAGGTGGTTGGAAAATAGTAAAATTTAACGGATAAAAATGATCAAAGTGATTGATCTAAAAATAAAAAATTTAATAGCACAAATAACTTAATACTATTAATAATATAGTAGCCGAACTCTCTCTCTCTCTCCCTCTATATATATATATATATATATATATATATATATATATATATATATATATATTATTACCTTTTTATCGCAAATTAACATCTACAACAATGGAATAAAACATTAACTAGTAACTGGAAACAACTACTACTACTACGAACCAAAGGTCGGCGATGGAGATGCGGGTCCCACAGATCAGATGATCCTACACCGTCTGATTCGCTGAACTCTTCGTGCTACTCGTGATGAGACGCTTCGTGATTCGATCATTCGAAAGCGTTCGCTAAGTTCGGGGTATCGAATTCGAACCCGCACCAACATCCTGTGGTGAATGGTGATCGCGTGGGGTGGAGATCAAAAGCGGAGCCAACGGTTCCGAACTCGCCACGTGTCCATAGAATCAAACTGGGCCCCACACTATCCCTTTAAAACAAAATTTCCATTCCATTTTTCACACCAAAATATCCAAAACTAAATTATTATTATTATTATTATTATTATTATTATTATTGGGTTGGATCAATCTCAATCCGTGAGGCCGAGCCCAAGACCGGCCTTATAGGTATCGTTTGTTTCGGGACTAGAACCGGAAATAAAAAATTTATCTTCCTTATTTTATCAAACGCACCAAGAATTATTCGGTACAGCAGTTTTAGTACAAGCAAAATAAGCTGGAACAACCGTTCTTATCTATTATTTTATAATTTTTTTTTTTTATTAGTGGGACAGTGAAGTTGTATTTGGTAATGATGAGACATTCAGTTTGATACCAAATATGAACTTGTAAACTCAAAGATACCCATTTCAAAAAACACTGTAAATCAGATGTTTTGAATTGAAATTACACATTTAAGTAGCTTTTGGGCTCCTGCTGCTGCACACTTTATGTACACACAATGTAAAACAACACAAAAAATCAAAACCATACATGCAAATCGAAACCTATCATAATACATACACATTCACATTCGCAAATCTGAGGATTCAGAATGAAAAAGTAGTAACTAGAGAAAATAAAGCACCAAGATCCAGGTAGGATAAACCAAGAGAAGAACGATGCCGAGGGTGTTCGATATGCCGTGGCTCTTCGTGAGCGCGTTCCTGAATCCGCCCGACGCGCGAATGTGCTCCTGAAGAAGGTAGCAGCCGATGAACAAGCATATCATGACGCCGACTATGTTACTCCGAATAGTATCTGCCAAGAAACCAGGAGCAACCACCAGGAGGAGGAGTAAACATCCAGGCATCTCCAGCCAATCTACACTCAAACATGACACAGTAACAACATTTTTAAGCATTTGATGCTTTGAAGCACCAAATTATCATATATCATTGAAGCAAAACAGTTACTAACACCATACCAGGGAAGTGTCGAGGAAAGAAGAGCCGGAGCACGACTCCGACGAAAGCGATCCATTTTCCGACCTCTCCTCTGAAGATTTTCGTGAATCAAATTCGCACAAACAGGATAAGATGGTAGTAGTAGATACAGAAAGATAGTCTCCTATGATGTACTAATCTATATCTATCATCTGCATATATATATATATAGACCACCTTAATCCTGCATTGAATTAGAGATTGCTCGAAATGGTTTTGGCTCAATGATCTGAGACTGTTACGCGCGAAATTGTCGAGAAACAGAGCCCAAAGCAGAAGAGAGAAGGAGGAGAAGAATGATCACCTCAGAAAATAGAAAAGCACAGAAGGGAGGCTTAAGAAAATGTAGGGAACGAGAAGCGAAGTTTGCATCTTGGTCCTCCAGTTTGTCCGATCCAATATCAACAAATATCTGCGGGGAAGAACACAAATTGAGAGAGAGTTCACTAAATTTACAATTTGGCTTAAAATCTTGGATAATAATGTTTGCGCGAAAGCAATAGTATTTTATCTGAAACATCAAGAATTGTGTGGTATTATAGTTTTGTGCATATCTTATTACTCAAATTTTTTATTAGATAAGGTGAAGGGTGATTTTTAGAACATTTTTTCGGCTCTAAAACTGCAAATTTCATGAACTGTTGATGGATGGTGGCTAACGAAGCCAATTTGATTTGTAAAAGATAATTCAAATTAAAAAATATTAAAAGTTAAGGGGTTTCTGATCAACATTTTAACCTAAAACAAACAATCCGCACCTCTTTTCCGATGAAACAATCACGAACCCTAGACACAACAAATTCCGAAAAATGATACCAAAAAATCAAAAGAGGGATCACGATCTCACATAGCGGCGAACGAAGCGAGGGATTTGAGGGCGGTCGTGGCGAATCCGACGCCGCTACAGAGGCGTAAGGTGTGATCGACGAGCCTCCGCGCGGCGACGCCGAGCTCCTTTAGATCTGATTCGACACTGCTGCTGCTGCCGCCGCCGCCGCCGCCGCCGCCGCCGCCGCCGCCGCGGTGGATCTCATCGGTCTTCATCGCAATGTACGGCATCTTCCCCATCTCCCAAACCCTAGCTCGATCCCTTTCGAGTTCCAAAGAAGAAGAAGAAGATGATGATGAGAAGGAGAAATAATAATAATAATAATAATAATAATAATAAAGATAATAAAAATAATTTGGTGCTAATTGGGGAACTCAAATAATAAATGCTCACAACTGTGTTAAATAGACACGTGGCGAGCGGAGATTGTGCCGTTGCACGAATTTGTGGATTTTAGATTTTTTTTTTTTTTTGGTTATGAAAAATTTATTTTTAGTGTAACGAATTTAATGCTATGAATTGACCTGATGTTGATATCGGACATTTGTTAATTACAGGTTGGAACAAAGATGCCACGACAATTGTTATAGATTGTAGTGATGCAATCCTAATTTTTGCAAAATTTTTATTAGAAATAATTTTGCATTAATTATTATGAGAGACTTCTTTGTCAATTATTATTTATTATTTAGTATATTATTAGTCGTTGTTGTTTTCCTTATTATGTTTGAAAAATATTCTTTTTGTATTTAAAATTGTCGAATGTATATCTTACCTTTTATTTATTTCATTGGATTTCTCTGATCTATGTTCATAGATTAAGTTTTGGGGAGAACTGGAACTTGGATCGAAGTACCGTAACTGCTCATCCTCTCTCCCTTTTCTAGTTATCTGATACTCCCCAGGAACAGCAATTGAAGAGTAGCATCAAATTTCTGCATATCAGCAAAGTCCCAAGTAGGAGAAATGTCTGAATAATCTCACAAGGACACTGCAAATTTTATGTAGGGAAAGAGCCGGACAATAACAAGCAGAGAGAAACCCAAAAGTGTTATACAAATATGTCCTCAGCAGGTTATAGAAAAAGGTAACATTAAAGCTCCTACTCAGTTGAAACGTACTCGAACACACACTCAGTTAGACAATGAACTATAAAAGAAGTGCAGCAGTTACTTTCAAAGAGGCTCGGCATCTTGTGAAGCAGGAGCCAACCCAACGGCTTCAGAGGCGGCAGCATCAGCAGTTTTCTCAGCAACTGAATCCGTAGCCACAGCAGGCTTCTTGGACGGCAGTTCAGCGCTGATTGGCTTGACGACAGCCCGCTTAATTCCTCTTCCGACGACACCTAAGTGAGTGACAGCACCACCGTCCGTACCAGCAGTGGAAACCGTTGGAGAGTCGAAACCGTTGCTGACGACACCCACTTGCGAAGAAGTTAGTGATGCAGATCGGACGGCCGCACCGCTGCTGGTGCTAGGCGGGCTCTTCTGACCGGATGGCTTAGCCGCAAGCATTTGCATGACTTCCGATACGACCGAACGTGGGTTAGTCGTGGTTTGCTCCAGGTCTTCAAGCTGCAGTTCAAAAGGGAAGGGGTATTTATTGCTTTCAAACTGCTGAAGACCATAATATTCAGTCCAGGAAATTATGAATGGCAAATAATAAAAGAAACCTATAGCTACAAGTACACATCACAGACAATTGCAGGGACATTTGGGTCCACAATCAAAGACTATTGCGATACTGAGAAACAAATAGGAATTTCTTTTTCGCAAAACTTATGACATAATGAGAAATGTTTTCCTAACTAATAGTAGAACCATTTTAGTCAATAATAATGAGTTCTATTTATGAAACTTGTCTTAGCCAATATACCTTCTTTTCAAGCTCAGATAAAAAGCCACTGAGCAACTCTATCTCATCTTCCAGGCTGGATTTTCTTCCAGAACTCTTCTCCACAGCAGGTAGATCGCCACTCGCATTTGAGCTGGATGTAGCATCTTCCTTGGTCGCGTCCTCTTTAAGGCGCTGCAGGCGGGACTTGCACAGCGAGATAGCCTTTCTACAATAGGGTATGGCTTCTCCAATCTTCAAATCCAGCTCTAAAACCAAGCAAATTCTGAAGTTTCTGATAACCAGTTAAGGAGGCTATGAAAAAGAGACCGCTACGCATATCAGTTCTTTCTAAATGTCACTCTTGTTTAATAGCATGTGCAGAAGTGCTGCTGTACTAGAGTTGTGCAAATAAGCATTAAATTCTCCTCAACAGCAAATAAGTACAGTGGAAGCAGAAGCTTCAAATTGAAACTTCTGCATATGTTGTTCCGAAAGTTTATTTCAGCTTCTCATCCCAGTAATGGTCCAGACTTTTTATATACTGAGCGTCCGGCTTCTATGAACTTCTGCTTTCTCGACTATAGAAGCTGCTTCACAAGCCAGGCCAAATAAGTCGCAAGCACCAAGCTTAAAAAGATGAAAAGTAAGTGAGATATGTTACATGGTAAGGATACAATTCGACAATCCGGCGATGGTCTGGCTCAACCAAACGTTCCAGTATGGATAGAGCTTTCTTGTAGTCGTTGAGGGAAGCCTCAATGTCCTCTGGAGGTTATATCAAAGTAAATAGAGATAAAATACAAATTATGATGATAGTCTCTGACGCATTACATAAAGAAAACAAACCTCTTTCCATAGAAACCTCTCCAAGAGCAGACCAGATATTGACTTTCTCCATCGTGTCTTCTGGGCTCTTCTCAACAATAGCCCTAGCAATATCTAGCAACTTCCAGGACAGATCCAAATCAGATTCATCTTCATCTGCTTCTGCTGCTTCTCCATCGTCCCCTTCACTTTCGTCATCGCCACTACCGCCTTAGCGAAATAGAACATAAAATCACCACTTATGATATTGCAAACAGGAGGAGAAGGCACTTATACTTACAACTGACAGACAAAAAAAAGAAAAAAAGAATTTGCACATACAGGCAATAACATCAACACCAAATAATGATAAATCCTTCTCTAACAGAATCACATAATCCTAATATGTACCTAAGAATACCTACTTACCTGATGAAAATGCCCTAAAAATAAACATCATATTTGCCTCCATAGTATCAACAAACTTAGTTCTCGAACACCGGTAAGCGAACCGACAAAAGTGCAACACAATTATAACAGTGTTACAGTTGGAAACTAAGTTCCTTGCGGTGAAACAATCCAATCGAACTTAAGAAATAATCTGATCATCAACTTCTAATGGATCATATAGATAGAGCACAAGTGAATTGAATGATATTTATATACCTCCTTCGACTTCCATGTTTTCAACATCATCTTTTGCATCACCAGCAGAAGCATTCGAACTCCCACTAGCATCCATGTTTGTAGAAGATTTGGCATTTTCTGAATTTATTATATTCTTAGGCACAACCAATGGATCACTTTCCTCTTGAGCCTTGCAGAGTAGAGCACATCCATACTTATAATATGCGCTAGCACATTCTGGATCAAGGTCTCCATAATGGGCAACTCTACATAAAATCAGAAAGAGATAAAAAAAAAAAAAAACACAATCAATTGCAAAGTATGTAAATAATGAACGCATATTTCGGGATGCAACAATTATATCGAAATGAATTGTCGAAACAAACTCTTTAAATTATAGCAGGCTACTAATTTGACAAAACAAAGCAGCACTATATTTAGCCAGCATCTATCTCAATAGGGTTCAAAGTTGCTAAAATTCCTCAAATCATGATAATTGCCCTATATATTAAAGCAAAATAGGAACCTAACTGATAAACTATTATTGTTTAATAATGTTAGCATTGCATTCTAAAATATGATATACTTCGCAGCTTAGCTAACAGGATCTAAAAACAAAAGTAAAACTATTATCAAGTGTGTATAAATCTCCTCTTTTGCATCTACAAACACACTAAAGCTACTGTTTAGAAAAAATCACAGTATCACCCGGCCACCTCATTATATCATATGAAACAAATGTAGACATCGTATATCCTAAGCTCTAAGCACTAATCAATGTAACAAATAACAGAAACTTTTTTAGTCTACTCAAATTTGGGCTTCTTCAACTATAATATTCACGAAGCAATTCCACAAAAAAGGGTCGAAACCCTAACCTGATCTCTAGGGCACGGCTGAGGTAATCCACGGCGTCGAGGAACTCCCCGTCCTCAATCGCCCCCGACCCCTTCTCGAACAACTCGTCCGCGCGAGCTAGGGTTTGCTCGGAGCCATCCCCTTCCCCGCCGGAGGGCCCCGCGCCCGAAGAATCGCCATTGCCGCGAGGGCTTTGAGCTCCCTCGGGTTCCTCCGGTGCTAGGGCTTCGACGGGCTCGGAGGTGATGGGATCGGAAGAAGCTAGGGTTTCGGCCTCGTTGGCGGCGGGAGACATGGCCTAAGGAGAAAGCGAAGAAGATATTGGGGCCTAAAATGTTTTTTAAGACGAAGCAACGGAGCCCAGCGTTCTACACTTCGTAATTTATTAGCGGTGGGTGAGGAGTGTAGAGAGTACTGTACGGAGTTTTAATTTCCAATTTTATACCACTTTTTTAGTATTTTAAATTTTACGAATAAACTTTTAATATTTATTATTTTTTATTTTAATCAAATTTTGGCTGTTAAAATTTTGGTGATTTTCCTATTTATAAATTGAGCAATGCTACATGTACACCCCGAAGGGGTGTACATCATACACCTCTACCATTTTAATGGTGGCGATATTTTTTACGGGTCACATCAAGTGACCCATCATCACACCCCCACCCTTAGATGGGTGGGGTGTATGATGTACACCCCGAAAGGGGTGTACACATAGCATTTTCCTTATAAATTTATTTCCATTCCAAATATATTTTCCCATAACACATTTTCCTTCCCATTTTACTTGTACTATTATTGTCAGATTCCTTTCTCAGTTTAAAACTCTTGCACACAACTACTGCAGGGAAAATATAACATATTTTATATTTAGTTTCACCCCTCCAGTACGATCCAGAACATTTCAGATACTAAATACATTTTAAATTGTTTGCCGCAGACACAACAGGGAATGCGCAGATACTGATACATAACACACAATAATTTCATCTCATCAATCAAACTCAATAAATTTTGCAGACATTAATCCTTCGCGCAAATTTACTGTTCAAAGAAATCATATCTGCTCTGAATTGCAGTGAAAAATTCACCAGGGAGAAAATTATTTATGAGTCTTGTATTGCAATGATAACTTAAGCCAGGGTCATAAAAAGATCATGGGGTTACAAGAGACATCGATTGTACGCGACATGTTGATAAATGTAAATGCAAACTTTACACATTCCTCCTCATTAAGCAGTCCATGATCAAAAGCTCATCAGATGAAGTTTCCAGGGTTAGAAAATATATATATATATCAAAATTCAGCATGAAATAATTGTATGGAAAGAGCTTCAGAATTTAAGGCGTGAGAAAACTCGATATTTCCCCTCTTTACACATCACAATCATGTCGGAACAACAAAATAATACAAAAAACACAACCTGCACTAAGCAGCTATTTGCACATCTGCAGTTTATGCTGTGAAGTACCTAAGACAGAAAATCAAATGTAGAAATTGTTAGTTGCTTGTTGTTGATCCAAGCGTACTTGAAATCTAGTACGTTATCAAAGGAATCTATAGTATAAAGGATGAATAGACAATAAAATGCAGAGATTTGCGTAACGGTTAGAGATAGAAAACACCAGCTAGCTAATGGAGGCAAAAAAAAAAAAAAAAACAAAATTATAATTAGTGGGGCCAAAAGAAAGGCGAATGAAATTCAGGTTAGAGACAAATATGACTTTAACATGATGGGATAGTTTATTAAGTAATACTAATAAATGCAATTCGATCGCAATGCTGTCAGATGTGACTCAAAATTAAAATCACTTCGATATTATGATTCAGGTTCGCCGATGACTTCGCGGTGCGACTAGAAATTTTGTGAATGTCTGTGGTGGAAGCGAAGGGGTCGGGCCGCTAGGCCCGAGCCTGAAGCCCACCGCTGACATCGGACGGGGGGTGCGGGGGGCGGAGCCCCCCGCGGTACGGATCCGATCCGCTAAGGAAAAAACCCTAACTTTTCCTTTTGTTGGCCCTAGAGAGATCGAGCGATTGTATCGAGAAGAACTTTTTGTATTCTCCCTTTTCTATATAGTAAAATCTCTCCTCTTTCGCCCGTGGTTTTTTCCCTGCAAAGAGTTTTTCACGTAAATCTGTGTGTTATTTTTCTGTCGTGCATTTTGGATTTACTTCTTTGTCATGATCGCCAATTGATCCCGTTGGGTTTGTGCGCTCGTTGCTAACAAATGCCAACTCAGACAAGGACATGAAAGGCAATGCCAACTCAGACAATATTAAGTGAAGAAAGCTTTATCATCGCCTGTCCCATCGCCAATCAAAATAGGCAGAGTTATCAGCAACTGAGTTGCAGTAGCATGAACAGGTAATAATAAAAATGATATTAGTTACACGCAGGAAATCAGGAAGGTAAAAACATGGCTTGGTAGGGCAATAATTTAACAAGGCTTTTGAATATACCACGGCACCATACAAATATATGAAATAAGCCGCAGTAAGATCACTCAGCTATTTGCCATATGCTTTGAAGAAGTTGAACACGACCAAAACCATCAGAACGATAGTTAGAAACTAAAGAATTTAATACTGCCATCCAATAGTTTAGTGCAAACATAATTGGGATGCAAATATCAATAATCTGGGAAGAATGTTATTATTCATGAATATGGGAGGGCATTCATTGTTGAGTTCTCCTGGTTTTTCTCTTAGTGTAAACGTTTCGATATGCCCACTACATGCATTTGTTAAAATTTACGCTGTAAATGTTATGCCTTAGTGCAATATCTTTACTATGTACCACAAAGAAAGGAACCCCAGCAGTTAACTTACATGATTAGTAGTTCTCAGCCACAGGTCTAGAAGGGAAAAGTCTTATAAGAAAAGTCATCAAGGACCACAAACAAACAACACCGAGGATTTGGAGAACGGCAAGCATGGAAGAAAAAGCACTACTTCTTTCCATTAATGCAGGTGTGATCGAGGACCCTCCCATTGAGAACATCAATCTTTCAATAAAATGTGCTCCTTTGTTTAACTGATATACCCTGTATACCTGCAAAATTAGACAAGTTAGGCGTCAAAACCTTATGCAAGGAGTAAATTATGTAAATAAAGATTTTTTTTAATAACAAATTTAGTCCCTGTAATTGATCTTGATTTCGATTTCGTCTTCATACGATCAATTGTATAATTTAATAAGTGCATTCTGACTTACAGCACCCTACTTAGGCTTGTCTTTGTGAAATTTGAAACTCAGACTGTATTTGAAATCCAGCTCATTGATCGAGGGACCTACCGTCTAGAATCCAAAGTATGAGGGAGAAATTGAAATTAACCCAAACTTCGACAACTAAATTGTTACAACTAACACTCCAAGGACAAAATTGAAATCCGAGTCAAATCTCAGGGCCAAAGTCCATTATTAACCATAAAAAACTTTTCATACCTCAAAAATGATTGGCAAAAGAGGCCAACAAGAAGAACGACGTCTATCAAGCTGCATTTCAAATGCGAATTGTGCAGGACAACTCAGTAGAAATGGAGCAACTGCAATAATGGAAGGGAGACCAATAACAGGCCAAACAACATAGGCCGCAAGGAGCGGAGCGAAAACTTTAAAACCCATTGTGAAAAAGGCAGAAGAGAGGTAGCCTCGAAGACCCGTAATGAGGCTCCATCGCTTTGGGCTAAAGTCAAGATAAGGTCGCTGTACCTTATCGGCAATAGATAGAAATGTAGCTAGCCCGACATAGAATATGATCTCTGACAAGAAGGATGTAATGATCTCTGCAAATCCCAAACAAGAATGTCAATCAGAATCAATTCAACTTTTGACATAAGAAATCAAAGAAATAAATTAAGCCGCGTAAATTGAATGGAGACATTAGGAGGATGATCCTAATCATTGTAAGAAGATTATTTGGGACACTGACCTAATTTTATTGATTTATTTATTCGCCACCTTGAAGCAAAACGTAGAACGCAGAAAACATTATGATAATTTACACAAATGAAGTGTGATAGTTTACAAATGAACTTTACCATATTAATCTTCGATATGTAGCAAAACTTTCGCATGTTCTCTAAACAGTGCAATTTGTTAATTCAACCTGCAATTCAGAATGTTCTCACTTCTCACAGTAATGGAAACAGTTATACTAAAGTATCAAATAAAGCACAGGATTTATATCTGCTTACCCACTAAAATTTGGTCTTTTCACAAATTCATTGGGTGATCAAGCATAGTAGGCCCATAAAAAAAAAAAAAAATTAAGATGCACAGCTCAATGCAACTTTATGGACCAATAAATGGAGCCAATCAATTATGGTTAGATTATGAGTAAATTTTGGTTTTTTGGGAGTGGGATGAAATGTGAGTAAAAAATGAAGCAGCTAAATACTTAATCCTGCTAAATTAAGCTACACAGAGACAACTGAATCACCTGCGAGGATCTCATCTTGTAGAAACGCTTCAATCGCATTACCGAGAAAGAATTGGGGAACCACGAGGGAAGAGATAAGCGCGAGGGGACCCAAAAACCAAATCACCGAACCCTTACCATCCACGAAGGGGGAAGAAACCAACTTCCTCTCCTCCAACACCTGATGCGTCAATCCACAGAACGAGACGGAACCCGGCTTCCCCCGGAACGGATCGAGCCCGATTCTCCCCACCGCGCCCGAGCTCCGGAGCGCGGAAGTGGGAGGGCTCGCCGCCGCGTCGTTTGCGCCATGGGAGATCGCCTTCGTGGAGAAAAGAGGTTTTAGGGTTTTCGGAGAGGAGGAGGGAGGAGGAGGAGTTGGGAGAGGGGAGAAGCGGGGGAGGCGATGAGAGGTGAGGAGAATGGATTGGAAGTGCATTTCCGTGTAACTCTCGAGTGCAGTGGATTTGGATGAAGTGGGCTTAAACCCTAGTGAGCTTAAAACCCTTCCTTGTGCGGGAAATGCACAGCACATTCCTCGAGATTCGGATAACTGAGATGATTGATACCAGCTCTGAGATTCTGGAAAAGTTGGTTATATTTTTTATTTTTATAAATTTGTTTTGTATTTTTAAACCACTCATCAAAATGAAGAATGGTATTCGTACAATCATTTTTAGAATTACCATATATATTTTATACATTTTAAGATGAAGTATAATTTATTAGTTATTTTAAAATAATTAGTAAGATTTATTTTATTCTAAAATAGATGGGATACAAATAGTAAATTTCTGTACAAAAAGTATTGTCCTATCAAAATATGCTTCTTTTTTTTTTTTTTCTCCGATCTTATTCCACTGCCTCTATGATCTTCAACAATGATAACGAGGGCTAGCGCAAGCACCGATGTTGGCACCAGAGAAGGAGGACTCGAAGCGCAGGCAGATGATGGCGAAGCAGACGGAGATGATGAGGTGGTGACCGAGACAACATTGTCACCCGTGAGGGTGAGGATGAAGAAGCGTTCGTGTTTCTCCATGAAGGGCTTCCAATGAGCACGATGGTTGTGGTAGAGGATGAGAAAAAAAACGCGATAGTAAAAAAAAAAGATAAAAATAAATAAATAAATAAATAAATAAACTTATATTTTTTTTACATGAAAAGCCAATAAGAGAAAAAATAAGACTATGGTAATGTTGTATTATTGCATAAGAATGTTGCACTATTTTAGATGAAAGTTACACTATTTAAAATAAAAATTACATTCGTTGATATTAACGTTGCTCTTTTTGGACGAAAGTTATACTCTTTGAAATAAAAATTATACTCTTTAAGGCTAAAGTTATATTTTTTATACAAAAGTTACATTATTTGAGCGAAAGTTGTATCATTTGAAATGAAAATTATACTATTTGAGACGAAAGCTACACCTTTTGAACGAAAATTATATTGTTTGAGCAAAAATTACACTATTTAAGAACGAAAATAAAGGAGCTTAGTGCAAGAGAGCCGAGGGAGGAAAGTGGTGGCACAGGGAGGGGGCTAGGGTTCTGGTGACCCTTGCCTCCGCTCCCCGGACATGCATGCTTGAGAGGATGAAGTAATGGGTCGTGGAGGAGGTCGAGCCTGGAGAGCACTGCGTTGAAGGTACGGAGGTCGAGGGCAATCCCCTTTCCCGCATAGGACAAGTTTGATTGTACGAAAATAAAAATTCTACATATTTATTCATCAAAACTTTAAAAACTTATATATTAGATTTTGTGCAAGATAAACACAGTGGAAAAATATAAAAAAATAAAATTAGATCTTAAAACTTTATGTCCAATTTAAAAAATTACGCAAAATAGAATTTCTCATTTATTTAAGATTAAAAAAAAAAATAAAGATTTAATCTTCATCTTTTGCACGGGAAGATTTACATTGCAATATAATGATTATGAATTTGATTTTCTTGATGTTGTACATGCATTCAAACCTCTACGGGCATCTTTATAAAGTTGTTGATCTGATTGAAATCCTCGTAGAGGTGCTAGCACCCTTACCGATGTTTTCCGAAAAGATGAATGGGAGAAAAGAGATGATAACTAGATTTTCTAAAAATTTTATAATCCATTTTCTAAACATTAAGAATAAAAATAAAATTAGATTTAAATTTATGTTATTCCTAATATGTTCAATCTTTTAAATCCTAATTTAATTCAACTTAAACTCAATTCTAATTTGATCAAATCAAATCAATAATACAATATTTGCACTTTAATATTAGTAAGTCATCTCTTGCAATATTTGCTTTTTAATATTACTAATTTATAATAATTACAAATTAGTTCACTTATCAATATATTAACAATTAGGTATTCGAGCGATTCAAAAATTAAAATCAGCTATCCGGCCAGTCATAAATCTAGTGGTGAGATATATTGTGATCATCATTAACAATATCACTGAAACTCTTTACAGTGGGTCTAAATAATTTTAACTCAGTTTAATAATAATCATCGATTATCTAGATAATTCTTGTGAGTCTCACAATTCACGAGTGACGCATAACGACATGTAGTGACATCCCAGTAGAATAAAATATTGAATCTCTAGATGCAGTCAACGTATGATACAATTTTTTTATCATAAGTCTCGACTAGACAGAGGTCATAGAGTAGCTTGTCAAACTCTATCGCCTGTCATATGTCAAATTTACTCGACTCGAGTTTCTAATATCGAAAATTCTTTCGTTATTTACTTTGCCCTGGCTAAAAATTTTTAAACTCGATCTCATGAATCATATAGGACTAATTCTCTTATCTAGTAAAGACGATAGATTTCATATAGGTGCACACCCTATTATTACAACGAACCAACAAGCACCGCAATAACCCAAATAATCATTAGGGACCAAGTATATATACAGTCAAACTACAGTAATCCTATTGTGAATAGCCGAGATACCGCAGGTCAAATAACAAGTCACACTATTGCAACATCGAGTAAGTCACTGACGAATGAGCAGACATCCAAATGACTTCTCGTATTGGTCTCGCTCGGTACCCTTATTCTCCAACAACCACCTGCACATTCGTTCTAGTGTCTCCACGTTGTTAACTCGAGACTCGTCTACACTAAAAGTGAAACGACATGTGCACCAATTTTACCAGCTCAATCGCTGTCCTCATAATAATCCATCAATCAAGAACATTTACCAATTAATCACCAATGATACATATCTATAAAATTCTCAACTTTTGAAGATACGTATTATTATCTTATTCATTTTTTGGACAATTTATACACGCACATACAGGATGAATGAAAAAAAAAAAATACAATTCATTGATAAAATAAAAAATCAAATACAAATTTATATTATAAATAAAATACATGTGTCGACATGGTTAGATTCTAGAACATACATTTTAACATATATATAATTGTATACATTTCAAAAATTTACTATTGGACTGGTTAAACTTCACAATACTCGTACTTAAACTTCATTTTCTAATACTTTCTATTGAATCTAATTTTTTTCTAAGTAATATGCTATGAAAATCAATTATAAATGTTTTCATTTTAAGAGAGTGTGTTCGATTCTGAATGTTCTTCTATACCCTTTTTTCTTTTTCTTTTTCTTTTTCTTTTTTTTTTTTTTGTTCAACGCACATGATTCATACAAACTGGGCTAAAAGTAATTCAAAATTAACTCTATTATATATGTGGGAATTAAGAAGTTGATCTTTCAGATAGCATCTTCCACTGTCTTTTGGACCAGGACACGCCAACTAATTTGGACCCTACTTATGCAAGAACAATGAATTAAAGGTCTTGAATAGAAAAGAAAATATCATTGAGCCTATATCTCCTCACTGTTCACATGCATAAAATGCATAAAATGACATTTATATAAATCTAAAATTTGTGCAACTCATATTCATATCATCCCAACTATATATATATATATATATATATATATATATATATATATATATATATATATATATATATATATATATGCATGTGTGTATAAAACCCATCCAACAAAAGAGCACCATGGCCTGCCGAAGTATAGAATGAAAAATTATCGTCTGAATGCCATATGTTTTATGCTATTAATTTCGAAATATAATTTTAAAAATAATGCTATATATACATTTTCAAAAAAAATATATGATATACATCATATTTATTTAATAAATAAAAATTATTTATTTAAAAATAAGTAAGATGCAATTTTTTTTTTAGAGTGTAGTAGCTTTTTTCTAATTTCTGAGGTATTATTATTGTGAAATTTTTAAAAATTAATATACATTTTATTGGTCACTCTTGAAATTGATTTGATATAAATCACATATGCAGTATATTTGTTGAGCAATACTACGTATATATCCTAAATAGAGTGTATATCATATATTTCATTTCATCCAAAAGTGAAAACTAATTTATCGATAATTTTGAAATAACCGATAAAATTTATTTTATTTTTAAATAAATAAAATATAAGATATACACCTCTATTTAAAATGAAAAATGCTATGTGTACACCCGTAAAGGGTGTACATCTCACACCCCCACCCATCTAAGGGTGGGGGTTTGATGATGGGTCACTTGATGTGATCCGTAAAAAATATCGCCACCATTAAAATGGTGAAGATGTATGATGTACAATCCTTCGAGGTGTACATGTAGCATTGCTCATTTAAAATATACCAATAGTATAAAACGTACGTATGCTTTGGTACCTACGTACCTACCTCTCTCTCTCCACGTGCTTATATTTTTAGAAAGAGCAATGCTACCTGTACACCCCGAAGGGGTGTACATCATACACCTCCACCATTTTAATGGTGGCGATACTTTTTACGGGTCACATCAAGTGACCCATCATCACACCCCCACCCTTAGATGGGTGGGGTGTATGATGTACACCCCGAAAGGGGTGTACACATAGCATTTTCCTTAATAGTATTGAAAATATATGGTACATTAATAAAAATAATCAAAAAGCATAATAAAAAAAGATGTTGGTGATGCATTCAAAAAATGGACTATAAAAATTTGAATATTTTTAAAATTATTAGTATGAAAAAATAATAAAATTCATATAAAAATGTTAACTTTTGAATAAATAAAATTAAAAATTTATACATAATTTTTAGATGTACAACAAAAAATAATCAATAAAAAAATAGTTATAAGGTCAACTTGTGTTACAAAAATACTATTTGTAATGTAAATTTTAAACCATCCAATTAATAAAAAATAAAATAATTTTAATAAAATTAAAATTATTAGTATAGAGAGAGAGAAAGAGTTTCGTTATTATATATTTTAAAATACGAAGCATTGATATTTATAAGTTTTTTTTATCGTTAGATATATTTTATTGACTAATTTCATTTTTATTCTATTATTTTATTAATAATTTATTAAATTTAAAAAATTTATTATTATTTTAATCGTATAATTTTTTATTAAAAAGTTAAAAATTTATAAAAATTATTTATATATATATATAAAAAGGGAACTTTGCTTTAGTAATTAAGGTGACTTTTCTCTTGTAGGCGAACGAGTTTCTCGCACGTGACTCAGTACATACGCACGCGGACGCGTGTCCCCACCGGGATCCAAAGGACCACGTTTCCCCTCTGCTGCCACCGACCACGGTGCGCCCACTCGCCCCTATATAATAATAATAATAATAATAATAATCGTTAATTAATTAATTAATTAATTAATTACCTCCATCCTCCTCAGTCCTCCCACGCACCTACCCAGCTCATTTCTCTTTTCCCTAGTTCCGACCCCGACCCGCAAAAAAGAAGAAAGGAACAAAAAAAAAAAAAAAAAAAAAAAAAAAAAAGTTACCAAATCGCAAGATCCCCAAACTTCGAGACCATTTTCGCAAAAAAAAAAAAAAAAAAAAAAAAAAAAAATGTTAGCCGCCGGGGCCGGCGCCGCCGCTCTTGGTTGGTCTTCGGGCGCAGCGCTCCGGGCCGTGGCGTCGGTGTCGGAGCAGCGGGAGTCGGCGAGTAAATCGGGGAGGAATCTGCCGATGAGGAAGATCCCGGGCGAGTACGGGCTCCCGTTGGTGGGCGCGGTCCGCGACCGGCTGGCATACTTCTACACGGAGGGTCGCGACGCCTTCTTCCAGAACCGGGTCCGGCGGCACCGGTCGACAGTGGTCAGGCTGAACATGCCGCCGGGGCCGTTCCTGGCACCCGACCCCCGCGTCGTCGCCCTCCTGGACGCCGCGTCGTTCCCGGTCCTGTTCGACACGTCCCTGGTGGAGAAGCGCGACCTCTTCACCGGGACCTTCATGCCCTCCACCGACCTCACGGGCGGGTTCCGCGTGCTCTCCTACCTCGACCCCTCCGAGCCCAACCACGCCCCACTCAAGCGCCTCCTCTTCTCCCTCCTCTCGTCCCGCCGCGGCGCCCTCGTCCCGGAGTTCCGCGCCACCTACGGCGCCATGTTCGAGGGGCTGGAGCGGGATATCGCCAGCAAGGGCCGGGGCGACTTCGGCGCCGCCAACGACCGCGCCGCGTTCGACTTCCTGGCCCGGGCGCTCCTGGGACGCGACCCGGCCGAGACCCCGCTGGGGCTCGACGGGCCCAAGCTCATCACCAAGTGGGTCGTTTTCCAGCTCGGGCCCTTGCTCTCGCTGGGCCTCCCCAGCCTCGTGGAGGACGCGCTGCTACACTCGTTCCGCCTCCCGCCCGCGCTGGTTCGCCCGGACTACGAGCGCCTCGCCGATTTCTTCCGCGGCGCCGTGGGGCCCCTGCTGGACGAGGCGGAGCGGCTCGGGGTGGGGCGCGAGGAGGCGCTCCACAACGTCGTCTTCGCCACCTGCTTCAACTCCTTCGGCGGTCTCAAGTTCCTCTTCCCCAACATCGTCAAGTGGGTCGGCCGCGCCGGCGCCCGCCTCCACGGCCGCCTCGCCGAGGAGGTCCGCGCCGCCGCCCGCTCCTCCTCCTCGTCCTCCGGTGGGGTGGGGTTCCGGGAGCTGGAGGAGTCGATGCCGCTGACCAAGTCGGTGGTGTACGAGGCGCTGCGCGTGGAGCCCCCGGTGCCGCTGCAGTACGGGAGGGCGAAGCGGGACATGGTGGTCGAGAGCCACGACTACGGGTACGAGGTCCGGGCCGGGGAGATGCTCTTCGGGTACCAGCCGATGGCGACCAAGGACCCGCGGGTGTTCGACCGAGCGGAGGAGTTCGTGCCGGACCGCTTCGTGGGGGACGAGGGGCGGCGGCTGCTGCGGCACGTCGTCTGGTCCAACGGGCCCGAGACGGAGTCGCCCACCGCCGACAACAAGCAGTGCGCGGGCAAGGACTTCGTCGTCGCCGTCGCCCGCCTCCTCGTCGCCGAGATCTTCTTGCGCTACGACTCCTTCGACGTCGAGGTCGGCTCCTCCGCCCTCGGCTCCTCCGTCCGCATCACCTCCCTTAAAAAAGCCACCTTTTGACCGACCTTTCACCAATAACGCCGACGAAGAGGGACTAATTTATGATTTTGGAAATGTTCGGGGGGTGTCTTGCGAAAAGAGACTGGAAGTTTTCTTTTCTTCTTTTTTTCTTAAAAAAAAAAAAAAAAAAAAAAAAAAAGGTTGATGAGCTACGTGCATGTGGGCTCCACGTGCACGTTGAGAGGGAAGAGTCTATAGCTTACTTTTTATTATTATTATTATTATTATATATTATATATATGTCCTCTCTTTTTATCTAGGCTACTAATATTAATTTGTATGCTTTTTCATCTTGTATTTTATGTACAACAATTTATGAATTTTTAGCCAAGTTCACTAGAATTTTACCTTTTCTCTCTCTCTCTCTCTCTCTCTCTCTATATATATATATATTGATATTAATAAATCTATAATTTATCTTTAATTTTAACATTATATTCATTCAAATTAAGGATTGTAATCTCGCAACTCTTTTTCAGCTACAAGGTATGCAACATTTCTATATATTTAGATACAATTTTGAGTATTTGATATTTTCTATTTTAATTTTTAATCTAAGAGGTTGATCTAAATTATAGATGCTGTTTTTTTATAATTTAATTGGTTTAGATTGTCATGCACTTTGAAGCAGCAAATAACTAGTATTGATCATCACCAATTGAGATGAGTATAATTAAAAAAAAAGAGGAAAAAAAAAAAGTGAATATATAAAATCTTTCTACTAGAAATATTTTAGCTCAACTCCTTTATACAACACTGGCCTACAATTGGATTGTAGGATGATTTGATTCAAAAAATAAAATGAATCATGCACTTTAATTTACAGCATATTATTATTACCTTTGGATATGAGATTTTTCATAGGAGATGAGATAGATCCAGTTGATCCCATGTGTTTTCTTTGAGGTGGACATATTTGGAAAAAAAGTATTAGACAATGCCTAATTTCAATTAGGCTTGTACTTTTGAAATTCCCAATTTAAATCTTTATTAATTGATACATATATATAAAAAAAATAATAGAAATAATTTTTGGAGGAGTAAACTAATACACACAAAAAAAAAGAAGAAAAAAGAAGAAACAATTGAAGGGAAGCACAGAATTAAACAACAGATAATTAACTACTTGTTCAAAGTGAGAACATACCAAATACATTAGGAAATACATATACAATTGTACATACAAAAGCATACAATGCTTAATACAAAACTATGTACTCAACTAGCTAGGTGCAAAGCGATCCATGAGCAAACATAGAGTGGCCTCTGAGATGCCCCCACCTCTCTTTCTCTTTTTTTTCGCGATAAGCGCGGCTTCTGCTGGTGTTCCTGCAAGTTCTTCATTTCCTTCTTCCAGTGCTTCTATTTTACCGCGGCGCACTGAGCTCTGATACCGATTGTTTCTTAATTTATCGAACTCGCCCAACCATATCCCAACCAGAGTAGACATTGCTAGATCTCTTCACAAGTTAATAATGCTCACTCTATGTTTGTGTGTGTGTGTTTTTATAATGAAATTGTGTTTGATGAGGGGAAAGTGGCAAGGAAAAGGAAGCCACATGGGGAGACTAATATGTGGTATGGGAAAATAAAGGACAAAATAGCTTAGATTTTATTATAAAATCTTATCATTTATATCATTTAGAGATTAGATGATAATTAAATTTAACTAAATTGATTTATGTAGACTTTAAAAGTGAATTAATTAATATTAATATTGATTGAGTACGAGTAGTTTTGTTTTAGAGAGACGTGCCGTAATTTGTTTTGTCCGTGAGAGTGGAGCCCACGTGAACGTACGGTGTAGAAGCCACGGGATAACTCCGTATAATAAACGGATGCGAATATCCTCCGTTCTTATTGTGGAGATATTTTCTCGCATTGTTATTTACAAATTAACATATAGAAATATTTTTGGTAATTAGTGTTGGATAGTTGGCGCTAACCATTAATCCCAAATGCTCGGGCTATTAGAAATACTCAACCAATTCACTTAAGGTGTACAAATACAGCGCCCACGGGTCTCGACCGGACTCAACCCACATTGTTGGGCCTCTTGCCGTTAGGTCTATTGTGGACCGCAGCCGCCCACGGGTCTCAACCGGACTCAACCCACATTGTTGGGCCTCTTGCCGTTAGGTCTATTGTGGACCGCAGCCACACTCAACTTATTAGTCTCCTGGGCCTATTGTCACGAGGCAGGAAGTTTGACCTATTTAACCCATAAATAAATAGCCAACAATCCCCCTCCCAACACCTGCACCGTGTGGGAATCGAACCCGTGCCACTGTCTCTGATACCACTTGTTGGATCGTTGGCGCTAACCATTAATCCCAAATGCTCGAGCTATTAGAAAGACGCAACCAATTCACTTAAAGTGTACAGATACAGCGTCCACGGGTCTCGACCGGACTCAACCCACCTGGACGTTGGGTCTATTGTTGGGCCTCTTGTCGTTAGGTCTATTGTGGACCGCAGCCCCACTCAACTTATTGGGCTCACCCAACTCAACTTATTAGTCTCCTGGGCCTATTGTCACGAGGCAGGAAGTTGGACCTATTTAACCCATAAATAAATAGCCAACCATTAGAAATAATTTTTATTATTAATTTTTTGAAATTTTTGTGTTTAGAATTTAGTGAGAATCCCTACAATAATAATAATTTAAAAATAAAGAAATTATTTATATTATAATATTGATAGTATAACTGGTGAACTGTTTTTAATTCTCTATCATTTTTTAAAATAAAATAAATATTTTTTTAAAAAATAAAGTAAACTATTTTGTAAGTTTCTATAGATATTGCTTGGTTCGAAAATAAAAATATTATTCTTATTTATTTCTAATACATATATAATTATTAAAAAATTAAATAAAAGTAGATAAATTTTGATTGTGTTATTTTCACGAATCCCTTATTTCAAAAGTACACTAATGGAATCTTATAAATATCTTCTATCGATAAGAAAATAATATTTTAAAATATTTTTTCAAATATCACTTAATGATAATAGTAGTGAGCTCTCAAAATATCTAGTTTTTAAAATATCTCAAAATATCTCGAATCTCAAAATATCTCAAACAAAAGGACAAGATGATGGAAAGTCCATGCTCACACTCAGGCGATAGGATTTAAATGGGCCTATTCGGCCCACCTATACAGTTTTTGTATGACAATACAAAATTAAAATTTGGCCCAATAAGGCCCAAATTCATGACCAATAGTTAGCATTAGGCCCATTGGGGCTCAAATTTATGACCTATATTGCCCAACGGGGCCCAAATTTATGGTCTACGTCTTCGTACATAATTAAATTTAGGCCCTATGAGGCCCAACCAAATTCACAGCTCAGTCCATTAAACTTGGGCTCTTTTCAATTCTTTTCTTTCCCGTGGAGTGTGAGCGTTAATTATTAGGGTGTTAACTATTAATTTCAAAAGCTTAAATGGTTAGAAAGGTAAAATTATCTTGAATTAGGCTGACTATGGCTCGGCCTAATTCAACTTTCGAGGTACCATGTTGGCTCCTTTTAACTAATATTTTGTTGATTTCGTATAATTTGAGGAACAACTAGAGCATTTAGATAGACGAGTTGTGAGCATATATATGGGATCAATTTATAGGCACTTTGGTGATTTATATATAGACATGCTTTCTTATAATCAATAAATTTGATATTCTTTTGCAATAATTAATAATCTGTATTTTTTTCAAATTCAAAATATATTTTCTTCGCGTTACTCTCACAAAAAAAAAAAGAAGAAGAAGAAAAAAACATATTGAGAATAAAAAGAGAAAAGAAATGCTGAATCAGGAAAATCAAAGGCCTTTCAACTGAAAAGACATTTGTTTCAAAGTATGCAACCAATCATAGTACAGATTCACAACAATTCAGTTCATATAACATAAACAAAAATAATACAAAACTTAAGAGCAATTTTCAAGTACTTAATTTAGTCCTAGTTCTACTCGGCCTCCTCGACCGCCGCCTCCACTCGGAGGAGGATGAATCCGACGGCGACGCCGATGAGCACGAGCACGTTCATGATGGCGGCGATCCTGAATATCTCCCCGGCAGCATTGCACGTCGACGACAGCGCCCCGCCGCCCTTCATCTTCTTCTTCTTCTTCTTCTTCTGCGTCGCTGCTGACGGCCTGAGGGAGCTGACGATCGTCGCGAATGACTGCTCGGTGCTCCTCGACATGCCGAGGGACGAAACTCTGGTCTGCGCCTTGAGTCCCCCGAAAGCATTCATTCCCTCGACGTATGGGGCCCCGGACTTAGCGGAGATGACCGTCGCGGGGATCGCTGTCATCGTTGTTTTTCTGCGAGATCCTGCAATGCAAAGGAGAGGGTGAATTGCACTAGTATGTAGTGGAGTGTTAGTAGTGTGGAACATGGTTTGGATCAATTACCTGATATTTGTTTGTGTGTTGTTGTGTTGAAGAGTAAGGATGAGAGAGTGTAGAGGGGGGGGAGGGAGTTTTGTATAGGAGAGAGTAAGAGTTGGGATTTGGATAAGGTGAGGGAGAGTGTGGTTGGTTGAGGTTGAGGATTTTATCCTTTTATTTATTTAATTTTGTTTTATTGGAATGGTGAGTTTTAATGGTGGCCAAGAGAAATCCAGGTTACCAATTCCACCCAGCTGAGTGAGGTCCACATTCTTCAATTATAATTTGGATGTGTACTTTTATAATTATATTATTTAAAAACTTAAATATAAATCACAGAGAATTGCAGCTATATATTCTACTCTTATTTATTTCTGTATTATTCAAATTGCCAAAACTAGATATAATATTACTTTTATGGTAATTTAAATCTCAATATTTTAATTTGAAGTCTATAAAAAAGCAAAAAATACTAGCCGTACACGCCAAAACAAGATGTACATAAATGGAGTGTACAAGTAGCATGTCTAAGTGCTAACCAATTACAAAAGTGTTAAATACACTAATTAAAAACACTAAAAACAGGACAAAGAGGCCCATAAATAAGGCCCATGTATTGGGCCCATACACACAGTCGACGCGTCGGTCCCGCATGCCAAACCCTAAACCCCAACACCGCCCTTCTCCTTCTTCTTCTTCCTCTTCCTCTTCTCCAAAAATGGCGTTCCGTGCTCCGATCTCGCGATCCCTCATCGCCACAGCGCGATCCGCCGCATCCTCCCTCCGATCCCCTCCCACCGCCCCTCGCCTCCGCCCTCCTCCGCTCTCCGCCCCTCGCCTCTCCCACCGCCGCTTCTCCTCTCCGAGGTAAAAATCCTAGCCTCGAACCAAACCCAAGCCCTAACCCTAACCCTAACTCAGAATGCTCGTTTCGGATCTCTGAAATGGAGTTCTCTGTAGGCCCTTGGGAGCATTAGGTTGTACTCAGTCGCTCCTACCGCTCCACAGCGCGGTGACCCTTCCCCGCCTCACCTCGCACCTCTCGGTCGCCGCGAGGGCGTGTTGTGAGCTCTCTCAGGGTAAATTCCGCTTCACCTGTTAAGATCTCTAGTTATCATCTCTTGTTCCTCAGATTCACGAGCAATTTGATTGTGTTAGGATGTTAAATTCATCGAAATGAACAAAAACACTAATTATATATATACGGCATTTATTGTGTTGTTTTGATGGTATGTTGTTATGAAAGTTGGATTTTTGGTTGATATGAGGAAATTGGAATTGAGATTTGATAGGGAAAAGTTGCAAAGATGGTTGATGCGAGAAAGTGGACATCATCAGGTGGAAATCCTTTGGCTAATAATGCTGTAGGTTTTCTTTCTTTCTTTGTTGCTTTTCCCACATTAAACAGCTTAGGAATTTGTATTTGAAGGAAGTGATCGAAAGGCATATGATGATTCGAGTATTTGACAAGAGAAGTTAGTAAGGTTACTATTTACTACATCTAAATTCGTCAAACACAATGTTTTACTTTATGAGTACTCAATTGCTATGCTGTGCAATTTTCGTCATGTTCGTTTGGGAATGTGATTATTTTCCTTTTGTTGTATTTTGTTCCTTCTTATATACAGTTTTTCATACCATGTATTGGAACTTAGACATTAATTTGAATGGCAATGTTGTTGAACACTGTTGTCCGAGTTTCTAGAAACATAACTCCATACAACTTTAATGGAAAGGAACAATAAGTTCATGATATAAATGTTATAGAAGGGCGATATGCCCTTTTTGTATGTTCAACAGGACACAAGTAAGATCAGGAAAGTACAACTTTGTAAGCGTATGCAAGCTACTAGCTAGTCAGGTTAAGCATGAGAAGAAAGAAAATCACGTCATCTTTCAAATTTGGCAAACATTCGAATTCGAATTTATAGTATCACTAATATCTGTCATACATGTAACTTACAAATTACTACTAAGATAATCTTTAAGGCGCCATGATGAGTAGCTGGTGCATGCCCTGCCGAAATGCGGACTGTTTAACTATTAGCGAGATTTTGATTTAGATAATGGATTCCGCTCACAATTTTGCTGTTGTTGTTGCTCTCGTGCTCGTGTTTCTAATTCTGATGTAAAGCCATCTCACCATCTAATATTTGAGGTACTCAAAACCTTTCCTCTCTCTCTACGCAGGTACTTGAATACAGTTGATTGATGATCCCTTTGTATTAAATCGAGGGAATAGTCTTCTCGTCGTTCGTCTGGTGACTTCTGTGATGGCCTTTTAGCTGGGAAAGTTGGATAATTTGATGAATAATATGTTGTCATGTGGATAAATTTTGCATTTTCCCAGTTCAGATTTCCAGTTACTAAATTCATAATTCCTTTTTTGTTTTTTTCTGTCAAATTGTGGAACTATGTTTACATTTATTTTATCCTAAACATGCCTTTTTTTTTCTGTGTTACACGAATCATCATCTTGTTTACAGGGATAACTTATTTTTATCTTTCTAACCAAATCCAAATCCTTAGCTACAGCTTTAGCTTATTAGTTAAAAGCATAATATTTATTGGCTCTGTAGCTTATGCTGTGGATGTAATTGTAGCCTTTGGTTTTTGGTGCAGCAATATAAATTGTTAAGAGAAACGTATACAAAAGTTTTTATCTTTTTTCTTCAAATAGTGTAACTGTGTAAGCAACAGGGGCATCTCTGTTTGGTAAGTGATCGGATCAAGGAATACGGATTCGTGAAAAAAATTGGGCCCGATAACCCGGCCCATTCATTGTCCATATCGCGTGCTCTATTTTTTTTTTTTTTTTTTTTTTACTACTAATATGGCCTGGGCCTTTGCAAATATGGGCTCCAATCCAATCGTGTATAGTAGTGCGAGCCCAATCATTAACTTGCCTCTCCCGCTCACGTTTCCCGCTTAACCATTTCACCTTAAACCCTAGTTCCTTTCTCCTCCCACGAAACCCCATCTCCGATGCTCGGCCTCTCCTCCTCCTCCCTCGGGGCCTCGCGCCACCCCCTCCGCTTCCTCCTCCTCTGCCGCCTCCTCCACCGTCGCCGCCCTTCTCCGTCTCCGCCACCGCCGCCGCCGCCGCCGCCGCCGACCCCTCCGAGGCCACCGCAGAAGCCGGTCCCCTTCACCGTCCATGGCGTCGCGTGGAACGACCCCTACAGCTGGATGTCGTCGCTCTCCGACTCCGTGGCGATGCGCCACATGGACGTCTACATGGAGCAGGAGGAGAAGTACGCGGAGGCCGCAATGGCCGCAGCCGGCGCCGATCGCCTCGTGCGGAAGCTCCAGATCGAGATGGCCCCGCGCCTTGCCTCCGAACTCTCCACTCCCCCCGTGCGGTGGGGGCCCTGGCTCTACTACCGCCGCGTCGAAGAGGGCAAGCAGTACCCCGTGCTCTGCCGCAGATCTGTGACCCTCCACCAGGAGTTCATCTCCTACAGCGAGCGCTCCGCCGGCTTCGATTTCACCTCCGGGAAGCGGATCGAGCAGAAGCTCGTCGATTACAATCAAGAGGCTGAGCGGTTCGGAGGTGAGAAAGGGGAAAAAGTTCCCCTTTTGATGTTCCTCTTACTCTATTCATTTGTAGAATTTTGAAAAGATGAACAAAATCTTAACTTTAGTTGTCACTATTGTGCCTTATCTGATATGGCCGGAGCATCATATACTTAGTCGAAGCAAGCACTTAGAAAAAAAAAAAAAAAAAAAGAACTATTTGTTGAAAATGAGTAGTGGTATTCTTTTCATGGTGTTCCTCTTTATAATGAAGCCGAATGTTTCGGAGGTGAAAAAAGTTCCCTGTTTTGATGCTCCTCTTTCGCTATTACTTCGCAAGGTATTGTTATTTAGAATTTCATCAGAGTATTTTATAACCAACCTTAGATGTATTAGACATTTTGTTGTTTGCTCGCTACGCAGGATACTCTTACGAGGAACTATCTGAAGTGTCTCCAGATCACCGCTATATTGCATATACTATGTATGACAAGGGTAAGGACTCCTTTATGTTATCCGTGAGGGATTTGACGACAGGGGCACTTTGCGACAAACCCTGTGCTGATCGGGTTGCAAACCTGTCGTGGGCGATGAATGGGCAAGCATTGCTCTACACAGTTACAAATAATGATAAAAGGCCATATCGGTTAGTAGGTTTACTATTTGTATCATTTTGCCCTACTTTCTTTTTTGCCGTGGTGCTATTGAGGCTTTTTCTTTCCTTAGGATCTTTTGTAGCATTCTTGGATCTGATAAGAATGATGTTTTGATTTTGGAAGAACCCGATGAGAATGTATATGTAAACATTAGAAACACCAAGGATTTTCGCTATGTAACTGTAAATATCTTTTCGGATATCTCTTCAAAGGTATCATTCAATTTTAGGTGCATTCTCTTTAGCTTTGTTGTTATTACATATCCGTCCAACCGAGGCTCTTAATTGTGCAGGTATACTTAATAAAATCATCTGATCCCTTGTCTGGTATGACACTAGTATGGGAATGTGAACCTCATACTCATTGCATCATTGAGCATCATCGTGGATATCTATATTTATTTACAGATGCTGCGAGAGGAGGTGTGCCCGTTGATTCGCATTATCTGCTTCGCCGCAATGCTGAATTATCCAGTTCAAATAACTGGGAGGTTTGCACTGTGCATCTGTTATGCTATACCTTCTGTAGTGAAATGAAATAATTATTTGGAGTTTACAACTATTTTATTTATGCTGAAATGAAGAGTTTCCAGTAGCCTCTCCCACGTAATTATTATTCATATAAAGGAAGTAGTATAAAGTCCTAATATTGTAAATCGCATGCAGTTGGACGGTCAATGATGCTGAAAGACTCTTTAGAGTTGATAGCAATTGCTATACGTCCTGCTAGAATTTTTTATAGGATGGTTGTGTTATTCAAAAGTTGCTCAAATTTTTTCTTATTCTGATAAATCGCTTAGTTTCTTATTATTGTAATAACATGGTTTTAATGTAGTTACTTTTCAACATTAAAATATTTTCTCAGAGATATGAGAAAATATTGCTAATTATGAAAAGAAGTTTCACTGATATGTAATTTTTGCTTGATCTGCCATCACTACTTGTTAGCGGTTAATTTTTGCTCATTCTATAATATGCTTTGGCTTATTCAACTTGTTTTCGAGTTTAAGTCTCTAAGTCCCTTTTGACATTATGTTAGCTTTTTGCTCCTATTATGTAGGTCGACTACGGGGATACTTACATTTCCTACTATTCCATCTAAAACTTGTTACCTTTTTTTTTTTTTTCTGTCTGAACAGAGTGTGCTTGAGGAGCCAGGTCTTAGCATTGAGGATGTTGATTTCTGTGATACTCATATGGTGCTTGTTCTTAGAGAAGGAAAAAGGTTCCGATTATCTTCAGTTAGGCTACCTTTGCCAATAGATGTAAAGGTAACTCTGGACTTTTGGCTTATCAATCCTTACAAGGCAGATGAAAGCACAAACAAACCTTACATACTGTTTGAATGTTCTATATAAAATTCTGTGGCCTCAATGGAAATCATCGGCTGTACAGAATTCAGTTAATTATGTGCAAAGTTTTATTTTTCTTCGGTAGAATAAGTGAAATATATTAGCTACATTAAATATGGTAAGACATTGTCTTGAACGAGTCCTGTTATTTCTGTAGAACCATTTAAAACAAATATATCTTGCAGATACTTTATCATATTCTACCATTTCCCTTATGGGAATGCGTCACAAGGTGTTAGTTTTGAGCATTATTGTAAGTCCTCTGGTTATCATTGCAGGTACCTGCTTGTTTATCAGCTCTTAATCCATGTGACTTGGCTCTTCCAGATCATGTTTGCCAGATCTCACCTGGTCCAAATTATGACTACTATTCCTCAACTATGCGATATATGATATCGTCACCTGTGGTATGTGATTCTGTTCTGCTAAGTAGGTAGTTTATTTTTGGCTTCCTACTTAACTCAGTGGAGCCATTTCTTTTTATGTTACCTCTTAATCGTCTATTTGAGTCACAATGCTTAGATGTCAAACACATTCTGAGTGCATCAAGGAGAAGTCACTTTTTTAACTTTATTTTTTTTTCCCTTTATTATGCAATATTCACTATATTTGCAGATGCCTGATGCTGTTGTTGACTACAACTTATTGAATGGGAAGTGGCTCATAGTGCAACAGCAAAACATGCTTCATGAAAGAACAAGAACTTTATATGGGAATGCTTTTGCTGCCAATAGTAAGAGCTCTGTTGCGACATGTGAAGATAATATGGCTGATAGTTGGAATGAGCTCTCCGAGTACTATGCTTGTGAGTATTATGATGTTGCTTCGATGAATGAAGTTTTGGTTCCATTGACTGTTGTATACTCGAGGAAGCACAGGCAAGAGGGAAGTCCCGGATTACTTCATGGTCACGGTGCTTATGGAGAGCTGTTGGATAAAAGTTGGCGTAGTGAGTTAAAGAGCCTTCTCGATCGTGGCTGGGTCATTGCGTTTGCTGATGCTAGGTCTGTTTGAATAGATCAAATCAACTTCTGTATAGTGTACTCATCATGGCCAGTAAAGCCTTTGATAGTTTATATTGACTGCATGATGTTAATAGTACAAGGAGATTTACGTATATAACCCTATGAGATCTATTTACATATATAACCCTGTACGATCTTAAATTTCGTTTTATACCCATCAAAAGTAAAATGCCTTACAAAAATAATTGACCTCATGTATTAAATAGTTGCTCTTGTCTCAATTTCATTAATTGAAATATGTGGTTGCAGGGGTGGTGGTGGTTGTGGTAAGAAGTGGCACCATGATGGCAGACGCACCAGAAAGCTGAATTCAATAAATGATTATGTTTCATGTGCTGAGTTTCTTGTTGAGAAAGGTATTGTGCATGAAAATAAGCTCGCCGGGTGGGGATATAGTGCTGGAGGAATTCTGGTTGCTTCAGCTATTAACGCGAAGCCGGATTTATTTCGAGCAGCTATTTTGAAGGTGCTTTTTTTTTTTTTTTCTTTTGCTGCACTGCGCTTGTTAACTGGTTTCCCTCATATTATTTTACCATCACTTGTGAAGAAGTAATTACTCACTTTACATGAAAGTTTTGCTTGCTTATTGTATTGCCTGGATTCATTTTACTAGTACTATGCAGTTTCCTTGTTGCAATCACCCTGTACATAATTTGATGGAAAGGTGAAAATATTTAACAACATGTAAGAGCGCATCAAAACAAAGTTATATGCATTTGTTCCTAGCTAGAAGAATCTATAGACTAAGTTGACTATAGATTTGTATCTATATAGTCAACTGTTATGATTCTCTCGGTATAACTTTACATAGAATTTAATAAGTTATACAGATTTTAAGTTCGTTAATGCTTTATAGCTCTGATCGCAGCATTTTGACAAGAAGAACATTTATATCTGAACAGAGTCGAATGTAGGAATAGGATCTGTTCAGCCAACCACCTTAGCAGTAGTGATTTAAGAATCCGTTTTTTTCATCACTTCTATTTGGTTGTCACTTGTCATATCTATATCTTGTCATTTCTCCTTCCAGGTTCCCTTTTTAGATGTATGCAATACTCTTCTTCACCCCATTTTACCACTCACACCTGTTGATTATGAGGAGTTTGGTTATCCCGTGGACCTCGAAGATTTTCTCGCTATCAAGAAATACTCTCCTTACGATAACATTCAAAAGGACGTTCCTTATCCTGCTGCGCTGGTGACGTCATCTTTTAATACAAGGTGCGTTTTGCATTGAATCTGTAGCCTCTGTTATTTCATCTATCATTCCTTTTTAATGTAACTAATATTTTTTCCTGGCGCTTGTTTGCATTTATTTCATAATTTACTGCTTTATACCGCTCAAAAATGTTGGTTTGTCTCTCATATGTTTCTTCCCTAAAACAAGTAAAACTTTGTTGGAGATCGACCAAATATTCCGTTCTTCCCTATAGTTACTAGAATGGCCGGCCCTTTAGTGCCTTATAATATATCTTAACATGCAGGAAAATAGCAGTGGATTTTCTTAACAGTAAATTACTAAATTTTCAATGTGTATTATTAGGTGTTTTATATTGCTTTTGCCTGTGAAATTTTTGCTATCAAAATTACATAAGCTATAATTTGCACTTGCATTTGAAATTGTTAGGTTTGGCGTATGGGAAGCAACTAAATGGGTTGCAAGAGTACGTGAGCTAACCGCGTACGACCCAAAACGTCCGATAATACTCAACTTGACCACCGATATAGTGGAGGAGAGCAAGTATTTGCAGTCGAAAGAGCTAGCTCTGGAAACCGCTTTCCTGATCAAAATGGTCGAAGATTCATAAACTCCTACGAAATCTATGAAATATTCTGAAGGTCGACACTAGCAAAACGAAAGAGACAACACTGACATGTATATGCCTATTCTCGTCCATTCGGCACCGACTTCGGTTAGAGCACGAGGTGGCCGCTTGTTGGCCACGGATTCGTTAGAAGCTGTTTTAATGTGGCTCAATTATTGGTACATGAGCCCACTCCAAGTTGCTATTTTGCTTGACCCTTGTATGCTGAGTTTTGGTTTTCCTGAAAGGAACCTGGGGATATTTTGAACAGTTCTTGAGTGATAGCATAACATCTATTTCAGGTAACATCTCTAAGGGGAGGAAAGTGAAAGCAAAGCTCACAAGAGCCTCTCTTTTGTATTATATCACATTCAAACCACCTATTCATCAAATAAGAATAAGAGACAAATTTCCTTATTATATGTTGCTTCTTTTTCCTGTTATTTTTTTTTTCAGGAATTTTATATTCAGCAAATAGAAAGTTTGGAGTGTGCTTTTGCTTTAGTTTCTGTTGCAAGCTGTTGAAAATATTTTAATGAAAAAGTTTTAGTGCTTCATTTGCTCTCTCAAGTCAAATGGGCACTTATTTATTATTCTTCTAACTAATTCAATTTCAGCATCTGAACACAGTGGCCATTGCTGTGATAAAAATGCCATATAATATTTTGCTTCACAAGATCATCATCCAATCCAATGGTGAGAGATTTTCCTTTTTCTTATCTTTTGAGTCTACACAGTTGGTGATCTGTCAATGTTATGATGATGCTACTGGGTGATCTTCGTACCTTACTTTTTCTCTGGCCAATGCTTCAAATGCTACATTGCTGCTCCACTAAATTGTCAACAACCATCAAATAAATGCTTACTTTTCTTTTTATGGTCCCCAAAGTGGTACGAGTAGAAACGGCCAAAATGTTTCCCCCTTTGTCAACGGAACAAACAAAGAGGTATCCTCTTGAGAATAAAAAAAAATTAAAGAAAAGTAAAAGAGACAGGGAAAGAATCAGAATAGTTACATTCTTATTAGCTTCTCATGCATGTGATAAACAAGTCTCACAGAGGTTGAAAAGTCTAAAATTTGATTTTGAGTTTGGAAAAGTTTGGTTGACTGATGAAAAGTGAGATGATCAGTAATAATTCACATCATAATGAGTAGTTTCATTGAATCCTCTTTATTAGAGTATATAAAACCTTCATGAAATAATGCCTGGATAGCTGAATCAATCAGATGTTACCTTGCTGAAAAACTGTTGTGCGCCTGTCCAATTTAAGATAGGAGCAGGAAATAAGAACTAAAAGTGTAAGCAATTATGAGGTCTCACAACTCACAAGGCCATGTTTAAACTGTAGCTTGTTTGAATCTTATTGGAAAAAAGATATTCATTATGATATAAAAAGACATATGATAATGCAACAAACTCAAATTCCTAAAGCGCGCGACGATAATGATAGCTAAATTAAAGATAAAAATGCACCTAAATTGTGGCAGGCTAGGGGAAATTAAAGGCAAGAGATTAATATGATCCAAATGACCTTAATACCAAGATGCCAAAATTAACCAACTCATACTAAATCATAGCCTATTTTTAGCCTCCATTTATGACTCTTTTCATTCCTTTTGGGCAGATATAAATACACTAAACAGTTATCATCAGTTGACCACTTCACACTCGAATACCAACCAAAAGAAAAGAATGTGCAAACAACTATGGAAACTTTCAACATTGCCTCAGGACAATTTGAACAAAATGCATTCAGAGTCAGCTTCCACCGTATCGCGTTTTGAACAACTACAGAAGAAAGCAACCACTCAAAAGCCTACTTTTCTTGATTCGGCGGCCTAACTCGTATACAAAGATTTCTTCTATTGATTCAGACAAAAGCAATTGCCAATATGGTTCGTGAACTTAGAAGGCTTATTCGAGAACAAATTCGATCAAAAAAAGAGAAAGAAAGAGAAAAGAAAAGAAAAGAAAACATTACAGGAAGGAAGATTGACAGCTTTATGATGGATAATAGGCATTAAATTTGAGCAATCTGATTAAAAAGCAAAGACAAACTCAGGACAATGTAAATGACGAAAAAGTAAAAATTGCTTCATCACCTTGCTATCCAAAATCATACAAGCTAGCGAGACTAGATCTTTCGCAAAGAGCTGCTTTACAAATATTCAGATAGAAAAAGAAGCTCCACTGGTACACATATATCTTAAAACAAACTCTACAAAGGCCAAGAATAAATAAATTCACCTGCCAAAGATCACAAGCCATCGCCCTTCCTTTTCGCAAGCAAAAGAGACGAAGATGCAAAAGAAACAGGCAAAAGACGCGTAACTTCCACTCTGCTTCTTCCTTCTGCATCTCCCTCTGAAACCATCGCCGCCATTAACAGCTATAGGCAAAAATTTTCAATCTGCTACAATTCTGAAGTCTCGGCAACTGAGGATAATCTTTCACTTTCGAGAAAAGAAGGATCTAGAAACTTCGCAACAAAAGCCCACATTTTGTACACATCTTCAAAGTTTGTTAAAAACCCAAGTGAAGCGGTAACAACCTCCACTTTTACTGTAGCATTTTTACTATCGTGCCGATTTGTCGATGTAGGCTTACAGAAGGAAGCATCGTTCAAATCGACCGCCCCGTGCAATTGTTTCTGGTTATCCATCACCCTTATGTGACTAAGAAAGCCAATGCCTAGAGAAATACCATTTTTCTCAGCCATTTTTTGTACTATTTCTGGGTTAACTAACTTTCCGCCACTATCCTTCACGTTAAAAGCCACAGCCGCCCCCCTTTCATACTTAATCTTTGGGCCATAAATCTCAACAAGAGACACATCACTGTCATTTCCTAAATCAGGTAAACGAAGCTGAAGCAGGGAAGTCACTAGCCAATTGATCAAATACCTCAGCCTTAGTGTGGTTTTGTTAAGACCCATTGAGTTCACATGATCGAGATGTCTACATAGTATTTCGGGCTCTCGTCTTTTCCATTCTACAGCACCGTCATCATCCTCCATCATAGCATCGTCGTCATCATCATCGTCATCGTCATAATCATGGCCAGCTGCATGCCCAGAGGTTTCACCAGCATCAGAATTATGATATTCCACACCAAATGATACCCTTCGGCCCATGCTTGAAGCCCCCCCCTCATTCTCTTCCACGCCAAAGAATCTACCCCCTGCAAATCTATTATTATTTCCTTCTCTCCTGCCCAATAGACGGAATTCCCCTTCTGTTTCCCTTCTTATCGCACTTTCCTTCGCGTCAGTTTGGCTTTCCACGCAAATTTCTGAAGTGGAACCATTCTCATTAATACTTCGAAGGCCGTTGGTCGAAGTGAACTTCACCGTGCGAACACTTGTTGGTTCTTTAACTACAGGCTCTTCTTGAATCTCACTCTCTCTCCAAGAATTACCCGCATCCTCTTCTTCAGGCACTTCCTTAACACGGTCTAGCTCTTGCGAGACCGATAAAACAGCCGCGTCGAAAGAGAGAACGTGCTCATCATAAATAGGGCTCTTTGATATCTTCACTTTTGGTGATACCTTCTTATGATTTTTCCTTCCTGTAAACCATGAAGGCGGTAATGGAGACCCCAACAACTTTCCTTTGTTCAGCTGGCCCGAATTGTCATTCCCGAATAACGGGCTCTGACCCAAATCGATCCAGAACGAACTCTCGGACGACTCATCCTCGCTGAAAACTGGGCTCTTCATGACTTCTCCAAGAGAAATGCTCTCATTCTCTTCATATATGGTACTCGCTCCATCCCTATCAGAACTATTCTCATGATCCATCTCGCTTTCGAAGACGTCTTGCACTTGAGAAGATGTAAATGCGCCTGAAAAGGCCGGCAACTGGGATTCCTTGTGTGTGTTAGACCTCGAACCCTCTTCGTTTCCAACTATATTATCATCCTCAAGCCCATCGATTACATCTAGCCCATCCATAGAATCACTTAGATACTGAGGAAAGACCGGAACGATCCGGACCATGCCGGACCCAGTACTCCCATTCTGGCTCTGTAAACTCCCCATCACCGACTTCTTAATCAGAAGGCAACCGAAACCAGTTGGGTCGGATCCGAACACTCTGTAGAACGAAGTAATTATAAAATCCGGCCGGAAAAGCGAGAGCCCGAGGGAGTCCATGTCCTTAGGCCCCAAAGATCCCGCATCGAGCAATACGTGCCAATTGTTCTGCTGCGCCAAAGCCATCCACTGATAAGAATACTTCGCCCCCGTCACTCTCGACTGAACGGGAAACACAAATAACCCGACCGCGGAATCCTTCTTTCTCCTCTTCTTGCTCGAGATCAGCTTCCTCAGCTCAGTGGAGCAGAGCTTAAGCGTCGGCCACTTGAACCACGCGCTATAGACCTTCGCCCCTTTCTCCTTGGCTCGCTGGGCCATCCAATTCACCGATTGGCTTTCGTGATCGAACATTGTTAAGAGCTTCTTGTTGGTATGAAAGGGGTAGTATTCGGCTAACAATTTGAATGCAGAGCCCCTACTAACAGTAAATACTAAACCATATTCATTCTCGGGGATGTTCAAATAATCCATTATCCGAGCCTTGATGTCGTGCTCGGCGGTGTCCTTCTCGGCACCGCCGTACAAAGCATGGTTGCTCAAATTGGCGGTGATCTCCGACAGGCTAAAAGCCGAGGAGTCCCAGTTTTGGAAGGTTTGAAGGTAGGAGAAGAGGCCGAAGCCGCAGTAATCGAGGCAAACCTTGGAGCCCTCATCGGCGAGATGCGAATACTCGCGAGAGCGGAGGTTGTCGACCTCCACGGAGGATTGGAACTTGGGGTACATGGTGAGGAACTTGGATAAGGCCTCCTCGAGGTCGGGGACGTTCTCCGGGGACCGGAACACCCGCTCCGCAGCCAGGGCGGTGGCGCGGAGGAACTCCTTCTGGGCGTGGAGCCGCGCCAGCGACCGCGACCGCCCGATCCCGCCGGAGATCTCCTCGGCGCCGAGGTCGGCGTCCTGGGACTTCACCAAGGACCCGTCCTCGGAAGCTTCCTCCAGGGCTTCCCGGAGCTTCGACTCCTGGAGCCGGCGCAGGAACGAGGGCGCCGCCGCCGCCGCCGCCGCCCGCCGCTTCCCGGCGCCATCCTCCGGCGATCCTCCTCCTCCTCCTCCACTACCTCCTCCTCCTCCTCCTCCTCCTCCTCCGCCGCTGCTGCTGCGCCACCGATTCTTCTTCTCCAGGATCAGGGCGGCGCAGTGGGATATGGGCTTCCAGAGAGAAAGATGCATGAAGCCCTAACCCTAGCAAACGACCATCCGATTCAGATCAAAACCCTAGAAAATCCGGAGGACGACGAAGGATAACGGCTTCGATTTCCAGATCAAAATGGTAAATTCGGAGGAGGAGGAGAAGGAGGAGATGATGGGTTTTGGATTTGAGCGGGGGAAACCCTAGGGATTCAACGACATTCCCGAGCTTTTTGACATCAAAGTAAGGGCTTTTACTTTTGTGTAGGATAGAAGAGAAGAGAAGAGAAGAGAAGAGAAGAGGAGAGGTAACAAAAAAAAAGAAAAAAAAAAAGGAAAAGAAAAAAAAAAAGGTGGATTCAAAACCTAAAATCAAACTACAGATCCCCAACAAAGAGAAAAAAAGATTGCACCTTCAAAGAAAAAATAAATTTAAAGAAAAAAAAAAACTGATCTAAAACACCAAATCCCCAAACACAACCCAGATGCTAAAACTGTTTAAAAACCAAAAATATGAAGAGAAAAAAACAAAGATCTTTCTCCTTCTCACAAACAAAACCCAGATCCCCAAATCCCAACAAAATGAACAAATTCCAACTCTCTCTCTCTCTCTCTCTCTCACTCTTCTACTGTCTCTCTCTCTCTCTGTTATTTGTTTTTTTTTTTTTCTTTCTCTTTTTTGTGTGTGTTGGTTGGTTCTCTGCCTCTCTCTGTGCTGGTGCTGCTGCTGCTGCTGCTGCTACCACCAACCTCTCCTGCATAGAATTAAAAGCAGGGCCATATTACCCATCAGATCCATTAACTCCAATGGGGGGTCAATCCATACAAGGATGCATTCATTATTTGCTACTGCCCCTCTGCAGAGCTCTACTATCCCCCCAAGTCCCCACCTTTTTCACCACCTCTACTTTAACTCAAACAGTTACAAAAATATAAACAAAACAAAATTATATATAAAATAAACAAAAGCTATTTCATCAATTTCTTTTCATTACTTTTAATACTAGAACAAATCAGGAGCATTGACTTCTTATGTAGGAAGAGCCTTTAAAAAAAATTCATATAAGCCCCTACCTTTCTCATATTTCTGGTTTTGTCTATACATTTAGTTCTCCACTCAAATTGTGTTTGCTTCATATATCTATATATATATATATATATATATAAAATTAGGCTAAAATACTATCGATAGCATTAAGTCATTGGTGCTATCAAATTTTTAACTGTTGGATGAAAAAATTATACGGTTGGGATTATAGTGGTCCCCTAGGGTTTACTAGGTGGTTGGTTGAATAGTAAAAATTTTAGGGGACCACTATAATTCCAACCGCATATTTTTTCATTCAACGGCTGAAAACTTGATAGCACCAATTATTTGGTGCTATCGATAGTATTCTAGCCGGACTATATATATATATATATATATTAGAATCATTTATTTTAAAAATAAATATAAGTTAAGGAGCAAAATAAATTTGGCTAATATTGTGTTGGGATAGTTAGATTGGAATAATAAGATTAAGAATATTTATAAATTTTAAAAAATAATATTTTTATCTAATAAATTAATATAAAAATATTAATTAAATAATAATTTAACTTATTTAATTAATTATTATTAGATAATTTTAAATATTAATTGATAAATTAATTGACAATAATGAATATTATTAATTAATTATAAATAAATTAATAAATTAATTAGTTAGTTATTTAATAGTTAGATAATTAGTTTTTAAAATAATTAGATTAATTAAAAAAATTATTATACAATAATTAAAATTATATTTATTTTAATTAAGTTTATTTTTAAGTAGAAACAAGTTTATTTCAATAAAATGATTGGATAAGTAATTTCAGTCTTTTACCAATTTATTATTTCAGAGAGACAAGGAGTACTAATTTCATTCATAATCAAATGCATTTAGAGAATAAAATTGAAACAAAAACTTAACCAGGTCTTGTTTCCGAACCAAATGCTACCTAAGAATAGTAAAAAAAATAATTTTTAAAAAACAAATTCATATTTTTTATAGTTTTAGTTTTTCAAAAAAAAAATGGAGAATAAAAACACGAATTTATTATGAAATCTAACAAAATAATTAATTATTTTTTAAAAACTTAGCAGACAAAAAAAAAAAAAAAAAAAAAAAAAAAATCAGAATACCAAACACCTCCTAAAATGTATGTACTATAATTCGTTTAAATGTAGTCCTTTAAAATTCTAATATATTTCCTTCTTGTAAAAAATATATGGTAGATCTTTTCTAGGCATCTTTTCTTTTGAATTTCTTTTAACTAAATCTTTTTTTTAATTATTCGGCAATAAATCCAAGAGAGAGAAAGAATCATACTACTACTTAAAGATTTGGAAGAATAATTGTAGGGTAATAATAAATTTAGATAAATTAATATGCAATCTTGAAATTTTGCACACGCATTTTTTTGTGAGCACTGTCCTTCATTGAAAAGGTTCTCTTGTTTCTGATCAAATATTGACCAAAATGGTACAACGAGGAAAATGACTACTCATAGATAATAAACTAATCTAAGGACCTATATATAAGAAGTTGCTCTATGCATAGAAAAGGAACAATATGGGATATACGATATACATTTCAGCTATTTAGAGATGAAGTTTTTTTACTGATCATTTCGAAGTGAATAGTAAAATTTATGTCACTCCAAAATAGATAGATTGTAAGATATACACTCGATTTCGGATGTATAAAAAATATTTTTTATAAACAAAAAAAAGTAATTATTGTACTCCTAAAAGAATGTACATCTTACATTCCACCTATTTTAGAATAGAATAAATTTTACTGATCATTTCGAAGTGACCAATAAAAAATACAGTGTGTATCGTATATCCTACAATAGCATTGCTCATTGAAAAATTATAAGAGTAAAAATAATTTTATTATTATTATTATTATTATTATTGATTTTGTGTGTGTGTGTGTGTGTGTGAACCACTCCCTGTTTGCCACCTCACCCACACATGTCCAAGTACTTAGGTGAGTTCATTTGGTGGGCCTATTCCCAGGTTGGGTTTTGGCCCAAAGTCAATGCGCATTTAGTCCTCTTGAAATTATGCTTCTGTCGATCGAATAACGCAATCCAAATATAGCTCAAATTCAAAATCGGCACGATATAAATCTGTCTACTCCAAAACATATGTAAATTGTTCGATTGTTGTTTCATTCTCGCGATCGTATATGTAACCTTGACATTTATCAATATACAGAAAACTTAAATTCTTGGCTTTAAAAGTCAAATCATAATCACTTACAAAGGTAGTTGCTGAATCACGTATCTTTTTCGTATTTGTTTCGGTGTAGAGGAAACTCCCCAATTTCTTTGAGTATAAGGTACTGTTTTTTTTGTTATTTGAAAGTGATGTTGCATAACATGTAGTCAAAGACCAACTATAATGTGCTATTGTTATTGACCATTTTTGAGATTTATAAGGTATGCCAAGGGATTGATGTTCTTTTAACAAATTAGTTGATCAAAAAGATGAAGATTAAAGATCATTGAATTCAATAAAATTCCCACATTAACTCCAAGAAATTAGTGAACATGTCATGAAAAATCAGTGGAACAACAAACCCAACAAAAAAAAAAAAGAGATAGGAAATTGTTCTTTCACCCTACAAATAAGAACAATAAGCTACTACTGAAAATTCCGACGAAATTTTTTTTCAATGTTATTGAGAACAACATCTACTCGACAATACTCGTACAGAAACTTTTTTTCAGCAAACATTGGATATGCCACACTTTGTAGCTTTTCCTTTAATGTTGTATCTCGATTATTGATAAAAATCATTTTCGCGGGTAATTAATAATTTCGCCATAAGCTGGTCCCAAATCAAGCAGTTAATTAGGTCACAATCACATGTAAGTTAATTATAATTATTCAGTGAAACTTAATTAACATCGAAAGATAATAGATATTTTTGTTGGTATTATCATTATTTTGGACTATTTTGAAGAATATATTGTGGTTTTTAATTTTTATTTTAGCTTTTTTGGTCAGCGCACACTATTTTGGATGTATTTGTTTATAAATAACACATTTATTAATTAAGTTCTACAGATGAAGCTCTTCCAAGCCCTTGACAAAAGTTTGGATGGACCTTAACTGGCCACATATATACCACCAAATCTTAGGTCTAATTTGGAAATAAATTGGCCAATCACATAAGTTTTTTAATATTTTTTAGAAATATAAAAATAAAATAATTTACTAGTTTTCCACTTTTAATTAAAATAGTGATAGTAATCGATACCGAATAACCATAACAATTTTTGTATCTCATTCTGATTTTACAATGCAAGTGCGTTTTCAAATTACTTTGAAGTGTTTTTTTTATATTTTTTTTTTTTGGTTTAAAATGAGTACAATACTATATATATATATATATATATATATATATATATATATATATATATATATATATATATATATATATATATATATATATATATATATATATATATATATATATATATATATATATATATATATATATAGTATTTGTTGAATATAAAATATATAAATACCGTTCTCTAACCGTTTAGACTTTTAGCACAATAATTGTTCGGAATAAAAAATTTTGAGTGGGTCAATTAAAAAGTCTCAAATTCAGACGTGGAGAAAAGTGTTGAATATAAAATATATAAACACCGTTCTCTAATAATTTAAGTTTTTAAAATATAAGAATTGTTCTATATAATATAATTTTACAGTATTAGAATAAGATGTTAGCTGCAGGTTAATTAATTAATTAAAGATACCTTTTGTTTGATATTCAAATCTCTACGAACAAGAAAACATAAACAATTTATTACACAATTTTTGATTAGTTAAATCATGGTTTTAGTACTTCTAATGTAGTCACAAGTGAGCATGCATGGAGATCTTCTAATAGGAGCATATGATCTTGGATGGAAATATAGTAAGATGTATTTTATTACCATGCACACCTACTGCACATATTTTAATGCATGGCATCTTCATAAGCTTATCCATGTTGTAAGAGAAAAAAAAAATACCTCTTAAAATTAGAAATTCTAAATTTTAATGTGTGGTTACTTCTATTTTAAAATCGAATATCTTAAAAATTTATGTCGCTAAATAATTCAGATCGATACGAGCATTGAACTCGAAACATCAAAAATCTCCAAAAATAGTGTCTTAATTAGCAAAAATAGTTTTTGAGAAACTTTGTATTTACAGAATTATTCTCATTTGTGAGCATGGTTCAATTTTAGGGCTAATAAAACACCACACCATTCCTAACTAAATTAATCACATTCCATCTTTAAGTCACACAAATTAATCAAATACACTACCTCTTGCGTGGACAAATGTGCAACAAATTAATGGACTTGTCGAAGCTTTAATATTCGGATAAGTACCCCAGTTGTCATTTTCCAGCTCAATGCCCCCACACTATTTCAACAAAAACCAACAAATTAATGCATTGGGTGGGCATTTTGGGGAATCTCCAATGAGAGCATGTCGTAGTAGTGTAAAAAAAAAAAAAAAAAAAAAAAAAAAACCAAGGGGTGTTTTTCTCTGGGTTACTACTCCTTCATTAATCTCGAACTTCATTAATTAATTTGATGAAGTGTTTTAATTAACTTTGTTTTTATGTGTTTGATCATAGTTTGTACAGCTCTTCTGTGTGACGTGTACTATAAACAAACGCTTTATTTAATGTCTTATTTTTAAAGCTAAAAGGGGGTGGCGTAAGCGTATGGTTTAATGCGTTGAATAAGGGTTAATTATATAATGTGTTATTAATAGTCACATAGTTAATTAGGGTCTCAATACCCAGTTCTAGGGCTTCCCAGTATGTTGTCTTCTTAAGGCACCGTTTGTTTCGGGGCTAAAACCGAAAATAAGAGATTTATCTTCCTTATTCTACCAAACGCATCAAGAATTATTCGGTACAGTAGTTCTAGTACAAGCAGAATAAGCTGGAACAACAGTTCTTATCTATTATTTTATAATTTTTTTTTTTATTAAACTATCCCTCCTCCCATCCTTTCTCTCTTTCCAATACACTCTCATCATCACAAATTCCTCTCTCTCCTTTCTCTTTTTTCCTTCCCAATACACTCTCATCATCACAAATCCCTCTCTCTCCTCTCTCTCTTTTTCTTCTCAATACATTCTCATCATCACAACATCTTTATTCTTCTTATTCCTCATTCTTATACCAAACACAAAATCTCTTATCCCTGGAACCGAACCAAACGTTTTTTCGCTCTTATTCCGTACTTTATACCTATCCCCAGAATAGCTAGTTCTGATTATTCCGTTACCAAACGATACCTAAGAGACCAAAACACCCTCTTTTGACTCTAGGGGTGTGCCATACTTCGAGACCGTCCGATCTGATTGAATCGAGAATAGGCTTTGGTTAGTTGTGGTTATAGTTAGAGATGTCACGGGTTGGTATTATATTTTGGAACGAATTCAAATATTAGTTTTAAGGTTATTAACGGGTCCTTAGACAGCATTCCAGAGATTAAAAAATAAAGCTTTTGATAATGTGTTTTTTATTTCTAAAAATAGAAGTTTTAAATCAAAATTTCTACACTCTTGCGTATGTTTTAAGGCCTCGTTTGGTAACGAGAATTAGGGGAATAAGAGTTTATCCCTCCTAGTTATACCAAAACGTAATTAAGTAGGAGTGGAAACAGTTATTCTCGTCTTTCTGGAATAAACTGGTATAAGACTGGGATTACTATTTCAGTCTTTTTCTGGAACAAGGCTCGTTCCCATTTGAGAATAAGCTTAATTAAATTAATATAATTTTAATTATTATTTTAATTTTTTAATTAATCTAATATTTTAATTAATTTAATTATTTTATTAACTAATTATTTAAGTATTTAGATAATTAACTAATTATTTAAGACAATTAAAATTAAAATTTTTAACATTTATAAATTTTTAAATTTTAAATTTTAAATTTTATAGCTTTTAAAAATTTTAACTTTAATTTTTAATAAATTTATCATATAATTTTAATAAATTATATGATAAATTTTTTTAATAATTTTTTTTATATATAAGTAAAATATAAATTTTAATAATTTTTTTAATAAATATTTTAAAATAAATATTTAAAATCATATCAGTAAAATTTTTAATCATAAATTAAAATTTTAGTCCTTTTTATTATTTACCAAACACAATTTTCTTTATACCGGGTATAACTCTTAAACCCAAGCAAATAGAAATTTACACTACTTCCTGCTAATACCATAACTTATACCTATTTCCGATATAACTAAATTTTTCTTATCTCCGAACCAAACGCAACCTAAATGATTGTTCTACGATTTCGACTAAACTGTAGTTATTGTTTCTTCAAATAATTTTATTCGGGTATAAATTCGCAGAAGCAATGGCAAACACGCGAAAGCAATTGATACAAATTGGAACATAAAGTGCTTAATTTACAAATCAATCAATAAGCATAATGTAGCTCTTTGATGTGGAGGTAAGACCCAATCCAAAAGCACTTTGAGTTGTAGTCCCATTGGCACTCTTCTTTATATGTGTTTTTTAAGCCTTTTTTTCTATCACACCTCCTATTCTTTTTCTTTTTAGTGTTGATACCACTAAGGTTTATAGTGTAAAGGTGGATTCCTAATTGGAAAACTCTCTAATAATTGGATGGGTCCTACAACTCATATGCTGCAATTTTGCTTTGCTGTAATATTAATAAGGACACTAAAAGGTGAGTAAATAATTCATTAGCAAATTTTGCAGTGATCAAAATATACTTTAAAATATGTTATATTTAATATTTAAAAAGCTGAATCACTCACAAACTGCGACTCATTAACTCATTGTGGAGTACATCTCAGATGTCCAGTATCCGTACAAATAATAGAAAAAGGAAAGGGTAGATTCATCATTTCACTCTATGACTTTAATATAAGATTAAAATAAAAAGGTGTGGCCTACTTGCACAATGCCTTCTATATTAGACATAAATTTGGTTGCGTTTGATTCAGGTATAAGCGAAAATTGATTATTTTTGGGATAAGTATAAATTCAGGTACAAACAGAAATTAAAGTAATTTTGTGTTTGGTTGAATATAAGAGTTGTACCGGATATAAGAAAAATTATGTTTGATAAATTAAAAATGAATAAGAAGATTAGAGAGGATTAAAATTTTAATTAAGATAAAAATTTTACTGATATAATTTTAAATATTTAATTTAAGATATTTATTAAAATTTATATTTTACTTATATATAAAAAGATTATTAAAAAATTTTTGGTTTCTGAAAGTTTATAAATTTTTAAAAATTTAAAATTTTGTATATAAAAATTAGTATAAATTTTAAAAATTTGGAATAAATTTATTTAAAATTTGTATAAATTTTAAACTAATAAATTTTTAAATTTTATAAATTTGTAAATTTATTAAAAATTATATTTAAAAACTATAAAATTTAAAAATTTTCTAAAATTAAAAATTTATAAATGTTAAAAATTTTAATTTTAATTGTTTCAAAAATTACAAAAGAGGTAGCAAAAATTTTAATTTTAAAAAATTATAAAAATATTGTATAAATTTAAAAATTTTAAAATTAATAAATTTTAAAAAAATAAAAAATAAATAAATTTTTAGATTTATTAAAAAGAAATTACTAAGTGTACACCCCTAAGGGGGAGTGTACACCCCTAAGAGGGTGTACATCTCACACCCCCACTCATCTAAGGATGGGGGGTCACTTCCTCTCACTTGAAATGACCTTTAAAAAACACCCCCACCCTTAGATGGGTGGGAGTGTGAGATGTACACTCCATTTGGGGTGTACATATAGCATTCCTCTCTTATAATTTTTTTTTTTAAAAAAAAAAAAAAGCTGCAGGTGGAACAACTGAGTTGAGTTGTTCCACCTGTTGCTCGAAATAGCTGTTCCCTTCTAATCCCGAGTTATTCCGGGATAGAGTGAAACAACTGTTACCGAGGGCTTATTTTTTGTTTGAGTATAAAAGGCGAGGGGACAAGGGGGGGGGGGGGGGGGGGGTAGATTCGTCATTTCACTCTAGGATTTTAATATAAGACTAAGATAAAAAAGTGTGGCCTACTTGCACAATGCCTTCTATATTAGACATAAAAGTGGCTTGGCTGGGCTTCTCAAGAGGATTGTTTGTGTGCTTAAAAAGCATATCTATTTGGCTTTTGTACATGTGGAGTTCTCTACAAAAAAAAGTCCCACCTAGCTCTAGCAAAGCATTTCTAGATCTTAAAAAAAAAAAAAACTATGATTTGCACTATGGATTGAGAACCTACCCATAATTGCTCTCATTTTGAATCAAATAGAAAGTTAATTAAAATAATAATAGTTAGATTGGGTGATTTCCTCTTATATTGTAATTCTTTATTCAGAATATCTTCTTCATGTTCTTATATATGCAAATTACATTGATATTATGAGGTGTACTCTATTGGTTATTTATTTATGGATTAAAAATATGTCTAATTTTTTGTTATGTGACAATACGTTCATGAGATTAATAAGTTGAGTTGGATGAGCTCAATAAGTTTAGTGGGGTGGCAAGAGGCCCAATAATAGACCTAACATCCACGTGGATTGAATCCGGCCGAGACCCGTAAACACTGCGTCTGTACGCTTTAAGTAAATTGGTAGAGTATTTATAATAACTCGCGTTTTTGAAATTAATGGTTAACGCCAACGATCCGACAAGTCGTTGCACTATTACCATATTCGCAAGTGTGATATGTGATCAATTGAGTAACCAAAAATAACGATATGATATCTATCAGAAAGATAATAGTGTCATGTATTGGGCCTATTTAGCCCAAAAATTGAATCTCTTAGGCAAATATTAGCCCAGCCCATTACATGTCAAATAAAAGCCCAGACCATTTTGGCCCAGCCCAACTCTTCCAACTATTCACAAAAATATCTGAACTTCTAGAATCTTCGAGGTACTCCGGAATATCCATAGATTTTCCTATGCGACCCATTCATCCAACCGTCCGTTACGCCCTATCCGCCTCTCATCACCGCCTTTCATAGAGATTTTTATGCGGCCATAAGTTATACGGTAATACTCACCATGCGGTGACCGTATCGCTTTATCCTACTAAAAGCGCCCACAGTTCTCCCGGTATATACAACGAACAAAATATCTCGATTTGTACCCACGATAACACCCACCATTTAGGTTACGACACGTGGACAGGTCCTTTTGGAGTTCCTTTGTGAGATATTAAATATCTAAATGGAGTAATTTAATAATTTAGTATAATTTAGTATCTTTTTGATCTTATCCAAACCCGTTTATAGAAAGATAGAAACCCCCTCCTCTTCTTCGTCGTCGTCCTCGTCGTCGTAGTGTTATCACAGAGGAAGCCTAGGGTTTCGATCGAAGGAAGAGGAAGAGGCGAAATGCTCGGATCGATCGTGCTCCGATCCCCAACTCCGCCGCCGCACTACTCCGTCGCCGGAGGTGTTGATGGGTCGCGAGGTAAGTGGTCGAGCGTGGTATGCGGGGTCCATGGGAGGAATGGCGCCTCCATCCCCAAGCTCGAGCCCTTCAGTAGAAGCCGCATCGATCGCGGAATTAGGGATCCCCCATTCTTACAGAAAATCGAGAACGATCTCACAGGTTTTTTTTTTTTTTTTTTTTTTTTTTTGTGTTTTTTTAAGGATTTAGTTTGTTAATTCAACGTTGTTTTAGTTGAATAATGAGTAGATGATGGATACGGATGAGAGAATAAGATAGAATTTGTTGATTAAGATGTAGTTTTGTTGTTTAATCGAATATTAGAGACATTATTATGAGTATTATGTGATTTACATGGAGGATTTTGAATGCCATGCTCTTTATGTTCAATAATTTTGTTGTCTTCTAAACTCACCAAAGCCCTTAAATGTTGAGATCGACATAATCCAATCTCTGTTTTTCCGATTTATTTTGATCAAAAGTTCCCAAAAAGTGTCATGAAAGGATAAAATGAACGATATTTGATAGTTTTGTAGATCATTCAATGGTTCAATATCCACATTCCTTCAAAGAACACTCTTATTGATTGATACATACATTTGTGCGCAGATGCGTACTATGTTGTATAGATGTGCATCAAGTTGTTCCAGTGTAGAACTGAGAAATGTAAAGGCCCTGTAATTGAAACATTCAATGAGATTTACATCTGTGTTGAAAACACCTGAAGTTTCTGAAGTTTCAATTTTTGCGGCTCAATTGCTCGAGTAATCCTAATATTCATGCTCTGTGCTTTTTCCACGAGAGCTAATGCTTAGAAAATAGATGCTAAATTTGATGATATATTAACATTGTAGGCCAATTAAATGTCGAAGTCGGAAGTCGGACATTCTTACCATCCATGGTTTACGCTGTGATTCACTGTTTATCTGAAAGTATTTATCGACCATCTTATATTATTGTTTCTGTCTTGTGCAGATTACTGCTCGACACTCGAGGGCGATGAATCCTACAGCTGCTGGAGAGCCTATTTTGAACTTAAAGATCTCCAAGTACGTAATGATTATATATATTTTTTTCACGTCTTGCTTTAATGTATGCTTACCATCTAATACATAGTTTGGATATATTTACATATATAAATCCTGCATATACTATAGTATGATCCTGTGAAATCTTAATTCTTGCGCATAAACGAGCTTATGAAATGCCCCTCTCTAATTGTCCTTATTTTGATGCAAAACCAAGTTTTCCCACATATTGGCTGACTCCCCAACTTAGGTTAATGTGTATATGTAAGAAACTGCGAGGAATTGAGAATCAACAGGTGCATATATGTTAATAAATGACTCAATATATATATATATATATATATATATATATATATATATATATATATAAAGAGAGAGAGAGGAGCTGGAATGTTATCAGTAGTAAACGGGGTCTGTTACTACCCATTTGTTTTCGATGATCGTCCCCGTTAAACATGATTTAGACGACTGGAAGTATTTAGAAATCAAATTTCAAATCTTTTTGATATCATTGACCTCATGATCAAAAGGTTGCAAAATTTATAATTTTAATGGTAGATATGAGCCTTTTGCTCATTTAACGGTGTAAACAAATTTAAATTAATTGAATTTTGGTTAAATTTTTTTTAGAACTATTTAAAACAAAGTCTGTATTCTCGATCCTAATTATAAGGCTCTTATTGCCACTTTTTGAAGAATATTCATTTTCAGCCGTTTATTTTTGTGTACACTTAGTGGGCAAGAAAAAAATATTAAAAAATTATAAAATTTAATTTTTAAATAGTTTAAATATTTTAGATCATATTTAATGGCGCCAATCATTATTTTGGAAGCTACATAATCGCAAAAAAAATGATGGCAACCGTGCCCATTTGGGATAATATTCCAGTCTATCCCATAATATAAAACCCCTTACCATTTAAAATAGCTTACCAAATTTGAACTCCTCGACGCAATGGCTTCATTCTAGGTATTCTCGGTGTTAAATGCAGAAAGAACTGCCTAGAGAGGAGGTTGAGAAATTCGTAAGACAAGTTGGCGGGATAAAGTCTCTAATCGGTTGTCTTCATGGAATCACCGCGCCTCAAAAGAAGAAAGAGGAAGAAGCTAAAAAATCAGCTTTATCAAGTTCAGAGGCACAAAGGGAAAGACCTTTTCCGATACCCGGCGGGCTACCGAAAACCAAAGAGGAGCTCGAAGAAGAGGAGAAGGCTCGCATGCCCGACTCTCCGTTCACCAGGCTACTGAGAAGCAAGGGGCGCCATCCTGCTTGGTATACGCCGGCGCCTGATCACGAAACATATTAAGTTGCTGCTTCATAAGAGTTTAATGCGTGAAATTTTGTACATAAATTGTGTGCGCGCCGTAGTTTCTTTGCAACGTTGTTTACTTTCAAGAACAATGTCGAGCAGCAGCTATAAGCGCGAGTATTTATGAAAGTTGAATTCTGCTGTAAAATGCGTGTTGTTGTTGTTGTATATTGTTCTGTTCAAACTTCAAAGTTGTCTCCTCTTGCTACAACAACATTCTCCAGTAGCTGCCATCTTTTTTATTCACTAATTTTTGGGTTTGAAGCCAATTTGGATTTCCCTTCCTCCAGGCAGGAATTCTTTTGAATAAATTTTAAGAAATTTAATTACTTTTCTTATTCCTTTTTCAAGATGTTGTTAAATTGTGCTGAAGATCATCACTGCAGATGCAGGTGGTGGGAACAGAATATTTAGTAAATCCCAAAAAGAGAAATATTCTGAGGACAACCATCTTTGAATTGTCAGATGATCTTAGCCAAAGAGAAAGGAGATGGTCAATGACACCTAACAATGATAGTAGCATATGTAAATTCTTTATGCACAAATCACATACAAATCTTAAATCTTGATGTCAATATTATACTTCTTTTTCTATGCTATTTCAAAAGGAAGGTAAAAGTGGCATGTTAAATATGATCGCATCACATGATGATCAAATCAAATTAAACATTAAGATAATCAATCTCATGACGTAAGCACTTAACTCATTGAATCAAATAATTTACTAAATCATCACACCTATTTTTTAATTTAAAAAATTTACCGAATTTGGTAACACATACATGCACTTTCGTTAGTCAAACCCGCAAACCTCTATTACTCTTGTCATTATATATTTCTTTGATCGAGTCAACATCTTTTGGTCTCGTCACCGCTTACGTCATCACAGTGGCCCAACCAATCAAAATCCCTCGTGTCCAAAATCCAAATGTCGTTAACATAAGCGACGTTTTCGCTCAGCTTCTACGAGCTTCCTCATCTACTGGGCCGAGTTTCCCAGGCCCAACACTCTATCTACCCCGATAAACTATTCCCTGGACCGAGTGCACCGCGTCATCCGTGGACCAATATCTCTCGCCCAATTATTTCCAGTTTTATTGACAGGTGGTGGACGACTAGCATAACTGGGCTGGAAAATTTTAAAAAGAAAAAAATATTTTCAACATTTCCATTTTTTCCACGATTAAACATTTTTAAAAATTGATTAAATAAATTACCTGATCTTCGTAATTCCATTTTTTTTAATAATAAAAAAAAGGAAAAATCTTATTTGGGCCGAGGAGTGATCTTAATGGGCCCCTAGTCAACTTCCTCAACAATTGGAGTCAACGCTCGGCATAGTACGGCCCACATTCGCCTTCGACTAAGGAAGTTCCCACGAAGCATCCCACAGCGGCTTCGCGGGGAAGGAAACTGAGTAAAAGAGAATTGCCCTTGAAGATGCTCCTAATTACGAAAATAGAGTTGATATATTAAAAATATGATAAAAATATTATAATAAATTGATTATAACATATATTTTATAATATTGTTCCATAAAAATAAATGTGATGGTAAGTATAAAAACAAGTATAATAGTTTTTATATTTTACTATCTGTTATGTAACATGCTATTTTTTTTAAACAGAACTTTTGATATATAGAAAAAAATTTAAATTGCTCAATTTTAACAAATATGTATAAGATAATATATTTATAATAATTTAATATAAGAATTTGTTAATTTTTTAGAAATATAATAAATCATTAAAATTATTCATCAATTTTTTTATTATAAATTATATCAAAGCTATTATATTATTCCAATGGTAGTTGGGGTTTGACCTTTATTTTAGAAGTTAGGTTAACTTAATAATTATTAAATTATTATATATTTTAATAATTAATTTTTAGAATGATCGAGAGAATTGATTGAACTTATTAAAACGATAAAAAGAAAAAAAAAATTTAAAAAGAATACAATTTTAAAACAAACAAAATAAAAACAATATTTGTTACAAATAGAGTCCATATATATACTAAATAAATAAGCAACTAACTCATCAAAGCTGGTTATATCGTAATTACCTCAAAATTCGGTGGCATTCAAACATCTCCGTCTATATAAAACGTACTCTCCTCCCTCTTCTTCGCTGTTGACAGTTGACACGCGACCATTTTCGCCGCCCTCTTGCTGAGCTTCTCTCCTCGCGAGAGAAGCTTAGGATTGAAACCCTCCCTCCGAACCCTAACCCTAAATCTATCAATCGCTCCGCTCCTCCCCTGCGAACCCTGATCCTCTCTTTCTCGGCGCCCTCGGAACCCTAGATCGCGGCCAAACCCTTCGATTTCCCGTCTACGATCCCGCTGCTGTGCGAAACTCCGCGGAAATGGCCACCGACCTGTGATCTCTAGGGGTTCCCCTCGGTTCTCTGGGCGTTCTTCGTCTTCCTCGCTGCATCCGATCCTCCGCTGGTGCCTCAACATCGCGGTTATGGCGATCCGGATCACCATCTCCTACTCCGGCTTCTTGGCCCAGAGCCTCGCCGCCTCCTCCGGGACCCGGTGCGGCGGGAACTGCCGCTTCTTACACGATGCGGGCCGGTCCTTCGCCCTCGTCGCCGGCCTCCGGATCGACAGCCACAGCCCCTCCGGTCGCCGGGACGACGATCGATCTGGGGCTCGCGGTTGGTCGAAGAATCTGGCGTCTGGGTTCTCTTCGCTCGCCGGAGATCATTGTGCGAAAGCAGTGTCCAGATCCTCTTCTTCTTCGTCCTCGTCGTCGTCCTCCTCCATCTTGTTCTCTAGAGATCGCTCGGGATCACGATCCGTCGCCTCGATCGCTGGAGATCCGTCCGAAAAGGGCGATCGGTCGACGCTCGCCGTCGGATTGCTCTCTGCCGTGGTCTCTAGCTCCAGGTCAACGGCTGGAGTCGGGGCGTTGGGGATCTCGTCTTCGGCTGCGCTAGGGTTTAAGCCCTCGTCGCTGTTCCCGTTCTTGCAGGCGAGCAAGTGGTTCCCCTGCAGCGAGTTCATTCCGGGGCCTTCTGGGAGCGGCCTGGTGGATAAGGGAGGGACAGCCCCTGCTGTTCCCCAGGATAGGGGAAAAAGTGTTGCTCCTCCTGTGTGCCAAGCTAAGGAGAGCTCGAGCGCGGTGGTGAGTTCGAAAGTGATGAGTGGCATGGCTAAGATGAGCAAGCAGAGCGAGAAGAACGGCTGGCTCTCGCGGTGGGTGAATTCTTGCTCAGATGATGCCAAGACTGTTTTTGCCGCGGTGACGGTGCCGCTGCTGTATGGGTCGTGCTTGGCGGAGCCGAGATCGATCCCTTCTCGGTCTATGTACCCGACATTTGACGTTGGGGACAGGATATTAGCGGAGAAGGTAAAATTTTCAGCTTAATTTCTCTTCCCTGTTTTATTGTAGTATGTGTATCTATGCTTTGATCTTAATTTTATGCTTAATTTTGCATCTGACTAATCTTATTTGTTGTTTTTCCTGAAAACTGCAGGTGTCTTATATATTCAGGGAGCCCGGAGTCACGGACATCGTTATTTTCAGGGCTCCTCCAGTTCTTCAGGTATAATATCGTTCATTCTTTTATTTGTATGCTCTTTTCTGTTAAAAATTGTCTATTTATAGCACTGAGTGGAGCTGTTTGCTATAACCTGCTTAATATCTAACTTGGGCTCACTTCTTTGCAGGAACTGGGTTACAGTTCAGGTGATGTTTTCATTAAAAGAGTTGTGGCCAAAGCTGGGGACTATGTTGAAGTAAGCTTTTATTCTTTCAGTAAGCCTTCTCATTTTCTTCAGTTGCGTTTTCCTGTAAAGTTGCTGTTTGTGTTCGAACAGTAAGTAATTTTTTTGGCGTGTTATCCCACATGATAGGTCTGTGATGGTAAATTGCTGGTGAATGGTGTTATCCAAGATGAAGAATTCGTATTGGAGCCGCTTAACTACGAGATGGAACCACTGGTATGATGTCATCTTCATTCTAGTTTGTTTTTTTTTAGCCAAATTTCAATTGCCTGATTAGTTAGAGTTAATCAAATTGCTTGAATTTTGGAGACGACAGCTGAAATACCTGACATATAGGCATATTCATACTCTCTATAATTTTGGATTGCATTTAGTTTTAATACATATATATTGTTGAAGCCTGGGCTATCTAGAAATATTCTTTCTCCTGTTCACATATCTCTGGATATAAGAGTTTATACCACAATTTGTGCCTCAACATCTAGTTTAGCAACTATTGCAAATGTTTTGATGCTTCTAAATATGAGCTTGTGTTAGTTAGAATGCAGCAGATGCTAGGTGTTTTTCATCATTTTTGATGATGTGTACTGATTACTTTCTGCTGTTGGACATGCAGCTTGTCCCTGAAGGTTATGTCTTTGTCTTGGGGGATAATAGGAACAACAGCTTCGATTCTCATAACTGGTAGGCCTTGATGCCCAACTTTGGATTATTTTTGCTTCTCTATGTTTTTTGAAAATTTAGATGAGATACAACTGATCATCCAAGAAAATTTGGATGATAATTAATTGTTTTCCTTCTTATTTTCCAGGGGACCTCTCCCGGTTAAGAACATTCTTGGACGATCAGTGCTACGGTACTGGCCAACATCAAAAATATCAGATACAATCCATGAACCAAGCGCCGTACAGTACACGCAGGGGGTTTCTTGACGCCCCTTCTGATTGGGATCACCAGCTGCGCTCTAGACGGACTTTTGTTTTTTGTTTTTTTTTGTCAATGAGCTCCTTTCTCACTGTTTTAAATTGTTCATTCACTGAACAAATTTCTGTGAATACCCAGATGCCTCTTGATTCTGTTTTGCGCCGCCCTGTTCGGCGGAAGATTGCTTAAGCTAATGCACCTTCTGTCCCTTCATTACATTATGAAGTTTGCTTTGTGGTGGGTTACATGTATGTTCTTATGTTTCTCAAAGTGTATTGCTGCAGCGAACTCTAGGTGCAGCATCTATTGTTTCGCTTTGCTTGTTACTATAAATATGGTTGGCTTCCTTGGAAACAAACTTGAAAGGAGAGCGAGCACAGGAAATTGTCAGCTTGATTCTAGATGAATGATGCTCATGAAGGCTTGTGATGGTCGGCTCTCCTGGGAATGCGCCATCCTCTTAGCAGATGCAGATAACCTAGGCGAGAACTCGTATTTGCTCTCACTTAAGATTCTCCGATGCATGCAAATCACTCTGTAAAACCAGATAGAATTTGTTGTTCTCTTTTGTGCTCAGCTTGTCTGAAAATGTAAGCAGAACTGTCGGCAAAACTGTTGTGATTGCAACTCTCTTTTTATGTCATCTATATCAAGTTTGAAATTGCATGCTGGGATGGATGCTGAGAATCGCTTATTTTTCCTTCAATTCTGTACATGTTTGTTGTGCTCACTTCTGTGGATATGCTTAGTCAAATGGATGAACTAGCCGGATATGCCGTCAAAATGTCTTTTGATCAGGCTGGTTTCATTATTGATCTCGAAGAAAGGGTTCTACATAAAATTTAGTTTATGTACCATGTTTTCAGCTTTGAATGTTCTCGTGCTCCTCTTGTAACTCCCTCTGTTACCTGAATTTACCCTCTTACGATAACTGGAACCTGCAGATTTGCCAAACCACAAGAATGTTTATTCATTAGAACAAAAAAAATTATATAGAAAAATTATTTTAGATTTTTCAAAATACTTTTCTGATTACTGTAATATGTTGATAACCCAAATAAATATATGTGCGAGTGTCCGCTACTTCGCTTTACCACGAGCACGAAGTGACGCCTCCGGAAAAAAAAAAAAAAAAAATATGGCGCGCTTCTCTCGGCTCTGCGATCTCATCACAAGCTCCCTCCTCCCCTTCATCGTCCGTGCCCTAATCCCCATCTCCTCCTCCTCCCCTTCTCTCTCTCCCTTCCTCTTCGATCTCGTTGTTTCTCTTACTCAATCGCCATGAACTCTCTTTCTCTCAGGAATCGGAGCCCTCTCCCCTCACCAAGGAATCCGAGAAGCGGCTCCTTCTCTCTCTTTCGCGAGTAATCATCGTCTCTCTCTCTCTCTCTCTCTCTCTCTCTCTCTCTCTCTCTCTCTCTCTCTCTCTCTCGCTAGCGTTTTTTTCCCCCCTCTGATCGTGTGTTGGTTTGGTCTTAGGTCTCCAGTGAAATCCGGCAATGGCGGAATGATCTTGACTCGAAATCAGATCAGGTGTCGCTCTTACTCCTTAGAGTGTGGTATTTTCTATGTTTTTATGGTCTTAATTTGTACAATTTGGTGCTAAAAGTTTTGAGTTCTAGTGTTTGCTGGAAAGGACGATCGATACCCGATGTTAGATACTTGCGCAGATGATTAAGAAGTAAAAGATATATGAAACGCCATTAATTCTCCTGGAAGAGTAGAACGTAAGCTACGTTTTGTTATATTTCGTTAGAGTGGAATTTACGAGTTGATGATGTAAATTATGAGCTTCTATGTGTAAATCGAACTTCCATGCAAGTTTCGAATGGAGCCACATATTGGATCAAGGATTGCAGTTCTCTCCAAGCTTCTAGTTAGAACGAGAATATATGATGTTTTGACGCTCAATATTATATGCCCAAAATGAGTTGGTACTTGAATATTGATATTTAGCATCTTAGGCCAATCATAGGCAATACCCTCACATTTGGCCTTCTTCAAATTTTCAATTTCTAAACTCGTGATTAGTGAGCAGTTCTTTTTAAATGTTTGAGAAATAGCAAAGATTAATTCTCCTGTTTCTCCTTTTTCTCTTTTGATACTATAGGAATGTTTGGCGAATGCTATTTTTGTCCACAGTTGTCCGGTGTTCTTGGAGCAACCTTTTGATGGTGACTGCAAATGCTTGGTTAATATTGTCTCCATTATGGTAAGTGGATGCTGTGAATAAACAATTCTCCTTTATTATTGCTTTCCACCAAGAAATTTCTCTTTTATTATTGGCTAATAATTGCATTCTACTAAGTTACTTCTGAATAAACACAAGATAAACAACTGAAATTGTTTTCATACTAATCAATTATTGACAGGGCCGCATCAACATCTTGACCAGCCACATATAATAAGTGATAAAGGTTTCGACCACTCTCATAAATATTCTTCAATATAGCTGTTGCATGTTCGTTAATGTTTCTTCAGCTATATGTTAAAGTTGTCCCCTGGAATATCGAATTCTCTGCTTTTGGCTGTACCATTTGGCATTGGTGAAGCTTAGATATCATTTGCCCTCGTATATTCTTGAATAGCTCTGCAGTTGTAATTTTACTAGTATGATGACCTTGGGCTTAACTCCCCCCCCCCCCACTTACTTTCATTCTTTCAGGTTGCTTTCCTCGGTTTTGACAATGGATATGTTCAACATTTGGCTGGAAACACTCTTTTTGCCATCTCAAATACTCTAATTAATTTCGTATGTAGTTTCTCATCTGATTATTCAGTACTTATTAGGTGCGTGTAGTTTATAAATTGATTTTCTAACTGTTTATTCTTTTGGGTGGTCTTTGTTTCAGGAAAGCATTTGGATTATGTTTGTTCAATTGATATGGATCACCCTTGAGACAGCAATATCAAATATTTGTGGATGCTCATCATCGTGTACAGCAACTGATGAGGTGTATGAAATTGAGTGTTCGAATACTGACTCGAGAAGCTTCATTGCACTTTTGCAGTTAAGAAGAGCAAACTTGAGCTGGAAAATGGTTGCTGGACTTTTGCGGCTTCTTCGTAACATTCTGAAGTTTCTTAAACATGATAACAATGAGCTTGAAGAGAAGTACATAGATCTTGCAATACCTTTTGTTCAAAAAATGCCATGGGATTGTTTAAGCAAGGTTACTGTTGGTGAGAAAAATAATGGCTTGTCAGGGTCGGCAGCTATCCTTCCTGGTACTGTACTTCAGCTATTCTGCTCCCTAGTTGGGAAAAATGATTTAGAAGATGTGGAAAACGATTTGCTGGAAAGGCAAGGTTTGTTTTGCAAACTAGCCGATCTTATTCCCAAGCTTTTGTCTTGCTTCTGCAATCAGCTGGAAGCTGATAACAAACGAATATCTCAATATCTGAGACATAAAATGCTGGTAATCCTCATTCTGAAAGACAAGCTGTTTTTTAACGTCATGCAGGCATTTGTTACTATCATGTAATTTCTAATTTTCACTCAAAAGCCAATGACTTGTTACATGGAACTAAAAGTCTTGAAATTTAATGGAATTAACCTTTATTATACTAGTTTACTGTAAGATTGCACAAACCTGATTGTACTGTGATCTGTGTTTTCTGCAGATGCTTATGATTAGGCTTAGCTTCCTCATGCAGTGGCAATCATCTCAGCTTGATTTGTGGCTACAATTACTCAAACAACATTTTCAAGATCTTCTATACAAATCTGTTTCACATTCCGATGTTGAATGCGAAATCTCTCTGGAAGGATCTCCATTTTGGTCTAGCTTTTCTGATGCGGTTAATTTGCAAAATACATGTACACAACACCTACAGAGACAAGTCATATTTCTATTTTTCAAATTATGCTTCATGTTGATCCACATTAGTGGTGAAAATAGTCAGCAATGTTCATGTGCAGAAAAGCCTTCTCTATTGAATTATAAGCTGCAAATGTGCACTGATCATTGCTGCCATGTTGGTCTATCAGAAATTTCTGAATGGCTTCAGAGGTGTGGTCACATAGAGACGTTTGATCGTGTATATTTATTAAAATCATCTACATCTTTTGCTTTATCCTTCCTGCAACTCTATATGGAGGAGGTATGCTTTGTTACAGCCTGTGTATTTCAGTGTTTTCTTTTTATTGGCCGTCACTGCTCAAATTGCATTTCCCAAAGATCTGTCTGTCCTTCAAATGCTTTTTTTTGCAAGCTATCAATAAGTTATTTCTTTTACTGTAATCATTCATCTGCTATACAGCCAACTTCCTCATCATATGTTTCTTGACTAAAGTTTGTGATTTTCTTTGGTTGCTTGTCCTGCATACGAGTCTTCAGATGATTCCTTTGTAATAAAACTGCCTTGCTAGCTGCTATTGGTCAACTATGAAAGTCATGACCTTTTCAGTTATGCGTACATGAAGTCTTGGGCCTCAAATGTTTTAATAATCTTGTATTACAGATCATCCTTGTTGTTGATAGGTTTCAGTAGCATTGACTTGTTAGTAGGTTCCTTTGTCTTCCTTGCTGCTATTTGACATGTAGAATCATGTAAACCTAAGTGATTGTTATATTACTGGAGAGGGGAGGCTACTGCTTAGCAACACTGATATTCAATCTTTTCATATTAACAATTGTCCCAACTACCTTTCTCTCAAAAAAGAAAAAAATAAAACAATTGTCCCAACTATAGGATGGCCATCATTTTGTTAACAAAAAATCTTGCATTCTACCAATCCTCATCTCATATTCTGCAGTAAGGCCACAATAATAGTTGTGCAGCTGTGCTTGCTTGGTATTTAGCTTGATTGATACTCCTTACTTAAACTGCAGGATGATATGCTTTTTGATATGTTATTACAGCTTCTGGATGTTCCATTTATTGCCTTGGAAAGGTAAGCAGCATGAAAGAATATCATACTAACATTAAAGAATGCATGGATGTGAACAATGATATTTTGATTTTGTCTCTGGAAAATTGCAGAGAGAGCGGTGAAAAGGAATTGTCTCCTGCAGAGACAATTAGATGTGCATTTTCAAGTATTTTTAATCCTGTTCACCTTTTCCATCTGCTTCTTTTATTGGTGAGTCTGTGAATGGCACATTAAGTGATTATTTCTTTACTTTTGCTCTTCTTGTTCCTCTCCATGTAACGATTTGAAGTGCATAAATTCATAATCAAGGAATTAGTGTAATGTGTATTTATGCTGTCAAGTATTCCCTTGTCTGGAAATTTTGAAAAGCTTATTCTACGAGTTCATTTATTGTGCTTAATTGGCATGGTTTGTTGTATTTATAGTGTGAATAAAAAAATTAGTGAGTCAAGGAGATGCCTAGATATACCTAAAGTGAATATAGTTTCTTTATACTGTGGAGAAATTCCATTTCTTGCTCATGGCTGAGGACAAATTTAGTCACTATTACTCAAATGTAGTATCATGGAGCTTTATCTCCGGCTTTCTTACTGTATGTACTTGTCAAATGCCGTGTATTAAAAAAAAATGCAGTGCATCACTGGTTCTATTACCATCCTCATGGAATCTGTGAGAAAAAACTGCTATCATTTATTCTTTCATTTTATTTCAGATAAGTTGTTTCTTGCTCGAACTAATAAATATTACTGGGTTCTGGTTAAGGCAGCCTATAGAAATTTGAAGTTACTAGTTATAGTCTATACAACACATGCTCGCATCATTCTTATTACACATGTTGTTTCTTCCTCCATTTTCCCATTATCTGCCTTTTCCATTTTTCTCAGCATTTCCTTCCTGTAGAATCCAGCATCAAGCATGCTACTAATATTTCTTCGACATTGCAGTTACACTATGACCACTTGGTTCTTGTTGATTATCTTATATCTAAAGACACTGGTGTTAATTGTGTGCAATATCTGTTAAGGTACGCTTGTTTTGCTTATATTTTCCTCTTTTTGTGTTGTTATGAATTGTGGAAACTCTATATATTGGAAGAAAGCTTATAAATATGGATTAATATTAAAGAAAAACTTTCGAATTGGTTCAAATCATATAGCCATAATCACAGGGTTTTGTTATGTAAATGCATTTTTATACACTATCATAAAGCCCTCATGATTTTCTGTTTTTAGGTGCTTACGAGTAATTTTTCAATCTTGGCGTATCTTTGTTGATTATTCAATTCCCGAAAATTTTATCAATGAATCATATCACAAGAGACAAAGGATCTCTACGGATGATGAGAATTTTAGGGGGAAAGGACCATCATCATCATCATCAGTTTCTTTCGTGACTGATGAGTATATACCACGAAAGCACAAATCTGGGAGCCTAAGTAAAAGTATCAATCTACAGCCTTTTGGAAATGCCAAAGAGTGTATGCTTTCGTTAAAGAAGACAGTGGATGATCTTCATCGCAAGGATTTGTTTCCTTACAATCCAAAACCCCTCCTTAGAAGGTTTGCCGTACTCATCTTTTACATTCTCATCTTCTGGATATTTACACCATTTTCTCTAAAACTTATCTATGGCATCTTGGCATGAACAGACCATTTTAAATGAATGAGAACTGAAGAAATGAGAAAAAAAAAATGCATTGCTATGTACGTTTTTTTCTTAAGCTCATTTATGTGTAGGCTAACCTATACTGCTTAAAAGATAAACCAGTTCCACTGGACAGTTGGTACCGTTTTTCCGCTGAATGTTGATGATAATGTCAAGATGCATATCTGCAATTGCAGATTCCAGTTATAAAATAGGCATCGCGTTGTAAACTTGTAATGGATGCTGAAAATTTAAAGGCTCTGACACATTTCATTGGATTTAATATCTTCTCTGAATAATCAATGTGCTTATAAACTTGAATATCCAATCTGTTCTTTCTGCTAGCTATTCAATGCTGAATGAAAAACTACATATTTGAGTACATCAAGAGCCTAAGAACAGCTCCTGGAGTGAGCACGCCTAATTATTTTGATTCTGGCAGCTTTTCCAGGTTTCAGGAGCTTTGTGAGCAACAGGAAAAAACATCCAGAAAATAGATGTCTGATACCTCTTCATGGAAGATTGGCGAAGGGTTGCTTGCTCTTCATTGGTTATATTATGGGAGGAGTTGCAAAGGCCTTACTCGTCTAATTTATCCAATAACTATTCTGTGTCACAATCCTTTAGTACATGTCCTGATAAGGTGAAGATAATGTATTCAACATATGATGCTGCCTCTGATCCTCGTAGTCCGACATTCTCTTGAAGCCAGCATGCAATAGCATATTTCAGTATGCATACTTCTAAGTTGTTTCAGATGATGTACAGGTATGTGTGTTTCTATGCGCTTAGTTCTGGTAATCATAACATGAACAGTCTTAAGATGCAGGAGTAAAATTTAGTGTATCTTCAACTATAGTTTATGTTATTATTTTTAGGCCTAGTTTGGTAATGTAGTGGTTAAAAACACCGCTAAGATACATGCCAGCGTCAAAGGAGGGAGAATTTGATGCGCGTTTGGATTTTTTTTTAGTTTTTTTTGTTGCCCATCCAAAACATAAAACGGATGCTTTTAAGTCACCATATTACCAAACTAGGCCTTAGTAAACACTGTTCAACATTTTTTGAATTCCAGGAACATCATAGGATCGGTTAAAATTTGTTAGTGAAACATAAATATATTGGTTAGATGGAGCAATCTTATTCATGTAAATTGTATCTGTGGATCAAAAAAAACAGGGTCGGTAAAGCCTAAGCTGTATAATTTAAGCTTTTAAGCCTCAATTTCGTGTTTATTATCCAGTACAGCAATCGGATAATACTATATATTGAAACCCTACTTTGAGGCTCTAGCCATGGCACCTACCTTTCGCTCCCAGAAAATTCTAAATAATAAACAACTAGAGAATTCAAACTGCTCTCTTTCATGTATTCAGGACCATATGGATAATTCTATCCCTTTACATTTTTAATGAAACTGTATTACGTTTTTAAAAAATGAACACCTGAAGTAGAAGCATCAGCATGGACATAAAAAAGAATTAATGTGAACTTCATTCCTTCAGCATGTTTTGCAGTTTTGGTAGACCAATTTTTGTTTCTGAAATTTTGTTCTCCCTATTATGCAGATAAAGAAGTTTCCAAACTGATTATTCTCTTTTACTGATAGTTCCTAGCGTAAGTGATAAAAGACTCGATGATTAGTATTTAAGGTTTCAAATTTAAAGTCTATTTGTTTCATAACTAGGCATAGCTCCAAGGGTCCCTCAAAATGATTTTTTTTTTTTTTTAAAAAAAAAAAAAAATCTCTTATTAGGACTCCTCTATTATTGAGGGGTCAAAATTGTACATATGTTAGTTGATTTTGTTTTAATTGTTTTCCCTTGTTTTAAAGATAATCCATGTGATTGGATGTGTTGTGGATGGGCTTTTTTTTCTTTTATTATTATTTTAGATTAGCTTGTGATGCGAAATAATAACTTTCCCTATTTCTCGTATGGGTAGCAAATGGCTATTGCCAACAACTTTCCCTAAAAAGCAACGATGATAAAAAGATGTGTTTTAGGCATAACACAAATACAAGATCATCAACTAGCCTAAATTTTAATACATAATAAGCTAAAGTCCAATCCATGTTCACTGAATAAATAAATCAAAGTCCAACTTACTCAGATGACATGATAATAGTACTAATACCAACACCATTTTCCCTGAAAGATAAATTACCAAAATAGAAAGAAATGATGATACCAATCAATTCACATTAAATTCAAAAAGATTAAAAGAATAGATGCAATAACAACCACCTTGATATGCAAACCTCCAAGCATTGGCTAAAATATTTTCATCTAAGACGAGAGCTTAATAGAAAAGCAGCAATAAACCTCAAAAGTAACCAAAATACAGCTAAAAAGGAGAAATAATATGTGCATGTAAACTTGTGTAAACATTTAACATACAAGATAAATATAATGATGTGATTATTCGTTACCATTTCACGTCCAGTGTCAATGCTTTGGGATGTACAACAAAAGACGGGAACTGCGTGAAAGAAACATTAGACATCATTTTGCTCCAAGCAGTAGAATCATCTACAGAGAAGCTTCTGCGGAGCTTCTTCACTAGCACAGCCTTCAACTGGCCCCCTTTTTCGACTCTAGCCACCACCTCAAGCCGCACGCGGTGAACCCTAGGCTTTGTTTTCCACTCCGGAATCTTCATCAAAGTTAAATCATTCTCAGTGAGCTCTTTCTCCAGCTCTATGCGGAATTTAACTTTGGCGGCTGCTGTTACTTTAGCTTCTAGGAACCGGATCGGTTTATTAATCTCGAAAGTTGTTTTTCTTAGCACATTTCTCAAGGCGGTGTCGAACAAACTCAATCTGGAACTAGCTGAGCAGAACAAGCACGAAGAAACCTCACTGCTTGGTCTTTTACTGTAACATTTCTTAGGCAATAACTCAATGGTGTCGCTCGACTTGTATCGAGCGGTATGGGTGCTATGTACAAAAACCCTAATGGATCCTACAATATCTATGGACGGTAATGGGGTGCACGAAGGATAACTGAGGGGCCAAATACGGTAATGACCTACATCCTGAGAAGCCAAGATGCCATCCATTGATAGACCAATATCATAAGGGTGAGAGAACGAGACCTGATGGGCACCTGCGACCTTCATTTTGATGCCCTCGCCGACAAGTAACCGCTTCAAACCTACACTGGTGGTATTCAGCTGCAAAACATGTTAATACTGTTCTTCAGATACTGCAGAATGTCACCACAATAATTTTTTTCTTTCTGATGATAGAAATTGCAGGAAATATAGAAGGTATAGGAAAAGGAGTAACAGGTAACTACTTAACTACAGACATGAAGAAGATGAGTGAAGAATCAAACTAAAACTGTAAATGATCATGAACTAGAATGAAAGCTCGCATACCTATTTATTTAAAATATAGATACATTTCAATTCTTCAATTTGTTCTTTTAGTGAAGTTTACATGATATAAAACTCAATGATGATGAGGACGAAAGAACAACGGAAGACGCCAATGAATATATATCAGCAAATGCAACCAAAGAAAGCAATAATCAGTGGCTTTAAGCACCTGCGCAGTAAAAACACTTTTAACAACAAACAAGGAACATCACCAACAAAAATAATGAGGATGTGTAAACTTTGAAAATTATCAGCAACAAATGTTTGTCAAATTTAAAAACCTATTGCGAGTTCTTTCCTTTTTCATTCCTCCAAACTTCCTCTCTGCTCACCTCACCTACTCATCTTAACCAGTTACCTCTTTCTCAGTCTCACTGTCTCATTATAATGCCCAGTTATTTCAATAATTTATTATGATCTTTTCAATTTGACAAGTTTGGATCTCCATCACACTAACAAATTCTTTTTTCCAGAGTTTAGCAACCAAAGAGAAAGATCTTTGTCTAATAAACCAAATGATCTGTAGCAGAAACACTCAATTAATAATAGCTAATTGTACCATACATACATAATAATTATCAGAAAACAAACTGATTTACCCTGCGATTCATGCGCATTGATCATCACAAATTCTCACTAAATTATCATGAGTAATAAAAGAAACCCTAATTTTACTCTAAAAAAAAAAAAAAGTACCAAGAACAACTAAAATACACATCAAATCCAACAGAGAATGAAAGAGACCACTCACCAGGGGATAATGAAGCGCGATCTCATCATCGTCTCCTCCACCGACCCTCAAATCGAACGGCCCCACCAGCTCAAAATCCCTAATCGCCGCTCCTAACCCTAACCCTAACCCCAACCCCACCGCGCCGTCCCCTCCGACCGAATCCTCCCCTTCCTCCACCACCACCACGCCGTCGCGCCCCTCCCGAGCCCTCCTCCACCCCGCTGCCTCGTCGGAGAACGTCGCCGCCACCGTCGTCCTCCCCGACCTCCCCCGCACCTCGTACCTCCGCTCGCTCCGCACCCTGACCCCGCCACGGTCGAGATCCGAAACCCTAACCCTAACCCTAACCCCGCCATCCTTCGCGTCCCACCGCTCCTTCTCACGTCGCAACGACTCCTTCGCGGCGATCACGTCGACGATCTCACGAAACAACGACGATGCAGCAGAGTATTTGTCGAAGGGGAGGGATCGTAAGGTGGAGTTTAAGGTGGAGACGTCGATTAGGGCAAGAGATGGGTAGGAAAATAAAGGGAGAAATAAGAGACTAATAAGAAGAAAACTAATGCGAATAAATAACGCCATCTCTCTCCTCTCTTCCTCTCGAACACAACTGATATATTTGTGTACGCCACGCAGAGAGAAAGAGTTTTTTCATAATAACCCTATAAAATTCATAATTTACTAAATGATATTTTTTTAAAAATTTTATTTCGTCAATTAATTTTATAAATTCGATAAATTATTAATCGTCTTTAAAAAATAATAAATAATTTACCGTTTTAATATTGTTATTATTATTTTTTTTATAAGTCAAAATGATTAAAATTATATTGAGGTATTTAGGTTATGTTATTTGTTTAAATTTTTATATAATTATTTAAATTATTATATATAAGAAATAGAAAAAATAGTAAATCATTCACCTATATAAAATTTTGGATTAATTTCATACAGTTTTTATATTTATTTCTTCAAAAATAGCTTACTATTTATTTTTTAATCGAATATAAGTAAAATGTTAATTTTGCCTTTGCAAATATATCTTTTCAAAAATTTTAAATATTAAAAATTTATATTTACGATTAAGTATAATATCTGAAAGAATAAAAAAAGTAAATTAACCTCACTCACTAATTAAGGTTAAGTATTTAATCTATGATTAAATATATTTTTCTAATGACGGTAGAGACATATATGAACAACTTAAAATTTTTGAAAGAATAAATATAAATGTTGAACTTTGTAGGGGTAAATTGACTATTTTATATATATTTACATAGAGATGTATGAAATTAATTCTAAAAAATTTTAATGTTCTTGTGCTCCGTCAAGAATTAAATTAGTATATATGAAATTCATATTATAGTAAATTAATTTACCTTTTTGAATTTGAATTGATCTTAATGTAGTTTAATTTAATTAAATTCAGAATCATCTAACTAGTATGGTTTTAATTAACATAATAATTCATAAAAAAAATATTAGATAATTTAAATTTTGTAATCTAATTTTTTTTTTTTTGTTAAATATTTTCATCGAACTCGTTTGCTATGAGTAAATGTTCATTTTATGTGTTTTCAAATCAGATCTTTTGGGTAAACCGATTTAAATTAAAAATTTATGTAATCCAATGTAATATAATATAAAATTGTCTATTTATTTAACTTTAATTCTATTGCAGTTAAATGGTATTTTTAAAATTTGAAATTGGACAGATAATCCTCGGAAGTTTTTGAAAGTTTGAAGTTGTTTTATAATCAGAGACTTTAGCTTCCCAATTTCCAACAATTATTAAAGTGTTAATTGCATACGGCTCCCTGTAAATATATCGAATAGCAGATATATTCTTACAAAGTTTAATTTTTCATATTTATCCCTTTAAAAGCTCAACGTTATTCATATATATTTCTCCGGTTTATTATTGTTAGTTCATTGTTTATTTTTTAACAGATTATATGTGAAATGATAATTTTGCCCTTTTAAAAATATCTCTCCAAAAATAATGCAGAAATATCTGGAAGGGTAAAAAGATAAATTTACCTCACTAACTAACCAAGATTAAGTATTTAACCTATGGTTAACTAGATTTTTCTAACAGAAATAGACGGTAGGAATATATATAAATAACGTGGTTAGACTTTTAAAGGATAAATATGAAAAGTTGAACTTTATAGAAATATATTTGCTATTCGATGAATTTACAGAGAGTCGTATGCAATTAACCCATTATTAAAAACCACGCCTAAATTTCCAACACTACTTCTTGGATAGTTAATTATTAACACATATGTCGTATCGTTGGCATTAATTATTAATTTTAAAAACTCGAGCCGTTAGAAATACGCAACTACCAATTCAGAGATAAGACAGAACTAGCTATTCCAGGGATAAGTATAAAGAACGGAACTAGTGTAAAAAAACGTTTGGGATGATTCGAGGGATAAAAGATATTGTGTTTGGTATAAAAATGAGTAATAAGAGGAATAAAAAATTTTAATTAGGATAAATTATTTTTTTGCCCTCAAACTTTATTATGTAATAATGAGGTGAGAGATGGTGCCTCGGTAGATGTGAGAGGATATTTAAGTAAAATGTAAGAGGATGGTTGGGAAGAGTGAGAACAATAATTCTCACTTATTCTAGTTGTGCCGAAACAAGCTATACCAATTTATTTCTGGTGCGTTTGGAAGAATAAGAAGGATATCCCTTCTATTCCCGGTTCTATACCGAATCCAAACGGGCCCGGAGATAAAAAGGGAATAACTTCTTTATCCCTTTTTATCCGACAAATAAAAAATAAAAAAAAAATAAAAAAAAAAATAAAAAGGAGATTTGTTATCCCCTTTAACGGTCTATTCTGAAATAACCCGTTAAGGAGAGGGATAACAATTCCCCCACATTGGTGGGAACAAGGTTGCTCCCGTGGGAAAAACCTTATTTCCATCTTTTTTTTTTTCTTTTTTTTTTTTTTAAATTTAAATTAAAATTTATAAAATTTTAAATTTAAATTTTTTTATTTCATAAATTTTAAAATTTGTAACTTTAATTTTTTATAAATCTAAAAATTTTAATATTTTTTAAAATTTATACAAATTTTATATATATAAATTTTTAATTTTTTTATAGAAATTTTTTAATTTATACAAATTTAAAAATTAAAATTTTTGCATCATCTTTTACACATTTTTCAAGATAATTAAAATTTTAAATTTTAAATTTAGAGAAATTTTAAATTTTATAACTTTTTAAATTTGTAACTTTAATTTTTAATAAATTTAGTAAATTTTGAAATTTATACAAATTTTTAACTTTAATTTTTAAAAAATTAAACGGTATTATTTACTAAAATATAAACTTTAATTTATACAAATATTAATTATTATTTAATTAATATTTTATATTAATTAATTAGATAAAATATTATTATTTTTAAATTATAATTACTCTTATTTTTTTACTATTCTCGCTTAATTTAAGAAATGAACCAAACATAATTTCAGCTATTGCTAGAAATAACAGTTTTACAAATCAAATATTATTTTTTTTTTATCCCTGACTATTTCGGAATAGAAAGCTATCACAGGGATAAAAAAATTCATCTCCAAACTCATAATCCCCAAACCAAATGGTACTTAAAGCGTACAGGCACAGCGCCCACGGATCTCGACCAAACTCAACTTGTCTGAACGTTAGCTCTATTGTTGGGTCTCCCGTCGTTAGGTTTATTGTGGACCTAGCCTCACTCAACTTATTGAGCTCATCCAACTCAACTTACTAGTCTTCTGAACCTATTATCACGGGGCAGAGAGTTGAATCTTTTTTTAATTCAGAAATAAACAACCAACAACATAAAAATACATCTTTAAAGCAAACTCAACTTGTCTGAACGTTAGGTCTATTGTCGGGTCTCCTGTCGTTAGGTTTATTATGGGCCTAGCCTCACTCAACTTATTGAGCTCATCCAACTCAATTTACTATTATCACGGGGCAGAAAATTTGATCTACTTTTAATTCAAAAATAAAAACAGCCAACAACATAAAAATACACCTTTAAAGCAAGAGAGATTTTTCCTGAACAAAGCATCGTATGGTTTCAAATTTCTTCTTTGATCGAGGTTTTCCGGCACAAAATTTCATTTTAGCTTTTTGCGGCAGCCAAAAGTTTTAGATTTCCCGATAGATGAATGATGCATTTTTTTTACCTTTCTGAATAGAAAAGCTGTTTCGATGAGCTGAGCACAACAGACTAAAAAGAGCACTTATACTCGCGAGTAGTACTACATGATGATGATCAGCAGTAAACTTGTTCATAGATGCAATAAGAAACATCGAAGAAACTCGAGAAGGTGATGTGTAGATAAACTGCAGAAACCGAATATGTTGAAGGGGCTACATTTCACTTTAAAACCGCGTGCGCAAATGAATATAAACTTACAGAGCATGAATAGAACTATCAGACAATTTGGTTCAAATTTCATCATTCATTTCAAGTGTAGATAATAAATATAATGTACTTGTGTTGATTATCGACTGTTATATATCTATCCAGCATGCGCAAGGCTCAGAGGCTTATTATGTGCAATTTTTATCGGAAGATATTGAGAGCACCTTTCGAAAAGCTGAAGTATATGTTCAGCTGATCATCGTCGGATGCCCCGTCTGCAACATTCTCTTGAAAACATCAGCGTGCCACCCGAAAGAAGATTCTGACGAACTACATAGCAAATTATATGAAAAGGAAAAGGAGTCAGATGATTAGGTGCGAGGTCTCAGCGATAACTGATCCAAAGTAAATAAAGAGATCGAACGAAGACGGACCTCACTATTGTGATTTCGTATGGAAATGATGCGCCGTCTTTATTGGAAGGTATAGGAGGCAAGTGATCCTTCTTCTCGTTGGCGAATTTTATAATTTGGAATAGAACTTCACGGAGTGACGATTCCAACGCAGCACGGTGTGACTCAGTCTCCTCTAAAGCGCACGCTGAAATCAATCGATAGTACATATATCAAACAAAAGGACAAGGGAAACATACTAATAATGAAAATCGAGGGTAGACGAAGAGAAATATCGACCTCCAGCGTCTATTACTTTATTCTGGTGAGACTTGGGATGTGATTTCGGGTTAAGGACGTGCAAATTGATGCACCATGTCTCCCAGTACAGTCGCTCTACTTTGCTAAACCATGAGGATTGCTTATTCTTGGTGTCGTAGAAAGATAAACAGATCTGCATCATAAATACATTACAGTGAAAGTTTAAATTGGTTTGTGGATTCCGCATAATCACATTCTACATAAATTCGAATGCAAAATGCTGCATATAGCATCTCTACAGGTAAAGAATGCACTTATCCTAGTAATTCCGACAGAAGAAAATAATAAACCTGGCTTCTTCTGTTCGGATGTTTGTCGACCTTATTAATGAACTCATCAATCTTATCTTCTATTTTCTTCTCTATCTCAGGGTCTCCGCATTGTACCTGCGCAGTAGAGAATTCAGCACAGCAATGTTTCTTAGCAATTTAATTTTGCTGCTTCAACACTTCATAGTCGGTATATCAAGACAGAAACCACTGGATACTTCTTTGATGTTCAGCGATACTTACATAAGTTATTTCAAAAAGTTCACAGTCGACGTCTTTCGGTCGAACAAGACCCAAAGCTCTGTGAAATAGAATTGTGTGCAGTATGCCTGCAGCAGGAGACAGTGAGAACATATAAACTAAACCAAGAAAGTCTTAAGTCGCTAAAAGACCGTCACCAGGATCAACTATAGTAGGATTCAGGTAATCGATAGTAGGATTCAGGTTCGTTAGAGCTTAGCGAGTATTGTCAAAAAGCTTTTTCGCTCGTCAACAAACTTGACAGTAAACGACACGGACATTGGCATGACAACTAACTGAAATTTGATCGAGGAGTTCTTTTACCCTCTTCTTTCCAATTTACTCTCTTTATACCTTCGATATCTTAGGGCGGAAGGGCACCGATTTTGTTCCCAAATGTCAATTAAGAGCACAAAGAAGATATGATTAAAACGCGTTAACTAAATAAGATTTCTCATGCTATATCTGAATCTATACTATGGGCCATATGATTAATCTGCCGGGGCTGCGACCTGGTACTTGGAAACCCAAAACTGCATCTGAAGAACAAGATTGGCTTGTACAACTACAAAATTCTGCAACAATGTTAAACTAAGAACTGCGGTGAGGTGTGAAACCAGCAAAAGGCAAAGTTAAAATTACTAACATCCAACACAAACCAAAAATGAATCGCAATTCACATAAAACATATGCTGATTTTACTCAAAGCCAGAGCCTTTTAAGCAAAGCAAACATCCCAGAACCAAATTAACCCATTTAATTTCGTAGCACATCTTTGAGGCCTAATGAAGAGTAGTTCCAAACAGGGAAAAGGAAGTTCAATTAAGCAACTGAGTACACACCATACAATTTCATTTCCTATAATCTCACACTTTTTGCAGAGATCAAATCGATGTTATTATTTATTCATTCACCGGAAATCGATTTATCTCTGCAGGAAAATTCGTAAATAGAACATCATCTTGTAATGCTCTTTATTGCAGAAGCAACATGAAAAGAGTAGTACACAACATTGTCCAAACAATGAAATCCTCTATCATTTACTAATTCCAGTTCAAACAAAAAAAAAAAAAAAAAAAAAAATGAAAAAGAAAAACAAGTAAAAGAATTATACTCACATCGCAAAACTTCTCGAATCTCAAAGTGCTCCACCTCCTGCAATTAAAAATCTCGATCAATTACTCTTTATACACAATAATATAATTGGAATAATGCTCCAAAATTGGGTAAAAATGTTTTTTTTTTTCCTTTTAACACCTAAATATCACAGAACATAAGCGAATTTTCGAGACCCACAAAGCTAAAAAAAGCAATTAATTGTCAAAAAAAAAATAAAAAAAAATAAAAACAAACCACTTCTTTGAGTTCGCACACTTCGCAATTCATGAGCCCTCGAAAAAGGCGAATAAAAACCTGAATAATAAGGTATTATTAGCACAAAAATCACATGTAAAAGTAGAGAGATCGATAATGGCGATGAGATCGATCGCGAGAGCTCAGAGATATTTTACCTCACGAGATAATTTATCCACGAACTGGGGAATAAGAATAAGAATTAAACGGAATAAGAATAGCTATTCGCGTCGAGGACTCAGAATTAATTAAAACAGTTCTATGTGCTACATAACCTTTCTCTTCACTTTCTTTTTCTTTTTCTTTTTCTTTCTTCTTTTTTTTTTTTTTAGAATGAGTACTTAGATCTATTTTTTGGAATTGACTTTTTTTTAAAAAAAAAAATTTCTAGTTGGTTAAATTTAATTTTATCAAATTTTATAGGTTTATTAGTTTATATTTATTAAGAAATAAAAGTATTAAACTTTTAAATTATTCAACTTAAAACACTCGAAATAAAGTTTTATGGGGCAGTTTCATTTTATAACTACGTGGCTAAAACCACCATTTAATTGCATAATAATTGTCCTTTCACCAACACTTAATCATATTGAAGTTGCAATGTTAACATCAATTAAAGGTCTTTTTAAAAAAAAAAAAAACAAGTATTCTAATATCTTACTTAACATATTTTAAAACAATGTTATAAAAAATGATTAGAATTTGATTAGATTTGTAGTTCAATCGTAGTTAGATTAAGATTAATATTTTAATTTGCTAGACATAAATTTGTTAAGATTTAAATATTAATTAAAATAAAAATTTATTAAGATTAAGATTTATATAGTTTTTGATGTAAGCTATAAATATAGCATATGTGTTATATTTGACGGTGGTATTCATACGCACGGCGATGGTAACACACATGGAGGTGATAGGGACTAGAATTTAGCCTCCATTCATATAATGGTGGATGTAGAGATGGTGGGAGCTAAAATTTAGCCACTGTGAGAGATTCATGATGAGGGTACATATTGAAGCTACTTTATTGCAGATGAGGAGACGGTGTAATTCTTTTCTTGATTAATGAATCTTATTTCATCCACGTATTTTATATTTTGATTTTTCTTCTCATTGTGGTTGTGTTAGTTCCAGTTATGTTAAGAATATAAATTTATGGTAAAAATTTAATTTGACGTTTTCGCTGCGAAATTCCAACATTAGGTGGTACCGATCGGCATGAATTGCGATATCGAAGCGAATTACGAATTCACATAATTTGATACCGGACGAATATCGGATTTCTCAACAAAAATCATAGCTTAAATCTTAAGCTAGCATAAGTTCCCCACCAAAATTATAATTATTATTACATCTACTTTATTCTGCAGCTGGATACAATAATTAGTTGAATATTCATTCCCATACAAATTATGATATATAGAGATTTTCTCAGAATATCTACAATTATTAGAAATTAAATAGTAATTTGTTTTCTTTGAAAGTTGATAAACAAAATTTCTATGAGAGAGTTTACTTACTTGAATCAAAATGACTGTAACTTTGGAATTGTGGAACTTTTAAAATCATTTTTTTTTTTTTTCAATGCTATCAAATTAGCATTGCTCAAAGAATAATTATATGTTCTAGCTAATGTGGCAATAAAATATTAAAAAATACCTGTCACTTGTCAAAATAATAATTTTTTCTTTACTTAGGAGGAAAGGTTTTCTCTCTTCTTTATTGTATAAGTCACTCATTGAGCTGTGCTACCTGTACACCCCCCAGGGGGTGTACAGATAGGTTTTTTTTATGAAAAATGCTACTTGTACATCCGTAAGGGGTGTACATCTCACATCCCCACCCATCTAAGGGTGGGGGTGTGATGAGGGGTCACTTGATGTGACCCGTAAAAAATATCGACACCATTAAAGAAGTGGAGGTGTAGGATGTACACCCCTTCGGGGTGTACATGTAGCATTACTCTTTTTTTATATATTTATATATAAAAAGTGATAAAATTTTAAAAATATATTTCTCAACTGTATGTAACCAAATAAATTATTTTTATTTCAGCATTTTCTACAGCAAATAAAATATATGTATCTTTAATTACACTGTATTTCTAATTTTGGCTGTAAATTGCTTAAGCGGTCTACGGCTGTTGTGGTGGACCTGGTCCATGCAATAATTCCCTTTAAATGGTTTTATACTGCTCATTCCGTTTTCCTAATTCATTTCCTTTTATTCCTGTACTCTTTTCCTTCGTAAGGGAATGTCGACCCTTCTTCGTCTCCCTCCTCTCTCCACCGCGCCCAAATCGCCATTCCCAACCTCGGCGACCTCCTCCTCCTCCTCCTCCTCCTCCAATGGAACCAACGCCCCTCTTTATAGAAACCCACTTGGTTTCTCCCTTTCACACTGCTCGCAGGCGCCATGGTCACTATCACTTCGACCACCACGAAGAACCCTAAATGGATTCCCCATATCCAGGCCCAATGCAACCTCCGAAGAATCCAGTGGACGCGAGAAACTGGTTTTCGGTTTGATTGATAACGCCCGCAAGGTGTTCGACGGTTTGCCTCAACCAGCAAAAAGTTTCCCGTGGGTGAGATTTTTGGGCATATTTCAGAATCTCGTATTCGGGCTCGTTCTCGTTGTCGCGAAGTATCTAGCGATTCCTCTTTTGGCCATCTCTTCTCTTAGTGAGATGTCATATTGCGCGCATGAGAGGAAGATGGGATTCATTCCAATCCCATTCCTTGCTGGGTTTGTTGTTGCTGGGGTTGCCAATCACGCCGCCATCGACCTCTCTTCGAATCTCAAGGTCAGGTGTTATATGCGCCTTGCATAGCTTTTATGTTAACTGAGCTGAAAACTCACTGCCCGAATTTTATCAGGTTCAATGAATTTGATCTGTCGCTATCAAAATTGAATATGATATTGCCAGGATAAATGCGTCATGATGAACTAAGATTTAGTCTTCCTTTTTTTTTCCTTTTGTCAATAGTAAATAGTGCTTTGGCAATATCAATTTCCCTATAGTAATATGGCACTTACGGTATGGCAATTGCTGTTATCAGGAAGCAGATGATCCCTGGCATTTGGCTCTGATTGCGGCCTTTTTTCTATTGCTCAAATTGCCTGGTCCATATTACCCATATTTGGGCCGGTTGTGTATTCCTCACTTTGCTAATGGCGGGCTTTGGAGGACTGCTTGGCTTGCTTTCATGTGGTACAAAAGGCGGCATGAGAAAGCGACAACGGAGTAACTATAGTTTTATATAGAATTGCCTAGAATAGAAGGTAACCTTCATTATGTAAGATATATGAAGCAGGTATTCTGGTTTTGATCCATTTCGTGAAGTCTGTGTTTTATAGCAATTCAACTCGTCTTTGAGTAGAATGTAGGTTAATGAATTCTTGTTAGAGCTTTTAAGATTATTCATGAGAATGACTTTGCTTGATTTAAAAATCCTGCAAACCACCTTTAATTGGAAATGTATGATATCCTGGAGATCACGCTTTTATTTTTTTTGATTATCATCATACTTATTGTAGTTGTTTCATGAAGTTGAGAAATAATCATACTATCATGATTTTGCTAAAGAAAGAAAAAGGTGCGGTAAATGTTACCCGAACCACTTGACTGAGATCAGGGCATGAAACCTTGTTCAGAGATAACTTAGTTGGAATACAACATATTTGTCCGAACTAAGATCCAGATTAGTTCAAGGTTATGATTCAGACAATCAAATCATCATGCATTGACTGATGAATACTAATTCAAATGGTTAACTTGGTAAAACCATCTTCTACTTAGATTTGAACTATTTCAGCTTTCAATGGTTCATCAGAAAAAGTATATGAAGTACCTCTAGTGTTACGATCACTTTTATCTGCCAAGTGTGATGTTTTATTCATTCTTTTTTAGTGAAGACCAAGCATGCTTTTGAGAACCAGGTTCTAAAAGACTAATTTCATTTTACGGGCTTGGTCGTAATATGTAATTTCAATAAGGGTGGCAAATTTTGGTTGAAGTCAGGTTTGGCAATAGCAGGGAATTGCTTTGAGTGTGAGAGCACGTTGTGGGTTCTAATTGTTAGCCAGTCGAAGTACATGAGAATGTCTGTAGTAGGTCTGGATTTTAATTCAGCACTATCTTTGTTTTGAGTCTGGATCTGTGGCACGGCGATTTGTATTCACCACCTGATAATAGAGGTAGCAATTCTTCAAACTGATGCTCAAGAGTTGCCTTACATCATTCTGAATAGTGTTCAAAAGATCTGCCTGAAGACATTGAGGAACTTTTTCTGTATAGGGAATTGTTTGATTGCATTTATTGCTTACCAAGTCTCTTTCATGAAGGTCAGATGGAGAAGTAATATAAATTCAAGGTTTATTTATGTGAAGCTAAATTTGATAGATTAAGCTTTGTCATTGATGATTAAGTGGTGAATTTCCTGACATTGACCTGTTGTGAAGCACTTCTCTGATCTGTACTTGAGGTTAAGAAGTTAATGACGTGTTTCGTGTGATCTCTGCTGCTGCTTTTAGGCTTGAGTTATATCCTGTATTAATAAGATTGCATTGAATCCTGGTAAGTGGTATACATTCTTTAAACTATTGTTTTTGAATGAGGGGATTCTCACATGACATTTAATCAACCTTACGTTGCACCGCCAATGATTGGTCCTTCCATTTTCTTTCTATTGTCAATGTGGATTAAGTAGTTTGATTAGTAAAAGTTATTATATCAAGCTAAGTAAATAATTGTAAACTTTAGCAAGTGACTAAGTGAGTGTAGCTTTTTTTTCCAGGGGGAGAAGCAAAGCTCATTACGCGGTGCGGGACAGGTACGAGCGAGCGGAGTGGCCGACAAAGAGCGAAGGGAGCCCATGTTTCGAGGTGTACTTTGGTGTGCCTCCTTTCTTTCTCTATCCTGTTTCTCTCTCAATCGAGATAGCTTTACTTGCTAGATTACACTTTGCTGTGCCTTTGAACTAGTTGGTCCCAAAGAAGTATCTGATCTCTTCTGCTGTAGTCGTGCTGATAATGGGAACTTGTGAGTGGAGGTCACATGTGATGTCTTTTTCGTCTGCCGGACACACGGCAGTGCTCTCGTGCTTTCAGATGGCCAAACCAAGTCTGTGCGCAGGCCCCCGTGTGACACCAACAGTTTGAGGCTTCATGCATACACGCCCACTAGTACTTGCTACATATATTCAAAAATGTTTATCTTATAATGTTTCTTAAAGTGTTTTGATTAATCCATGCATACAATTTAAAATGTCGTGCACGTAACGTGTCGACAAATAAATGAACACACATTAGATATAGTTACATGTTCCTCTTATAAGATGAGGTATGCTGTTCCCTCCACACTAGAGTGGAGGGCACTGTATACTGTTATCCGTTTCGTTTAATTTTTTTAAAAAATAAATTTAGCTAAAAATATAAAGTAATTAAATTTTGAATTCGAAATTTCAGATACTAATCATTACATTTTTTGCCACTTGTGCTATCGGCGGTCGGTAAAGAAATTTAGCCGGAATGTGCCCTGTTGATAATAACTTTTCTGATAAATTATTCACTTGGATGATTGAAACTTCACCAACCATAAGAAAACCAGAGCATAAGATGGTCAATGAGTCACCTCATGAATGAGTCATAAGCTGTGGATTTTCTTGGTTGATTTAAATGTTTAATTGGCCAATTGGGAAACCTTATTTTAAGAACTTTTTCGAAAAGATCAAAACTTTGTAATTGTAAAGACCAATGGGTTTTTGGCTGTGACCTATCATTGGCTGCATGATTGAAAACATACTTCCTAGTTTCAACTTTTTTAAAAAAAAAAAAAAAAAAAAAGAGTTAGCATTCCCTTCAATAGTATTGAATCAAGAGTGGTTATCTCAAATTGGCCCTACCTACATCAACTAGGGTTAATGAAGCAGCTAATTGATGGTGGGTTCCATCCATTGATATCTATGTAATATTTGGTTACAAAATTGGTGGCCCAAAGTGTTCATAACTTTTGTCTTTATAATTATTACATTACAACATAGAGATAACTATATACTTGATAAATTGATGAGATTTTACTATCCTGTAAGGTTCTGATTACATGTTACAGTGATGAACTGATGTTCAAAAAAGAAGCATCAAAATGTCCCCTCTTCTGTGCAGTGTTCACTCTCCAGACTCCAATGTCCAGAGTGCTTATGATATTGTCGTCTCTTATTTAACCCAAAATGCAAAAGAAATATGGAAGGAGTTTAGGCTAAATAGGTCAAGATGTTGCTTTACTGATTGATTCGCACAGTACAGTAAATCAACGCATTAGTCATTACAAAGACTCGCAAAAGAGTCAATGAAACATTATTTTTTAATAAACCACTACTTAATATAAACTTTTTCTTCATATCCAAGTAAATATAAATCCTATCACCTGGCTATATAGCCCCACCACTCAAATAAGCCCCACTCCAGCTCCCACTTCCCTTGCCCATTCCCACCTCTCAAATCTCACACATCCTTTCTGTTTTAACTTCCCTTCTTCTCTTTTTCACCTCCTCTCCTTTTCTACTTCTTGTGATTCACTTTGTAGTAGTCTATAAGGAAAGGAGTTAGCAAAGATGATAGAAGAAGCCGCCGCCAGTGGAGTAGTTATAAAGGAGAGTAACATGTCCATGAATCCATCTGCAGGCCAACTAGTGATCTACTCTTCTTCTTCTGCTGCTGCTGCTGCTGCTGCTGCTGCTGCTGCGCCGTCGTCTTTGCTGCACTCGGTATCTCTGCTGTGCCCGCGGTGCAACTCCGCGGACACAAAGTTCTGCTACTACAACAACTACAGCCACGCGCAGCCGCGCCACTTCTGCAGGACCTGCCGCCGGTACTGGACCCAAGGCGGCGCCCTCCGCAACATCCCCGTCGGCGGCAGCTCCCGCAGGCCCAAGCCCATTTCCATCAGGCCCAAATCCACCAACCTGATCCTATCTCGAGGCCCATCAATGATGAGCCCAACCACAATGCGGGCTTTGCCGTACTGTGCTACTTCGGCCCACCACTTATTGGACCTGTTAAGGCCTAATTTCGGCCCAAACCCAGACCCAAACCCAGGGCCCCACATTGGCCCGATCAATTCCTTGTTCAGTGAAGTGCCAAACTATTACTACAATGATCAGTTAAACGCAGTTATCTGCAATGTGGGTTGCTTCGCTTCTGCTTCTGCTTCTGCTTCTGCTTTTGCTATTAGTAGTAGTAGTAGTAGTAGTAGTAGTTTGGTGGCAGCTACTGGTACTAGAAGTGCTTCTTCTAGCTCAGAATCGACTCCTCTCATGGGAGGTGAGTTTGGGTATTACTTGAATTCGGCATTCACGTGGCCTCATCTGCCGACTACTACTACTAGTGGCTCTTCTACATTCCCTTAATAGAATATGTATATTTCGAATCTATTATTTTTTTTTTTTTTTGAGAGGAAGGTAGCATGCTACCGCTTCATTCATAAGTTAGATGAACTAGGCAACAGAGATAGGCAGCAAGGCCTAAAAAAAAAAAAAAAAAAAAAAAAAAAAAAAAAAAAAAAACCATGCTATCTATAACAAAGTGGCATCCAGAAGTGCCCACCGACTCCGGCAATCTCTAGCCTCTCGCAGGATACCTCCCGGCGTCCTCTTGCTCTTTTCGAAGATTCTCCTATTGCGTTCAAGCCAGATCGTCCACCAGACCGCAGCCAATCCGGAGAGCTCTCTGGCCGCACGGGAGGAACCGCTTCTCTGGCAGGATTGATTCCAGACCATAGCTACCGTCGAAGCCGTGTAACGGTTGACCAAATTCGGGTGGAATGCTTGTAGGATGCTCCTAGTCAGTTGGCAATTTAGGAGTAAGTGGTCCACTGTCTCTGCTTCGTCGAGACATAGAACACAACATTCATCCCCGGTCCATCCCCATTTTAGCAGGTTGTCTCTGGTCTTGATCCTAGATCTTAGGGCTAACCAGCAGAAAATTTTAACCTTAAGCGGGATTTTGATCTTCCAGATTTCCTTGAAGCGCAGATCCGAAACCCCTCCGTTCTCGATGAAGATATAAAGGGATTTCACCGAAAAGCACTCAGACGTTGTCCATCTCCAACGGACTTCATCTTTATTAGCTATTATTGTTGTTATTGTAGTGTATATTTTGTTCTATGTTAAAAAAAAAAAAAAGTGTTCTAGCTAGTTCATCTTGTTTGGAGATTTGATAAGGCACGAATTTGTGAACTCGGCCCTTTTTTTTTTTTTTTTGCCTCTTTGGTACGCAGTTAAATGTGTGTTTAGATTGTGGATTGTATTAATTATTGCACAGTACATCATATTTTAAGATTCGTGTAATCCACATAATGCACGATTGAGGAAATCCCTATAATTTTTTTGTTCCTTAATGTGCACTCATTACTTTTGTTTTTTCATTTACTTTGATTTATAGATATATAACAAAACCAAGAACCCTATCTTAGAACATCACTTACTTTTCAATCTAATTTTTTTTTTTTAACTGGAGCCTCACTTAATAAACACTCAAAGGGGATGAAACTTGTGACCTCTTAATCTTTGCTATGTTTTTGTTTTGTACACTAAAAAAAAAAGAGTAATCATTAATTTGTGTAATATTGTAAAATAATTATTTTGTATAAAGTAATTTTGGTTTTTTAAGTTTATAGTTGTGTGATTCAAAAGAAATTCGCAAAGCCCTGTAATAGAACTAGTGAGACGGGTTTTAAAGGCCCGGATAAAAAAAGATCCGACCCAGTAAGTCGGGTTTGGACCAGTGAATTATAGAACATGAACGTTCGCTTAAAGAAATGGGCAAGCGTCCCAATAAGGGCTCATTTGGGCCCAAAACCCGTACAAACCGAAACGGGTCGGAACCCAAAAAAGAGCCACCTAATCGGGCAACGGACGCAGTGAGAGGGGGGGGGGAGGGGGTGGGGGGAGGTGAAACAAACGAGAGCGAAAGGGGAGAGAGAGAGAGAGAGAGAGAGAGAGAGAGAGAGAGAGAGGAGGAGAAGGGGTGAGGGGGACGACGATGGTGACGGACGAGGAGCTCGCGCGGCGTCTCCGGGAGCTTCTCCGCTCCTCCGACCTCTCCACCACCACCACCGCCATCGTCCGCCGTAGCCTCGAGGAGCACTTCGCCCTCGACCTCTCCCACAAGAAGGCCTTCATCCGCGAGCAGGTCGACCTCTTCCTCCACTCCGAGCTCCATCACGACAACGACGACGCCGGCACAGCGGAGGCGGCGAAGGAGGAGGAGGAGGAGGAGCAGCAGGGGGGAGGAGAAAGGAGTGGAGAGGAAGAGGAAGAAAAGGAGGAGGAGGAGGACGACGACGACGACGAAGAGGTGAATGGTAATGGCGGAGGAAGTAGAAAGAGGAGGTGAGGTTCCATTAAGCTGCTATTTTCTTACCTAGGTTTCCATTTTTAGCTGGTTGTGTGACCCCATTGAGATAGTTGGATTAAAATTAGGGTTTTTCTATTCTCTGCAATAACTGTAATTGCTCCTGCTAGGGTTGATATTGCTGCTTTAAGTGAATTATAGAAACTCGCATCATCGGAATAATTCATAATGCAACAAGAGGCTATCATGATTTAGGCTTTTCAGAAATTAGGCTTCTTTTTTTGTGTTTAATCCTTTTTGTGGTTAACAAAAAATACTTTTTTTTTCTGTTTCAGTATTGATTTTATTAATTATAATGCTGTAACCTGTGGATTATTGAAAAGAAAAGGTACCCATCATTTAAATAATCATAGCTAATCTATGCATTCCTTTGGCCGTACTCAAACTACCATTAGAATACTTGCTTAGAAGATGAGAAAGTTTATGCCTTTCTAACATTCATAAGTTTCGATAAATTATTGACTTTTTGCACCTCCCCGATATTCGAAGGTTGAACAGAGTCAGTGAGGAGTCCAAGAGAAGGGGTGGTGGCTTTACCAAATTGTGCAACCTTTCCCCAGAACTACAAGATTTTGTTGGTGAATCTGAGTTAGCGAGAACCGAAGTAATGTTTCTTGTTAGACTTTTATATCATTTAGTATTAGTTCACCTTAAGAAAGGACTAGGAGGGAGCTTTGTATATTCACATTTGCCTCCTTGATTGATCTTCTTTAATGGTTTCAGGTTGTCAAGAAGCTTTGGGCATACATCCGAGAAAACAATTTGCAAGACCCAAACAATAGGAGAAAGATTATATGTGATGAGAGACTTCGGACCCTTTTTAATGTTAACACCATTGACATGTTTCAAATGAATAAGGCTTTGACGAAGCATATCTGGCCGCTGGAAGATGGTAATTCTCTCCATGAACTTAGTTTAACTAGTTAGGCTATTGTTATTTTCCTTTGCAACCGATAGCAAACATAGATGTATGTTTTGTCTACTGATTGAGGCATCACATATTAGATTCATAATTTGGTATTAAAAAATGTTATCCCCAATTGTTCTGATAATGTTCCTAGAATTTGGTATTAACACTCTGTTCTTACATTTTCGTGTGATGCCATTTATGATTAGAAACTTTATACCAACTGTGCTGATGTTGGGACCATGATAATGGAACTTTTTTTTTTTGAAAACAAAATAAATGTGGTTTCTCACTTGATCTGGCCATGTTGCGAGCAATTTTAGACTCTTTACTCACTAGAAGCTTTAGTTAGGAAAGATTTACCTAAGAAAGGTTCTTGTTAGCAGATAAACTTATCAACTTAACTCATATTCCTTTAAAATAGGATAGTTACCACTTTTTTCAAGTAATATGTTCTTGATTATTGTATCATATAGTATATTTTAACCTAGTTATATGTTTCTCTCTAATGCTTCCAATTGTTATGACTACTTCTTACCATTGTCCTTAATCCTTACATAAAGGAGATGAACATTTTTGGAGTATGTTTGATAATAAACAGTATATATGTCGTCATGTTTTAATTTAAGAAGGTGCTATGGTTATAAGGGGAAGGAAATAGGTAATGGCATGAGGGTTTGAGGATGTTTTTGACATGCTTATGGGGGTAAAAATGATGCAGATTCAATGTTCTGGCTTTTGATGAATGCACTTTCTTGTTTTCTGAATTCAATCTAATCTTCATGCCATTTTCTTCAAGATATTCTCAAATCCTTCTGTATGAAAGTTTTTCGCACAGGCTTTTTATCTTCAACACGTTCCGGCGTAGCAAGAATTGTTTCTTTGCCTCTAGAACGATTTATCATGGTATAACAATCAATGCACCATGATGTATGTCAAAATGAATTGGTAAGTTCTGTCAGAATAGCAAGGCACTGCCGGGAGCCGAGCCTTAAATGAAAACATGAGAACATTACAATCATTCATGGTATAAACACATTACAAGCCTGTTTGGTCCCTCCTGTGCTTTTGCTCTCTGCAACAGCCATCTCTAATAAAATGTCTGTTAAACAAAACACTCTAGTGCTTCTGCTGTGGCATGGAGCTGAAACAAGATTTTGAGCCCCCAAATCAGAAACTCCAAGTTATTCTACTGCAAAGAGAAGCCGTTAAGCTATTACTACTACGCAAATAGCACTTCATGAAACAACAGTACTCCTTACACCCTATAGCTGGGCCTAATAGGCTGTAAGTTGGCCCCTCTCTGGTTGCATGGTGTATAAACGTGCGGACACAGATATTGAAAAGACACCCTCATTTCTTTATTTCCAGCAATAACTATATCTATGTGACATTAGATATTCGATATTAGTTTCCTCTTTCTAGATTTCAATTGTCTTTCTTGTTCAAGACTCAAACTCCTCGTCTAACTCAGCGGCAGCCAGATTTTGCTCATTTTTGTTTGCGATTTTTTCGCTTGTTAGCAAATAACTTTTTGGTTTGGAGGATTCTTGAGTGGGAAAAAAAAATCATGCTAATTAAGAAGTCGCATGAGTTCACGTGTGTGTCAAGTTTCTTGTTTTGACTTGGAGATGCGCAGATAACTAACTAGAGAAGGCTAGGGCTGGAGTTCTGGAAGCAGGGGTTATGTTATTGAGAATATTTTTACTTTGCTGGATGAATATCTAGATAAGCTCAGCCTTCCAATTTTCAATTTAGTTGTTTATGGTTAGACAAATATTATCACTTCTTTTTTCTTGGGTTGGATCCAAGATGCTAATATCCACTGCATTCTGTGTTACATAGTTCCTGTATTTTTCTCAATATGTCAAAGATCTTATTTTCTTGATTTGAGTTCATCCGATGGAAAATTCTAGCATGGAGTCGAATTCACTCAAAGGTTAAACTATCAATGCTTATGCATTGTCTGCGCCCCTCATGCCGAAGGATCTTAAAGAAATGCTCATCAATAAAAAAGATATTGTACCTTATACCCTGTAGCTATCTTGTCGCCTTAGCAGGAGGCCAAGTTCTTCAGTTCATCCAACTTTTGTTAGATCTAGTTCTCATGTTTGGAGTATCTCTTCTTGTAATGTAGCTGGTCATGTATCTTCAGCGAGGTCAAACCCGAAAGACAAGCAGCGACAAAAAGATAAGAAGGAAGGTTCGGAGACAACTTGTTGCCTCATCAAGAGATTAAGTAGACTCATGTATATAGCTTTGGTAGATTTAATCCTAACTTTTATTATTTCAATACTTTTATTAAGCAGGATCTGTATCTCCTGTGAGGTCTAAGACAAAGGATAAGCAGCAAAAGAAGGATAAGAATGAAGGTTAGAGATCAATATATATTGTCTCAGGTCATTAATATGCCTTAGCAATATATCTCTTTTTATTCTCAAAAATGTCCTGGACAGGAAAAAGGCACAAAGGTGGATCTTCTGGCCTTCTCGCACCCATTCCACTCTCAGATGAACTGGTGAAGTTTATTGGTACTGGCGAGAATACATTGTCACGATCTGACGTAGTGAAGAGGATGTGGGACTACATTAAACAGAACAATCTTCAGGTACTGTGTTGTTCTCTTCATTTCTCAGATATTGCATAGTTGTACTTGATTGGTGGTTTTCTTTCCAAAAAATTAAACTTATTTCAGTATTTTACTTGATGGAAACTGAAGGAGCTATTTAGACTAGTGTGGGTGATACCAACTATTTATTCTAAAACCTTGGGACTTGCATTCCTCTCAAATTTCTCATTTCTCATACATTAATTTTGGTACGTGAATTGTTGTTCTATTATGATTTCACGTGTGCTCTGAATTGCATTTGAAGTTCAGAAACTTTGGTTGCCTATCTACTGCTGGAGCTAATTTATTTACCTTCAAGTACTACAAATGTTCTCCTAGACAATATTTCAGTCGGCGAATAACCTACCAGAGTTTGTGGACAAAACAAAACCCGACTGTGAACTGCGTAGAAGCTTCACATTTATTAATTACTTTTGTTACCTGATAGCTGAATGGAATTTTGTAGCGAATGTTAATAATTTAAAGAGCGGAATGTGCCAAATGAATGGAATATCGTCAACCTACGCTACGATTCATTATTTATGCATATACCTGGAATACCTATTCAAGTATACAATATAACTGGTCAAAATTCAGCGGGCAGCAGTATCTTTAAAGAGTTGCCCCGGTATATGTCTTTCTTTACAAAATGAACTAGCATGGATGATTTATCAGTACATCAGAAGATTTGAAGCCTTATATTTTTAATTTAATGTTCAATATATTGCTCATCTTTTGCTATTTAGGCTAATCTTCTCAACTCCATGACACGTATTAGCTTAAGCCATTACTTTGCTTGTTCTAGGATCCTAGCAATAAGAGGACAATTATATGTGATGAGAAGCTAAAGGAGCTTTTGAAAGTCGATTCATTCAACGGCTTCGGGGTTTCAAAGTTGCTAGCTTCTCATTTTATCAAGACCAAGCAGTGACTCAGCCCCTCTCTGGTATATTTCCTATCAAAACCCAAGGAAGTGCGCAAATTTTGGTTTGCAGTGTAATATGGAATTACTAATAGTAAGCTATTTTGCCTATCCTTGTGAAGCACCAAGTATCGAAATGAAATTACATTTTCTGCTGTTTTTCTATGGGTGAACAAGTATTTACATTTGGTCTTGTTTTTTTGCCATTTGAAGAATTTACTTCCTTTCCTGAATGAAGTGCCAGGTGATTTTTAGTTAGCTTCAAATCTTTATCTGCATTATTGCCTGCTAATAAGAAGCAAAAGTAGGATGCTTTTAGGCTTCATTCTCATTATTATTTGCAGTGAAGAGTAGTTTTATGGAAGCATATTTTGAGGATTAGAATTTTCTATGGAGGTTAAAATGTTTTTTTTTTTTTTTTATATATTAAAATGAGAAAGGTTGTGAACAACTACTCTCTCAGTTTTTGCATTTGTATGCTTGAAGGGGGGGGGGTGTTTTGTTTCCTCCAAAAGTTTTCGGAAAACAGTTTTCTGGCTGGAAAATATTTTTTTTAAAAAAAAAAAGAAAAAGAAAAATTGTTTTTGTTCTGAATTTTTTATTCAGAAAACAAAAACTGGAAAAAAAAAAAAAAAAATGATGGTTTTCAAAAACAACAATTTTTTGTGAAAAATATTCCCAATGAGCCAAACACCCCCCTAAGGTAAAAGCTATAGCACTCAATCATTTGCAAGGTGGGAAAAGAAGGTGCTCTTTCGACAAAACGAGTAATGGCGATTTCAATGAGAAGTACCTTTTCAAACAGTAGGAGACAGAATCCACTGTTCAGTAAGCTAATAATTGTAGTATGTGAAGGGGATACTTTTTTTTTTTTTTTTTTTTTTGAGCAATAATATTCGTATATCCAATTAAATATATAATATAAATTTTATCTATTTGAGAATGAAATGGATAAAATTTATTTACTAGTCATTTTTAAGTGATTAATAAAATTTATCTCACTCTGAGATGCGTGGATTGTAAGATATATCTGGAATGTATAAGAGTATTTTTTTTATAATAATTTTATAAAATTTTATAATTTGCTGAATGATCATTCTAAAATCTAATTGGGCTACTAGGAATAGGGTGAATCATTCATCGCTTTGGTAAAATTTTTGTAAGAATTATTAAAAAAAAAATAATTAAAATTATATGAATATATTGTTAAGATTTCTGAATATATCGCTTAGGTTGTTAGTGATTTCTGAACATTCTCACGTGGTTATTAAAATTATATATAATAAATAAATAAAATATTATAAGCAAAAGGTAGTAAATTATTAACCATTTTTAATATATAGAAAAAAACTGTGAATGACTTGTCAATGATTCATGGTCTTTTTTTCTTTTTTTTTCTTTAATCCAATCTTGAATAAAATAGAATTATTTTGTCAGATTTTTTTTTTAGAAAAAAATATATATATACAAACATGCTCTTGTACATATAATATAGAGAGAGAGAGAAAAAAAAATTGAGCTCTATATTTTTAAAAATACAAAATTATTGGTGCGGGTGAGTTTTTGGTTCTTGAATGAAAGGATGGGTGCTTAGGATGATATTCAGCTTTCAAAGTTTAGTAGGTAGTTGGTGAAATAGTATGATTTAAAAAATTGAATTGAAGGATAAATCTAACGTGAACAACTTACAAATACTAAGTGATTGGTACATTTACCAGCATCATAAGTGATTGATATATTTATAAGCACCATAACCGAACTTTCTTGACTCTATATATATATATATATATATATATATATATATATATATATATATATATATATATATATATATATATATATATTTAAAATTAAACTACTATATATGCTATTAATAATATCAAGTCATTGATACGATTATTAGGCTTTCGATCATTGGATTAAGTGATGTGTAATTAGAATAATAGTGGTCTCCTAAAATTTAGTGAGTGATTAGGAAAATAATATGATTTAAAAAATAAAAATGATTAAAGGAATAAATCTAACGATAAAAAATTTGATAGTACTAATTATTTGGTACTATCGATAGTATAGTAACCGAACTTTTTTTTTTTCCTCTCTCTCTCTATATATATTGAGCTTTTAAAAGATCCAAAAGATACTAAGTCATTGACCAGTATAAATTTTTATCATTTGAATAAAAATTTGTAAATTTAAGGTAATTGTCTTAAACTAGCTAGGATTTAAAAGATGGTTGGTAAAATAATATAATTAAATTGATGAAATTGATTAAATTGGTGTATCTAACGATAAAAAATTTATAAATACAAAACTTGATACTTTTATATATATATATATATATACATATATATATATATATATATATATAAACGAAAAACCCAGCCTTCTAATTTGAAGCAGTTTTTTTTTTACTAGATTTTTCATGTTCCTGCTTGACTTTTGAGATTGCTTTCCTTTTCTCTGCGTTCTCTCTCTCTCTCTCTCTCTCTCTCTCTCTTTCCCAACATTATGCTATACATTACTTACTTGTTTTGTTACTATTGTATCATCAAAGAATGGGGGTGTATGAGAGAGAGAGAGATAGGGGGGTGATGTATAAATTCAGCATGAGGAACTTATGGGGCCCAAGCCCATGTGAAGGGTGGGGTTCTTCTATAAGAATCCCACAAGGGAATAAAATATGGACGTAAGAGTGAGATAGAGAAACGTTGCAATGTTACCCCCTCACAATAAGAGAGAGACAACTCATAAGCATTGCTACAAAAAAAAAAAAAAAAAAAAAAAAAAAAATATATATATATATATATATATATATATATATATATATATATATATATATATATATATATATATATATATATATAGTGTGAATTTTTATTATTTTTTTTATATAAGATTCCACTACAACAATAACATGCACCTAATTTTTGGGCCTCTCCAAAAATCTCTTCTGAATCCTATTTGCTGTGACCTGTTGCTTTTGTTGTAGCCACACACATGTATATAGGAGATTTTCTTTTAATAAATAATGGCCATTCAACTGAGGATAATTTTGACACCAAAAAATGCTTGTTTGTTTTATGGCCATTTTGATGACCTACAATTTCATTCTAAATTAAGAACTTTTTTTTTTTTAGAGAGAGAGAGAGAGGGGGGGGGGGGGGGGGAGAGAGAAGGGTAGCTAACTATCGGCTTTATTTATTTGGTAAATAAATTTAGCTACAAGAAATGAGACAGTAAGATATTCAAAAAAGAAAAAAAAAAATTAAGATAGAACACATATAAAAAGATTCGTCACTGACCCAACTCATCTAGTGCTGCACAACTCAACTCCCATATTTGTTTAACAACCAATAACAGGTCTAACGATTGATTCCGAAAAATTATATTGCATTGCTTTTTTTTCGTCATTTTATTCATCAACATACTGTAATCTTAACGAGATTCTTTATCACAGTCCTTTGATTATCGTTTTGCATCAAGTATTTCCGTACTTTTCTAACCTCTACCACAGTTCTTTAGATGTGCCCCTCATCCAGAATGTTGAGCATTAAAAATTTACTAAAAACATATCTTACAGATAGGTGATCACCCGACATTCTAAATTAAGTATTAAGATGCAAAATGTTGTTTCATGTGAATCCTTTTACCATTTCACTCACATATCGTTTCTTTCACCAATTATTGTTTGAGTTGGAGTTATTCCAAAACTTATTCAACTACTACTTTTTTTTTTTTTGAGGTAGTGGTTTATGATTTTCTTTCAATTTTTCTTTTGTTACAGTAAAAAAATTTAAAAGTTTTAATTTTTAACTTTTAAATTTTTAAATAAATTATTAAATCCACAACCTGTGAGTAAAAACTGGCATTTCTTTTGTGTGATGGTGAATGGACGTGTACGGGAACAGGCTCTCTCTCAAAGTGGGAATAAAGTTGAGCTTTTATTATCTCGTCCTTGTTGTTGCAACTTTGGCACTTTGCGTTCGTGAAAACATCATGCGTTCGACACCTTTTTATTTTTATTATTATTATTGCCTTTTAAAATTGAATGGTAGATGTTCTCGAGGTGTTCTTGAAAAAAAAAAAAAAAAAAAAAAATCTATAAGTCCTTGTGCATATAGAGTACGTCTAGTGAAATTGAAGAGAAATTTTTCATAAGGCTACATTGATTTATTTTGAAGTCATTTGAAGCTGAATTTAATGATACAAAGAAAAAATCTTTTAATTAGACTTAAAATACATCTATTTAAAGATTTTTTTGGCTCAGTTCTTAGATAAGAAATGTTCTATTTAAGAAATAAAAATCATGTATTTTGATAAGATCTACATCTTTTAACTACAAAGCGAAAAAAAACCAAACTATAATGAATTTGGTGGGCTCTCAATTATTTTTAGAGCAGCTCATCTCAATCAAAACGTGGAGTCTATTTTCGCCGTCGAATGCCAATTTTTCGTATGACCGTCGGATCACTGCCAAATCACCGCCATTGCTCATTAATGAAATGAAATTGATAGAACCTAACCAATCAAGGTTTTAATGAATTCAATTGATGGGATTGTTCACAAATTTAATTTTATCAATCAAGATATTGATTATGGTGGGGTAGATGGGGACACCAACAAATAAGAGTTGAGGAGGTACAAGTCAAAATAAATAAAGAAATAAATAATGTGATCATGTTTATGGATAAGGATGAGCAGGAGCCTAATCCTCTTCTTCCTCTGTTGAGATTTTAAAATGGCTTCAGGTTTCCTCCAAAAAAGTCAAAAAGTTGAAACAGTTTACACAGTACCTCCCACTACCATTCATCCTCTCGTTCCATGTACATGGAACCAAGTAAACGGTCGTTAACGTCCTTCATGCACATCCCTTCTTTTTTTTCTTTTTTTTTTTTTTTTTTGTCTATTAATTTCTCTTTAATATTATTTAATCAAAGTTACAGTTAAACAATAGGTAATACTACTGTAAAATTATATAAAACAACAATTGAGGCCGCTAGAGAAAGAACTATATATCAACTTCGGTCTGAGATAAGATTCGAATTCAGAATCTTTTATTTTAATATTATATCTCGAAATGTGAGCTTAATATAGAGAATCCTTCGAACATAGAAAAAAATTAGTTAAATAACGTTAGTAGTATAATAGAACTTGAAATCAAAATTTCCTACTTTGATACTATATCTCGAAAGATAGACTTAATGAAGAGTACTCTCATATATGTGGACTCGAATATGACAGATTTCGAATTCAGAATTTTTTATCAAGTTCGGACTTTAGACAAGAATATAGCAGAATTCGAACTCATAACTTTTTATTTTGATACTATATAAAATTATATAAAATATCAGTTGAATTTTAAAAACTTAAATTATTAAGAATTGTGTTTATATATTTTATATTTAATAAATATAGTTAAAATTATAGAATATTAAAGTAAAAAAAAAAAAAATAAATCAGAAAAAAATTCTTTCTTTCTTTTTTTTCTAATATTCTAAGCCAACTTGATATTTTGTCGGAGTGTTTCGTGTACCTTTAGCATTTATTTAGGGTTTAATCTCTATTTGTTTTTTTTTATCTATTTTGATACATTTTCTGTTAGCTTACGCTGTTGGTATGACAATGTATTATGTTGGTCCCCCCTTTGTATCTACTTTTTTTTTTTCTTCTCATGAATTAATAAGAAAATCTATGGGTTTTAAATGTTTCTCTTTGTATTTATTATGTGATGTTGAAGTTGTAAACGTTTGAATTTCTTCTTTTTTTCCATTTAGTGTTTGATTAATTAATTAGAGCATAAGTTAATAAAAAATATAATAATGTGGAAATGCTCAACTATATGCAAATATTAAACAAGTAATATATCTGGCAAATATTAGCATTTTCAGTAGCATATATATATATTCTGCAGCATGCATTAATTCATACTGACCATGCATGGGTGTTTGACTTTTACCTAAATTTAATTTGCATATTTTGAATTCTAATTGGTGGAAGAGGATTACCAGTGAACACAATTTTTTAAATTTAATGAATAAAAAAATGTAACAACATTGAGATTTGGATCTTTTTTAAGTCATAGATAAGGCTTAGAATTACGTGCAGTACAAATTAAGATTTTGCATGAGAAAATAATTCATGACGTACGTACGTGCTCTAATAAGTTACGAATCAGTGTGCGATTATTGATGCCACTTCCTAATTGATTGGAGGTTAAAATAGTATCTTAATTGGTGGACTACGTACTAACTTATATATGAACTATGCGATTCTTTAATTAATTAGGGTTTTGGATCGAGTTTAGGATTTGGAGCAACTAATTGTTTTATTATTGATGTGAATATTTACAACATGATCATCCATCGTTCAATTGTTGTTGCCTATTGATGGACAGAAGAAATCGAGTACGAGAGGCTGTTGGACGGTAGAGATTAACCATCCGTAATTTAATTATTTAGCCTCGTGATTTGAAATAAGTACACAACTTGCCGTGATACAACTAACCTATATAGTCTTCTAAATGACTAATTTTGTTTTTCAAACCACTAAATTCTCATTGCTATTTTTCTTAAAAACAAAAAAAAAAATTAAGTTCATTCTGCGTCACTCAGTTGCTTAAGTCAAAATTATTTGAATAAAATGATAACAATCTATCTTTTCTCAAAAAAAAAAAAAAAAAAAAAAAAAGTTAAAAGTTAAAAGTTAATGTCTCTTTTTAACCACCAATGTTTTACATTAAATTCAATATTTTTTTTGTTCAAAGCTACGAGACAACAATTTGTACAATCATGCCAACTTAATATTTACAGTAAAAAATTTATTCGACCAGTACAACTAATTCTCAAATAAGTAAAAATATATATATATAGATAGAGATATTTTTGCGTTGACTAAAATACAACACGAATGCTGAACGAAAGATTACAGAGCATTTCATATGCGTTTTTCTTTTTTGTTTGGGTTTGATGGAGTGGACAGGGTCCATAAACTTATTTCTAGTGCATTTGTGCTCTTTCATTTTGGTTAAGAACATTAATGTGGAAAAGAAATTAAATGGAGAGGGGTATGGTAAGTTTCAATTCTGCTATAATTGTAGCCCAAAATTGTGAAAAATGAAAGGAGAGGTGATCTCCTGCACTGAATAAAGGGTTTTTGATACTTTTTTATTTGAGGAAGAGACAATAATAGGGGTCATGTTTTTTTCAATTGATTCCATAGCCTTTATAAGGTTTCTGTTCCAAATAGTACTTGAATGTTTACACTTTTGGGTAGATAATACAATGCCAACTACTGCTCACCCACTTTAGAAGTGTCTCCCTGTAAAGTTAATGGAGAATGTGGATGGGAATCATCTCTCTCTCTCTCTCTCTCTCTCTCTCTCTCTCTCTCTCTCTCTCTCTCATTGTACCACAAGGCCAATATATAGTATTTATACTATATTTTAAATAAAAAATATTTTTACCAACTGTGTGATTAGTTAATGATAAATTTAATTGTTCTATCAATGAATAGAATTGTTTTTTAAAGAGATATTACAATAGAAATTTAAGAGATGTTCCGTACGTAGGTCACTTTTAGCCATATTAATGTGAGTAGCTATTGGTTACATTATCCTTTGAAGTCATATGGGATTGAACTAATTAAAGATTTCATAGAATGCACACATTGTGCTAACATCAGTAGTAATTAAAATATAAATATTAAAAAAATATTCGTACGTACAAATTGTGCTTACGGTTCGAGATAAGTTTAATTAATTAGTTTAGAAAAAATTAAGACCATGACTGTGTAAGGAGATGTTGTATGATGACTTTAGAAAATTTTAATTAGGTCAATCCAAACTATATTAAGAAATGAAACTCCTTGTTATGATTATATATAGTTTTTCAAGCCATTGGTTACATTATCCTTTCTAAGCATATGGTATAAAATTAATCAAGGAATCCATATATAAAAGCAATAATTACACTTGTTTGTGGCTATAGTCCCTTTCTATCATTTAGGTTTTTTTTTTTTTTTTTTTTTCTTTTTTTTTGCCCTTTTTTTGTGTTGTGTGTGTGTGTGTGTGTGTGTGTGTGGGGTCTTTTAGGTGGTGGGATGGGGGGATTCCTTAACCCACATTTAAAGTGCCTTGCTTACTTTAGAATCCAACTTCTAATATATATATTTTTCAACAAAATAATAATAATAATAATAATAATAATAATAATAAAAGAAAGAATCCAAGCTCTCTATGAGGGAGATGGTGGAAAAATCCCATGATGTATGTTGGATTCCCTCTTGTTGGAAGGCACCTATCTCTTATTCCCAACTATGACCACACATAAGCATGTCCTTATTACCTTGGACATTTCCCATATTCTCCTTTTGGATAAGGAGAAAACAAGTGTTAAAAAGATGCTCCCTTTCTTTGATAGTGTGGTTGATGAGTGACATCAACCTCTCTTTCAAACAATATATTATATTCTTTGTATGAGGAGATTAGGGTAAAGGGAATCCTATCTTATCTTTTTAGATCATGCCAACTTATCCTACAATTTATAGACCCTACCATCTTATAATTACCATATATTGGAACTTATCATGGATAGGGATGCAATTTTGTTGCCTTCGATTAATTACACCCCACACACACACACACACACACACACACACACACACACACACACACACACCCCACCCCCCCTCTCTCTCTCTCTCTCTCTCTCTCTCTCTCTCTCTCTCTCTCTCTCTCTCTCATTTTAGAATCTGTTTGGTATTTGAGATAACACACACACACACACACACACACACCACCCCCCCCCCCCCCCCCCCCCCCCCCCTCCCCTCTCTCTCTCTCTCTCTCTCTCTCTCTCTCTCTCTCTCATTTTAGAATCTGTTTGGTATTTGAGACACACACACACACACCCCCTCTCTCTCTCTCTCTCTCTCTTCTCTCATTTTAGAATCTGTTTGGTATTTGAGATTCATCTAATATTACTAGATATAATAGATTACTGATAAGTATTTTTTCATCCAAGATAATATAAAATTTCAGTAATTTCAATTGGAGTGTTGATTAGAATTAATAAAATTATTTTATTTTTATCTTTGTTTGAAATTTTGATTTACTAAAATTATTCAAAAAATTATTTTTTTAAACAAAATAAAATAAAAGTGTAAATAAGAATTAATTTAACTATGAGCCTTCATTTCAATCTACAAAATTCCAACAGTTTTAGAAATAAAAAAAAAATAAAAAATCAAACGGAAACTTTATCAAAATCAATATATAAAATTAATTTATTTTTATCTTTGTTCAAAAATCTAGTTTATTGAGATTATTGGAGAGAATTTTAATCTATGCACTTTTTTTTTTTTTTTTCTTTTTGACTTTTCCTATGGGTAAATTATCTCAAAGAGATAAAAAAATGTGGGAGATTAAATGAGTACATTAAAGAGTGGGGCCCATTTTAAAAGGTAGGGAGCAACAAAGAGAGAATCCCGGGGATTAGATTGATGCGGGCCCCACAAAAACAGAATAATAAATAAAATAACAATCAAAATTATCCCCAAACAAGCACCTCAACTTTAATATATTATAGCAATAACCTTAATATATTATATAAAGTCCAGTTATTATATTTATAAAAATAATAAATAATAAATTATTATTATTATTTATTTTTTTTGACTAATTTTATTTTTTAAAATATATTATTTCATCAACTACTTATTAAATTCAAAATATTTATTATTATGCTAATCATATATTTTTTTATTTAATAACTAAAAATCTAGTATGTTTAAAGGAGCTTAATTCGCATGATATATATAGCGAGAGAAAGTTCGACTATTATGTTATTAATAGTACTAAGTATTTCGTGCTATCAAATTTGTCATTATCAGATTAATTCTTTGATCATTTCCAACTCTCAAATCATACTATTCACCCAATCATCTATTAAACTTTAGGGAACCACTGTCATCATAACCACACATTTTTTAATCGAATGGTTGAAAACTTAATAGATGCTATCAGATTTTTGAACTTTAGATGAAAGAATGTGCGATTAGAATGATAGTAGGTTCCTACGGTGTAGTGAATAGTTGAAAAAATAATATAATTTAAAGAGTAAAAATGATAAAAAAAAAATAGATTTAACGGTGGAAAACTTAATAACACCAAGTGCTTAGTGCTATAGATAGCATAACAGCCGAATTATATATATAAAGTATAATTTATATATTTTCTAAAGTAAAGACCAAATTATACTTATGTATTAAATTTATATTAAAATTTGTGCTATTATAAAATCAATTTAAAAAAAATTAAATAAATAACACTTAAGAGCATATTTCAAAATATTGTATAATTGAGGAGTTCCCATACATTTTTACGTCACGACGCGGCTGGCGCGGTCGCGCGCTGATGCGGCGAAGCGATTCGCGTCGCGTCCACGTCATCCTCCACAAACGCGCACGTCCGACACCGCCACGTGGGCGTGGGACCCACCACACACACACACCCACCACTCCTCCTCTCTATGCGGACGCACGGTTTCGCTTCTCCCCCCACTCGGAATCTCCGCCCCTCTTTTCCACTGGGAAAAGGAAAACTTTTTTTCTTTTTTTTTTTTCAAAAAAGCCCCTCCGGAATTGATTATTTTATTCCCTAATCCCGATATGGTAAGATATTCTCAACTAATTTACATTTTGGGAGGAATCCCATCATTCTACTTGTGTTTGTGGCTTACATTAATCAACCTCCTTTTTTTCTTCTTTTTTTTTTTCATTTTTCAATATAATAAATAGTAATGAACAATAATATTATGCCAAAAATTATTGGGTAAATTGTTTGTTTTATTTTCCATAATATAACTTTTATCGTCAAAATTATTTTATTATTTATTTTTATAAATAAAAAATTTTATCCAATAAAATAAAAACAATTAAAATAATCATTTATATATATATATATATATATATATATATATATATATATATATATATATATATATATATATATATATATATATATATGCAGCAGTAAATAACTTAGACTCAATAAATTATTATCATATATACAAAACTAATATATCAATCGTCACATAATTTTTTGGAAAACAAAGATTAGTGTCATTTTACTCTTCCGATAATATAACTTTTATCATAAAAATTATTATGTTATTTAGTTTCATAAATAAAAAATTTTACTCAATAAAATAGAGGCAATTAGAATAATCATTTATGTATATGCAGTAGCAAATAACTTAGATGCAATCAATTATTATCATATGTACAAAACTAATATATCAATTGTCATATAATAATTTTTTTTTACTCATCGATAATATATATAGCTTTTACCATAAAAATTATTCTGTTATTTATTTTTATAAATGGAAAATTTTACTTAATAAAATAAAAACAATAATAATAATTATTTCTATATATATATATATATATATATATATACGGCAACAAATAATTTAGAAGCAACTAATGTATCGACCGTAACATAATTTTTTAAAAAACAAATGTTAGTGTCACTTTACTCTTCCTAATACGACTAGTTGTCCTTATAATAAAGTGAGATGGATTACTTATTCATTAGGAAAATAATAATGAGGTAAAGTGGGGTCTAAATTTAATTTAAGTCCTATGAAGAATATTGAGGGGTTTTTTAATATTATTTTAGTGTTTTTTAGGGGGGTGTAAAGTCAATTTACCTTTTCGGGTGCGGTACGGCCACATTGTTGTAATGGAGCAGATTCAGAGAGATGTTGGGGTTTGGTCAGTGGTCAAGACACAAGCGGTATGAAACGAATCACACCATATTTTTATATATATTTTTTTTAAAAAAAATATATTTTATTATTCTTTGAAACTTTTCCTTTTTATTTTATACTAGGAAAAATATGGGCCAATCTCGTGTAGATTCCACAATTGACTTGTGTAGATTTTTTTTTTTTTTTTGAAAGTGATTGCATCTTATTTTATTTTAGTTTTTAGTTTTTAAAATTTGACGAGCGAATTTATTAGATCAAATTAGATTCATTCAAACACGAGTAAAAAACATTAGATATAGAATATTATAATGTTTATAATAAACAATTAATGTATTATTGTGCTATTTTTTTTTTTGTAAAAAGATTGGTTAGTTAAGAAGAGAATTTGTGATGCTAATTAATTGTTTATTGTGAATGGTTCCAAAAAATAAATAAATAAATAAATAAATAAACATATATATAATAATAATAATAATAATAATAATAATAATAATAATAATGAAAATAGTCATTTTCTTGCAGTGAAAGTAGGCTCCCCTTTCTACAAAAAGATGAGAGCTCATGAAGTCAGAACATGTATGATGCCCATGAAGTCTATTTTCCACATCTTCCTACTTTTTAGAGAGAGAGAATGTGTGTGCTGGAATCCATCTTAGTTCTTAGCAAAAAAAAAAAAATTGACTTTTTAATATTTATTTTATATATTTTTTTATTAATATATATTGGTAGATTATATTGTTAGGATAAAAGTAAAAAAATCTAATTCGTTCAGCGTGAAAATATATATATATAAATAAATTATATAATATTTATGTGGTTCGGTCACGCTTATATTTACAGAAAAAAAAATAAAACGGAAACCTTTATTATAATTAATTTAGTGTAAAAAATATATCTCTTTAATAAAACTCTAGTCTAAAAAAATACACTCATATTTTTTTTTTATCGATCTATCATATTAAATTAATAAAATAAAAAATATATTTATAATAGTGATTAAATTTTAATATAACTTAAAATACAAATCCACTAAAATTATGAATAATTTTAATAAAATTATATATAATCTAAATTCAACTTAATGAAATAATTAAAACAGAATAAAATTAAAAAATCTTACGATCTCAGAATATCTAACATATACACAAGCACTTTTATTTATTTATAATAGAATTCAAACTCATAATCTACTATTCTGAGAGTAAATTGTAAATTTATGTGTCCCTATATACTCGACACGGACGGTCTATGCTTGTTTTGCTAGCTAAAAATACTCGTAATATGTATAGAAAATCAATTAATTTACAACCAAAAAAACAGAAAAAAAAATAAAAATTATGGGTCTATTTAAAAATACATTGTTTTTGTTTTTATAAAAGCTCATCAAAAAAAATGAAAATGGAATAAGAGAGATAGTGAGATATTGATAAGATCCCTTTCCTAAACGACAGGGCCAAAAACTTAAGGGAGAGCATAATTAAAGTTGTTGCAGTGAGAGCACATAAATTGATCAAAGAACATTTTTCTAAGCTTTTGGCCCCGCCATTACATATGGAATCACATGGACGCGACAAACGAACAGCCACAGAATCTGGTGAGGTTGGTTGAGCATTTGTTGCTATTTAATTATTCCCATCACTCTTTCTCTGCCATTGGTTTCTGGGGCTTTGGAGGGGGGTGTGGCAAAAGAATCTAAAGCATCCAATGCCCAATCATGCATGGTTAAATGAACCCAACCCATCCTTAGCTTGCTTGTACCGTGATAGATGTTTAAAGAGTCATTTTCAAAAATAGATAAGAGTAGAATCTGAACAGTAAAAATTATTTTATTAATTAATAAGTACTGTGTATACTTACACATGAAAAGAAAAGAAAAACTATATATATCATCAAAACTATTTACATAAAACCATACGATGGATATATATATATATATATATATATATATACTTGGCTCCTAAGACATCATTTGGTAAGTGAAACTAGGGGGGATAACTCCTTATAGCCTCTAGTTATACACAAACACATTTTTAAAGAATGGAGTTGTTTCACCTGCTGTTTTTTTTTTTAAACAAAAAAAATTTAAAAAATTTTAAATTATAAGATATTTAAATTTATAAAATTTAAAATTTATTTTTTTAAGTTTATAAATTTTAAAATTTTTAACTTACTTTTTAATAAATCTAAAAAATATAATTTTTTTATATTTTTTTAAAAATTAATTAATTTTAAAATTTTTAAATTTATGCAAAAAAATTTTATAAATTTTTAATAAATAATTCACCAAATTTATAAAATTTTAAAATTTATAAATTTATAGCTATTTTTATATATAAAATTTTGAATTTTTAAAAAATTATAAATTTTAAAAAACCAAAATTTTTTTAATATTTTTTTTTATATATAAGTAAAATATAAATTTTAATAAATTTTTTAATAAATATTTTAAATTAAATATTTAAAATTATATCAGTAAAATTTTTATCTTAAATTAAAATTTTAGTCCTCTTTATTATTTTTATTTTTTTTTAATTTACCAAACATAATTTTTTTTATCCCCGGTATAACTCTTATATTCAACCCAATACAAAATTACTTTAATTCCTACTTGTATCTAAACTTATATCTATCACAGAAATAATCAGTTTTCGTTTATACCGGATCAAACGGAGCCTAACAGTCCAAAAGAAGTCAATTTCTTCAATAGCATTATTCCAAGGACAAGAATCTTCGCATCCAATGCCAGCTGGGCATTGATAGTATGATAGGCTCCAAAGAACTACTAAATGCGTTTAATATAATTTTTGACAAAAACTTTGGATTCTCTTTTTTTTTTGTTTTTTTTTTTTTTTTTTTGGAGAAGTGGACTTGGGATTCTCTTATAAGGGTGATGCTAGTTGTACACCCCATAAAAAATATACATTATATACCCCATCTCATTCTGGAGTAGGTATTCACTCCATCCGTCACATAAAGTGACGAATGAAATTCATCCTACCTCAGAATGGAATAGGATGTATGATGTACATCTTTTATGGAGTGTACACTTATATATACCCTAAAAGTAATAACCGGGTATTATGCAACTCATGAAATTAGCAGCTAAAGATTAGGAAAACCAAGAAGAGTATCATGTTAGATCCTTGTTTAAGGTGTAACATTGAATTACAAAGTTCCAAAGTGGAATTTATTGGACTATATATAATGGGTAAAGGTTTTTCTATGAACTTTGGAGGTCCTTTTATATAGTCCGGCTACTATACTATCGATAGTATCAAACATTTGGTGCTATCAAGTTTTTTATTCTTAGATCAACCCCTTTAATTATTTTGATTTTACTATTTTTTCAACCACCCATTAAATTCAAGGGGTCCACTATCATCTCAACAACGCATCTTTTAATTTAACGGTTAAAAATTTAATAGCACCAATAATATAATACTATTAATAATATTCCAGCCTAGCTATATATATATATATATATATATATATATATATATATATATACTTAGGCGACTATACTATTAATAGCACAAATTATTAGTGCTATTAGATTTTTAATTATTAAAATAAAAAATGTGCGATTATGATGACAGTGAGTCCTAAGATTTAGTAGATGATTAAAAATATAATATGATTTAAGTATTGAAAATGATCAGAATGATTGATCTAATTGTGAAAAATTTGATAGCAACAAGTACTTGGTGCTATCGATAGTATAGTCACCAAACTATATATACAGAGAAAGAGAAACTTAGGCTACTATATTATTAATAGCACTAAGTTATTAGTACTATTAGATTTTGACCCTCGGATGAAGGAATGTACGTTTAAGATGACAATGGACCCCTAGAATTTAGTGGGTGGTTGAAAAATTATATGATCTAAGGGATGAAAATGAGAGATGGAAATGATCAAACAGATAGATCACAAGCATGAATGAGCTTGTACTCTTGAAAGTATATAAGCTCTACTCATATATATATATATATATATATATGAGCAAATCTAATAGAGTCGATCGTCAATTCGCAATTTCGATCATCAAGAACGATTTAGAAGCACAGAAGCATCCATGCTTTGGATTGTATAAACATATGCATCAAAATTTTTGAAGGCTAAATTATAGAAAACCCTCCTATCAATACCCATTTTTTTACGTTCTCTCTGTCTTTTCAAAACCTACATTTTTACCCCCTCAAAAATTAAGAAATGTTCACGAGAGGTACGACGTTATCTGTGATAACTAAATCACCAAATTGCCCTTTTTTTTGTCTCCTGCCCACTTTCTTCCTCTTTCTCTCTCCATTCATTTTTTTCTCGTCAACGGACAATGCATCGTGGCCGCTATTAATCTCGAAGTTGATGCCTCGCATGAGGGTATCGTCGGCGGAGATCTTAGAAAAGGCGAAGCAGAGGTGAATGAAGATGGTGACCCTCGCCAAGTTGAGAGGAATTGCTAGCTACTCTAGCACGGGACGAGATGAATAAGGGAAAGGAGGCGAGGGTCAAGTAGAAGAGCGAGGGACGACACTATAGGAAGAGAGGAGGTGCAGAGAGGGGCCGACAAACGTGCAAGGCAACGACGGAGGACGATCATATATAGAGGAGAGACTCTAAGAATATTTTGAATATAATAAAATTATATAATATAGAATATAGATAAAATTCTGACGGAACACCAAATATGGGGGCAAAGTGAACATTTTTAAATTTTTGAGTGGTTAAAATGTAGATATTTAAAAAGCAAAGAGAAATAATAAAAATGCCAGTATTAGCATATACAAGAGCTTTCTATAATTTAATTTTTAAAAAAATAAAAAAAAAATTATTTGCCATTAAGTTACTAGTTAGCACCGTCAAACAATAAAAAGAGGATCATTAATTAAGTACCTTTTTTTTATTTTCGAGAAATGTATCATTTAGGACTTCAAGTTCAAATTTATTCCTTGTCCAAATCTAAAAAACAAATTAAATGGAAAAAAAAATTGAAAAATCAGAGACAAAATCAGAGACAACTAGATATGTTCATCACTTATTTAGCTAGCTTCTCCAACACATTCATCTTTTTCTTCTCCTCCTCTCCAAAAATATCACCACAAATATTTAAAAAGCAATACTTCAAATACTTTTTATGCTATTCTAAAATGTCGCTGATGTACTAACAAAGCATTTTGGAGCTTACGTGAATCAATTTATGCGCCACGCATGATTGATAGCTATTATTTGGATGTTCTCTACCGAGTTTGAGATAATATTTTTTTAACACTATTTCAACAATAATTTTTTTTTAATAATATAATATCATAATCAATCTTCAATTAATTCTCTCAATTTCAAAATCCAAATCTCATTTGACATTTAAATATGGCATAAAAGTTTTATTATTTAATTTTTTAATATACGCAAGCAACGATATGTCACTGATAATTATGCGTAAACCTTTTATGTGGAGTACCAAATACATTTTATTTTTTTATACCAATCATGGAAGAGTCTTGATCCAAGTTACAAATTCGTGTTCCCCAAGCTAATTAATAAAGTAATTATATATGGAGAAAAAGAGCTAAGCTGGAATACTATCGGTAGCGAACTAGTCATTATCGCCCATATATTTTCGATAATGGAGCTTTCAAAACGACGATCGGCATCGTTAAATATGATTTAGACCATTTAAACTATCTGAAAATTAAATTTCATGCCTTTCTGATATTCTTTCTTGTCCATCAAATGAACACAAAAATAAACGACTGAAAATAAATATCTTTCAAAAAGTGATGATATAAGTCTTGTAATCAAGATCGAAAATATAAATTTTATTTTAAATAGTTAGAAAAGTCTAATTAAAATTTAATTAATTTAAATTTTTTTATATTGTTAAACAAGCGAAAAATTCATATCTATTATTAAAATTATATATTTTTCAATCTTTTGATCATTAGATCAATAATGTTGAAAAATTTTAAAATTTGATTTCTAAATACTTTCAGTAGTTTTGATTATATTCAACGGTGCTAATTGTCAATTTGAAAGTTTTATCATCAAAAATAAATGGATGACAATAAAACTCACTTGCTATTGATAACATGTCAGTTCTATTATATATATATATATATATATATATATATATATATATATATATATATATATATATATATATATATATATATATATATATATATATACTTTCAATATACTTTCAATAATACAAGTTCAATTATATTTGTTATTTTTTTATCATTAAATTTGTATTGAGATCCGTGCTATTATAAAATCAACTAAAAAAAAAGATAAAGAGTAAATACAATAGCACGGATCTCAATACAAATTCAATAATAAAAAAATTATCAGTATATTTAGACTTATACTTTTGAAAGTATTTAAGCTCTCTCTCTCTATATATAGAGAGAGAGAAAGAGAGAGAGAGAGAAAGAGTAGAGCTTATATGTTTTTAAAAGTACAAGCTCAAATATGCTTGTAATTTTTTTATCATTAAATTTGTATTAAGATTTATACTATTTATTTTTTCTTTCTCTCTCTTTAGTTAATATATATATATATATATATATGTAAAAGATAAAAAGAGTAGGACTTATATATTTTCAAAATCACACATCCAACTATATTTATGATTTTTTTATTATTAAATTTGTATTGAAATTCGTATTATTATAAAATCAACTAAAAAAATAAAAAGATTTATATTTTTTAAAATATATATATATATATATATATATATATATATATATATATATATATATATATATATATATATATATATATATATATATATATTTTCACCCTCATAAATACAAAGTTTAATTATTAATCTTATCAAGATGACGTGTAACACGTGGATGATAAGGCCTAGCATAGTTATGAGAATCATGACTTTTTTTTCCAAGCCATAGATGATGAGAGATTGGGAGTGAGACAGAAAGAAGTTAAAGTTGGCAACTCCCCCACAATGATCATTTTTTTTTACATTTTTTAAAATTCTTCGACGCAGCAACGAACTTTAAAAAAATACTATGTAAAAAATTAATCTAATAGGTAATAATTTTAAATTGATATTAACACTTGATATTAAATTATGATATTATTATTATTATTATTATTATTATTATTATTATTTTGGATAGAGAAAGAGGAATAGTAATTTTCGCGATTTTCGTCGCGTGACTAGAAGATTCCACAAGAGAGGACACGTGTCGTACACTCGTACGCGGCGGGCGCGCTCGGTGAGGCTCCATGGAATCGCATGTAAGAGCGAGGGAAACGTACACGAAGGAGGACAACGAGCTTCCACAAATACCCTCCAATTTACTACTAATTCACGAAACTGCCATTCGCGGGCTTGCTATGGGGAATCTTTTTGTAGCGGTTCCTTCGTGTACAAGGTGCCGAAGAGCGTTGTTTTTTTTGTGGGATATATATATATATAATAATAATAATAATTTAAAAAGGTACCATCGCCGGAATCTGAATCACCAGCCGTCCAAATCACGTGGCGTTACCTCACAGCCGTGCCTTTTTCCGATGATGCCAAGCGTGCGGTAGCCGTTGGATTCGAGAGAATCCTATCAATTAACACATGCATAATAACGATAGTATAGGCGAACAAAACAAAACAAAAAAAAATGAACGATCAGCGTCTCACTCATTCTCACTGTCTCATAAGTGCTTATTTTGTTTCTCTAAATTAGTTGTTGAGTGTTGGTATCAGAATTTAAAATTAGAGCCGTTTGGATAGATGAAAAAAATATAGCATAGTTAAACTATATTATATTCATAATTTTTTTTTTTTACGAATCATTTGAATTGTTAAAAATATAATTGTTTTTAGAGCATATTATACTATACCCTAAAAAATAGGATAAAATAAAAATTTACTAAAACCAAAGAAAAAAAATTTCACTATTCTTGGACTCCCCCAACTCCAATATATGATAAATTTTAAACTTTTAATTTTAAAATTTAAAATTTAAATTTTCAACAAAAAAAATTATATTTAAAATTTTTAATTTTAAATTTTAAAAATTTTAAATTAAGATTTAAATTTCAAAATTAAAAATTTCAAATTATAAAATTTTTAATTTTAAAATATTAAAATATAAAATTATTTTTTAAAAAAAAAAAATTAAATTGATAGAAATTTTGTATAATTTTATCATATGCATTCAAACAGTTAAAAATTTTAAACCATAAAATTTTTAGAGTTAGAGAATTTCTCATTTCATTCAAATTTTCATTTAGATTAAAACTATAGTTTGAAAACTTCCTGGCAATTTTTTACTGTGTATCTAAATAGGTGCTTAGTGTGAAAAAATTTGATTTTAATTTAGATGAAAATATAATTAATTATTATTTTGGTACAGCATGAATTAGATGGTTCACCAAACTGTCATAATGTGGTTTTCTCAAGATGATCGTCTCAGCTATTTTTTAAAATAAATTGTGATAAAAATTTACAAAAAATTTGTTATATATATAAATCAAATATTATTATTCAATTTTTTCACCGTTGCAAATGATTGGGTACACCTTAGCCAGATTACTCACCATTCGGAATTTAAATAATAAATTTGATTTGCGTTAAAAAAAATTATGAATTTTTTTTATCATATATTGATACTAATTAAAAAAATAATAATAAAAAATTCAGACGAGTTGATTGATTATAATAAAATAGTTATTTAGTTGATAAAATTAAAATTAAAAATATAAGACTAAAATTTGGATGGCCTAAATTAATTAATTTTTTTTTTTTTTCTGCGTAGGTTGTCTAAATTTACTATAAGGTGTATACAATATCTGCATTAAAAGATAAGAACATATTTGTGTTGTGTAGTGACTAATAAGACGTTGGACGTAGAAGCGTAGAATAAAATCTACGGAAAGTAAAAAAAAATAAAAATAAAAATAAATAAATAAATAAATTATCAATATGATTCCTTGTGTTTTGTGTTCTTTTTTTTTAAAAAAAATAATATTAATTTATCTGTACGATCTCTGGGTTCCATTTCGCATGTTTGAAATTTTAAAAAGTTTTCTTATTATAAAAAACTGTCGGCATCGAAGCGCAGTTGGACCGTCGAGCGCGTCTGTTTATCGGCTCTTGACTTAGATATTTATAAATGCGCTTTGAATTAAGCTGTTAGATTCAAAAGAAATCGGCTCAATCGAATTCTTTTTAATTCAATATTTAGCTCGATTTAAAGAATCGAACCGTCTTTGTATTAGCTACATAATCGAACTACAAAAAGATACGAATTAAGATTACACTAGAAAAAATGTAAAGAAAGTTATAAATCTATATTTAAAAACAGTAGATATAGAAATTGAAAGAAAATAAAAAACTGTGGTCGCGTCGTTTGACGAAAGTAGAATATTTTTTCAGAGAAAAAATTACCTTTTTATATATTCTAATAATTTTTTTTTAAGACTTCGCTATTTCAAAAAATAACGAGTAATTGGGCAACGTCGTGTATTTATTGTCACATCTTTCTGCGCTCATTATGGTCATAATCATATTGGCCACAGAATTCACTCTCCACGATTTTCATCTTTTTTCACCTAGTGCTTGTTTTATAATTTCAATTATTTTCTATCTAATACTTCAAGCATTACTCTCCCGACTCGCTTAGTTTTGAACATTACATCTGGCTAGTTCATAAATTGATTGATCATGTTAATTGATATTTGTGTCACGTATTATTTTTTTAATTTGTTTAAAATAGCTGGTCTTGTTGACTAATTTATCAATAAAAATATTATAATAATAAATTTATATTTGTTTCAAACCAAAACAAAATGTGGAATCAAATATTCATTTTGCTGACTCCAAAATTAATGTGAGTATGATAAATAGACCCCTCACAATTAAACCAAAATTAATGTGACTATGATAAATAGACCCCTCACAATTACACCATCACTCTTAACGTATGGTTGCACATTGTATAGATGAAGATGAACATTTTATTGTTAAATTAAATTGAAATTGTTATTTAAAATTAGTAGTTTTTAATTTTTGTTTCCAAATTATTACACAAGCATTCCAAATCTAGTTATTTGTATTTTTTGAACAAACTGAGAAATCAACAAAATGACTAATAGAATTTGATTTTTCAGTTTAATTATAAATAAAATATGATAATTATAGATAAATTAAGTGTCGCCTGTAGTAATAAAAATAAAAGTTTGAAAAGAAAATATACAGTAACTTTACAATTTTAATTTAGTCATTTAAATTTAAATTATTAGAAATTTAAAGTAGTTCCAATCATTAATAATAATTCATATTTGGTTTTTGTATTATTCAATATATATTGTTGTAAATTTTGTTATGAAAATTACATACGGATCGAAGTGGCGTAAGATCAATTTTAACATCAATTATAAAAAATTAATTTGGTAAGAAAAATAATTGATGAATAATTTTATCATCTAAATACATGATGCAGCAAAAATATAATAAAAAAATAAGTTAAATTCAAAGAAATGAATTAGACCATAAAACCTCAATGCGTATACGTTATAGATATTCAAAAAAAAAAAAAAAATAAAAAAAAAAATGCCTGACAAAAATAACGTACAACGAAATAATCATCGCTCCTTACGTAGGCATATCTCACTAAGGATATTCTTAAAACTTTTTATTCTGGAGCATATCTCGTGAATATACTATTTCGTACATTAATAACAAAAATAAAGGATAATTAAAAAAATTAAAAAAATTACCTTTGACTATTTCTACTTTAGGTGCCGGAGTAGATTAAAAGAAAAAAGTGGGGTGAAAATAGCGAAAGCTTATCTATTTACTTGTGGGGCGGGCAAGGACAAAATGGGTAAGAAACGAATCAACTCCGCTTTATTATCGTGGATACCTACGCCCCACCTACTCTTCCGAAGAATCTCGGATGGCGAGGCGACCGAGACACGCCGATAACAGTAAAAATATTAATTAAAAAATATGTTTTTTTAAAAAAAATACAAAAAATAGTAATTACTATATTAGTTAGTAAAGTTAAATGTGCAGTGATTCTGAGATCTACAGTAAATTTTAAGATTCTATTTAGATACATGATTAATTTATTTATAATTTAAATAACTTTTAGAAAATAAAATATATTATTTTATTAAATTATTGATTAGTATTAAAATTTATCCAACTCAAAACGGAGTTACCGTAAAAAAATATATTTTTTTTTTATTTAAAATTTATTTGCACAGAAAAGTATTTATAAGGTATACTTGAGAGAAGTTAGATGTATTTTTTTGAGTGTAATAAAATAAAATTATTTTTTTACATCTTTACATTTTATTTATTAGAAAATAAAATAAATTTTACTAATTATTTTTATTTTAAAATAAAAAAAATATATATTATACATATGATTTTGAATATAAAAATATTATTTTTCGTAATAAAATATATAAATAAGGAAAAAAGATTCGGAGCTTCGGAGTCGGGGCACCGCCGCTAGAAGCGGTATCTCGACCGCGGTTTTTGGCAGCGCCAGAGGCTTCGAGATTTCGTACGCGACGAATCGTGCCTGCGTGACAATAGAATTCTCTTTCCGTTTTCCAATTTTATCCTTCACTCGTCCATCGGTTCGATAGAACCGGTTCATCAACCAAAAAACCGGGTGGTTCAATTCCATTTTCCCATTTTTTTTTATATATAATATATATATATATATTTGAGGAGATACATCTTATTTTACCATGTCTTTCTCTTGGGGTTTCTTCTTTAAGATCTAAAGAGCGGGGACGAGGAGGAGGAGGAGGAGATGGGGATGGGGGAGGGGGAGATGATGATGGGTTTGGGCTTGGATTTGAAGCTATGCACCATGAAAAGCGTCAATGGGTTACTGAAAGAAGTGCCGGCATCGGCGGCGATGGTCGAGGGCGGAGACGGGAAGGCGACGAAGATGGAGGAGTTCGTGAAGCTTCTGGAGGAGGAGAAGACGAAGATCGAGGTGTTCAAGCGCGAGCTCCCGCTCTGCATGCACCTGATCGGCGACGGTGAGAATTTTATTTTAAAATTTTTGTGTTTCCTGATTCGAAATTGCTGGACGGAGTTGTTGATGTTTCCTTTTGTTTTTTTTGTTTGTGATTGTGTGTAGTGATTGAAGGGTTGAAACTCGAGATTGAAAAATATCGTGTCGAAACGAAGAAGAGTAAATTAAAAGAAGAGGAAGAAACGGATCGGAGGGATAAGATGAGCTGGATGAGTTCGGCGCAGTTATGGAGCGATAATTATAGCAATAATAATGCTAATACCATTAATCTTTCCGAGAGAAAATTGTTACAAGAGGTAAGAGGTGGTGTGAGAAAAAAAAAAAAAAAAAAAAAAAAAAAAAATTTTTTTTTTTGGGGTTAAATTTGGTCTGTGGGTTTTTGATCGCAGGAGAAGAGGAAAAGCTCGCCGGTGGAAATCAACGTTAACTGCGCCGGAGCGTTCACGCCGTTCAAAGGCGTGACGGCGCCGCCGCTGGCGGCAAAGAAGGAGGAGGCGGCGATCGCGGCGGTGGGGTTGCCGGACCTATCCCTGTTGTCGCCGGCGATGAGGAGCCCGCCGCCGACGATCGCCGGCGCAGGAGAAGGGGGGAGGGCTATGGTTGTCGGAAGAAGTCCTGTGGCCGCTCCGGTCGCGGCGGCGGCGGGGGCTCATCTTAGCTTGCAGCCGCAGCCGCAGGGGATGCCCTCGGCGTCGGCGTCGGCGGCGGCAGCGGCGGCGGCGGCGGCGAGGAAGGCGAGGAGGTGTTGGTCGCCGGAGCTCCACCGGCGCTTTGTGATGGCCTTGGAACACCTCGGCGGTGCACAAGGTATTATTATTGGTATTATATTGCAAAAGACGATCTTTTTTTTGTTTGGATTTTACTTAAAAGTTTTAAGTAGTTTCTATTGATTGAGAATATTTTTGTATCAATTTTTAAACTTTTAAAGACACTGAATTTTTTAATGTTTAGCCAACATTTTCATTGGAACATTATGTACGTGCGTTTTCAGTTTTAATTTTGTGGATTTATTTATTTATTTATTTATTTATTTTTGGAGAGAAATGAAAGAGAATCTCAAACAGGAGTTGATCTTTTTTTGATTCCCTTCCATTCCTTTTTCAGTTTTAATTTTCATTTCTTTTTTGATCTAATTATTCTACTTCATCTTGGATCATGTACACAGTTGCTACTCCAAAGCAAATCAGAGAACTAATGAAGGTGGATGGCCTCACAAATGATGAAGTCAAGAGCCATCTCCAGGTGGCTATCACATGATCCTCTCAATCTTTCAAATTTAAATTCTTTCATTTCAAATCATCTAATTCAAATGTAATTTTATTTATTAATCAGAAATATCGACTGCACACTCGGCGGATGCCGAATACCACACCCAATGTGAGCCCACAAGTTGTGGTGTGGATGCATCAGCAGCAGCAGCAGCAGCAGCAGCAGCAACAACAAGACCAAGACACAGCTTCTCAGCACAGCACTTCTCAATCTGGATCTCCACAAGGCCCACTCCAATTCAATAGCCATGGCAGGGCCCTCTCCATGACCACTACTACTAATGGGGATAGCTGTGAGGAAGAAGATGGGAGATCTGAGAGCTACAGCTGGAAATAAGAATGAGAGATGAGAGTTGCAGTGTGCCAGATATTGCGAGAGTGTTGAGACTATTTCTGAGTTGAGTTGTTTCCTGATTGATCTGATGGGTTACTTGGTTTCGGTACTATGTTAGTATAAGATTGATCTGATAGGAACCGGCGCAGGAATGTACTCAACATATATATATATATATATAGAGAGAGAGAGAGAGAGAGAGATTGACATATAGAATTTAGTTGTATAGAGAGAGAACTAGAAGAGATCTTCCTCTTCTTCTAGTATAGTATGCAGGAGAAAAAACTGATGGGCTGGGGGATAAAATAAGTAAAAGAGAGGGAACTAAAAAAAGGCAAAAGCCAAAAAGTGAGGGATTTTTAGAAGGTTTTGAGGAGAGTAAGGATTAAATTTTAAGCTCCTCCCTGTTAGGATTTTGGGCAGTCTCAATTTTTCCCCTTCGGTTTTCTCCAATCGCTTCCTCTTAATTCTTCTTTTATTTTTTTTTTTCTTCTTTAACTTTAAATTGGAACATATGGGGTTATTTGGCAGAGCTATTGATCATCATTCAATAGAGAGGTGCCATTTTCCCCTTTCATGTTAACTGTTGTTGTTCTTGAGCATGATCTGTTGTTGAATTATATATATCCTTGATGACTGAATTTCATATAAATTTTCTGCTGGATGCTTGTTGATTATTTTGTGATGGGGGTGTTCTAACTTTTCTATTTTTTTTTTCCTTCTTTATTTTGTGATATAATAATTAAAAATAATGTTTTTTTTTTTGTTACAGTAACGAACAAGATTGAACAGAAGAAAATTAAACAGCTTAGATTTTTAATCAATTACATCGAGAGGGAATCATAAATTGGAACGGAGCTAATCTCGGGACAAATTTAAGTCCTATAATAATTGGATTCCACTAAATTGTTTGTTAGTAGAATGTGTAGTACTCTCACATGCAATTGTTGCCACTTTAGTTTCTCTCCCTTGTGTCCTTTTTCGGATAACAACTCCACTATTATCATGAACACCATATTTTTCTTGGAGTACGACATGTTTCTTTATTTTAAGTTCCTTTTCAAATAGAACTCCTCAAGATAATATTTAATGGGTATATATATAAGTATACATTTTTTTATGAGTGTATATTTTATACTCCATTCCATTCTGAGATGAATATTATTTCACTCGTCGCATCGAATGACGAATAAAATTCACCCCACCTCAGAATGAGATAGGGTGTAAGATGTACACCCCTAAATGAGTATACACCTAGCATCTCTCATAGAGTAATTACTGATATATTTTTGAAACAAAATTTTACTTTCTCTATTTACTCTACTTACAAGACTAATATGAAAAGTATTCTTTTAATATTTTAAATTCGTTCAAATATACTCGTTCGATTTTATTAATAAACTGTTAAAAAAAAAAATTTATTATTTTATATATTCAAATATATATACTTTTATCGTCTCCTATTTTTTTGTTTTTATTTGCTCTTAAGAAAAGTTGAACGAGCACTTTCTCTTCTTCTTCTTCTTTTTCTTTTCTCAAATTCTAACCCAACCCGTAATCGTTCTTCGACAACATCGTCCATGGCGAAGGGCTCCAGCGACATGTCGGTCTATTTTTAGGCCATGACGGTAAAAATTAAATTCAGATTTATGTCTCGATATGATTTAATGGGCACTAAAGAAATATACCAGAATTATATTTGAGATTTAAAAACAATAGAGATAAATAAGATATTTCGAAAGTGGAATAGTAAATGTATGAGATTTCACGGGGGAGAGAGAAGGTGGTCATTTTCCTAGATCCATATAAATAGTGAGCTCACATCATGACATCAACAAGATATTGCTTTGGATATGGGATGTTGCTTCTAAAATCTTTAGTGAATCTCCAAAGGATTTGATTTGTTTGTCTCCCATTTCTTTCGAAACTTCGTCTATATGAGTCTTACATTACCTAACACTACGCGTAAAAACAGTTCACAAAACGAGCCCATTCTTACAAGACTACGTCTTACTCATTTTCTATCGCCTCTGTTTTATTTCTATATAGTCAAAAGTACCGTGAAAAGGTGTCGTTGGATTCTCTATTTAATTGTATCATTCACACGAACAAGAGAAAGGAAATATATATATATATATATATATATATATATATATATATATATATATATATATATATATATATATATATATATATATATATATATATATTCTCTTCTATGATTCATCTGACTTATAGCAAAGAAGCATGAAATTGCTTCAAAACTATAATGGAATTGTTAGATGTGACTCAAAATCAGAATCGCTTCGATATTATGATTCAGGTTCGCCGACGGCTTCGCGGTGCGACAAAAAATTTTGTGAATGTCTGTGGTGAAAGCGAAGGGCTCGGGCCGCTAGAGTAAAGAAAACACACTAGCAATTAAGGACAAAAAAATGAGTAAGAATGGGTGCGGGGGGCGGAGCCCCCCGCGGTACGGATCCGATCCGCTACGGAAAAATTCTAATTTCTCTTTTATTTGCCCTAGAGTGAGATCGAGGGATAGTATGTTGAAGAACTCTTGTATTCCCTCTTTTCTACATAGTGAAATCTCTCCTCTTTCGCCCGTGATTTTTTTCCTGAAAAGAATTTTCACGTAAATTTGTGTGTTAATTCTCTGTCGTGTAATTTTGAATTTACTTCTTTGTCGTGATCGCAAATTGATTTTGTTTAGTTTGTGCGCTCGTTGCTAACAGGAATAGTTACAAATTTAAATTAGATATTGATTGCAGTAATCTACTTACTTACATGTTGTAGATATAAAACAGTTTTTATAACAAGAAAATACTGATGTGATTAAAATAAAATAAACGATATAGTATATGTATTTAGGCCCGACCCACTTAACTAACTAATGGGTCGAATATTCTGGGCCAGCCCATAAGATCTTTTTCAATTTTGCTAGGTTGCTTAAGCTGCGAATGAGTTAGATCAGATCTGTTTGGTAAACTAGAAACTGAGTATGCGTAGGCATGTCACCTCTGTGATCTTCGTTTCGCATTCAACTTCATGATGTTAACAAGTTATAAACTTACTGAATCTCGCAGCTTCTTCTCTTCTCTTCTCTTCTCAATTCTCTTCAGTGATCTCTCGATTTTTTCTGACACCAGGTCCAAACGCCTAACAATTGGCGAGCTCATCGAGCTCGTCTCAGTTGTGAGTCGAGATATGCGAACATACTCTCTAGATGTTCTCTTGCATGCCAACTAAAATTTCTTCAAAATTTGTACATACGAAAGTATTATTTGATAGAACTGTTCGAAAAAGGCAGTTAAAACTTTATCATAAGTGAGGCACAGCCCAGAAATTTATACGCCTTCTATAAAAGTTGATTTAGAAAGAGAACAAAAAGGAACACTCAATCACATAAAATAAAAAAACTATACCCACTTGTTATTATTCAAATTTAACCCGAGATTATAATATGAACTTCACGTGAGGCGGTGAGGGCTACAACACCTTTCTACGTTGTTGATAATTAAATGATGTTTTCAATTAAGAAAACAAAGATGTATTTTTACCAAGTCCAATATAATTATTATTATACAATAATGATTCAACAAAATTAAAATATACAGTACACTGAAACCAAGTTGTGAGTATTAAAGTGTTTGGACTTGGAATTTGTACGGGTGTGACTCGCGCTCGCGATTCGTCCACTGAGAACTTGGAAGAGCGACTCGTTCAACGCTGCAAACGAGTCGTCTTGTGAGACCCGGGCCCACACTGCTGAGTTGGCCCCATCACAAACGTTACAATCGTTGTAACAGGGCAATGCTATGCGTACCTCAGATTGTACGCCGGACTCCGATTGATTCGTGAATTTTGGTAAAATTTATTAAGTTATGGGGCGTATCAACATTTGAGCTCGTAGGAGGTTTTAAACCAAATCCAAAACCCACCTTATTCGAGCGGTCGCATTTGAATATAATTATAAACCTAATTTGAATAGAGCTATGCTATCTCTACACTCAAAATTGGTGTAGATCTTACACTTCACTTGTTCAAGAATAAAAATTTTTTTATTCATCATTTCGAAATGATGAGTAAAATTTATTCCATTCTAGAATGAATGGAGTGTAAGATGTACATTCAAAACTGAATGTACACTTAGTATTTACCATTTGAATAAAATATTTATTTATTTTGCGAACAAAATAGGTCATCTTTTTCGTCTTGGCGGATTTGATTTAATTTTTAAAAAGATTTAATCAAAATATTTTTATTCATTTTTGTTTCAATGAGATTCTTCTTCCTTCTCTTCTCTTTCTCGAACACGCCATCTCGCTCTAACGCCTTGGCACTCTTTCTCCCACGCGACGTTCAAGTCGCTGCCACCCTAGCCGCCCCCTTAACGTTGCGCTTACTCCCGCCACACCTGCGCCCATTTCCACGCCAACGCATGTCGGACGGGCACAACATTGCGGGTGCGAATACGAACGCGAATTCGTGGGGCGTCGCGGGCACAACATTGCGGGTGCGAATACGAACGCGAATTCGTGGGGCGTCGCTCCGGGCGTTCATGATTGCGGTGAGGGCAATTACTGTGACAGAGCAAGAAATAGACTGCAATAATACTAAAAAAAAAAACACAAAAAAAAAATAAAAAAAAATATAGGAGTGAGCTGACAAGCTCAGAAAGAAAGAAAAAAATAATAAACATCAAGCGAAAAAATTATATATATTTTAATTCGTTTTTTAAAAATTTGGAGTTTAAATCTGCAAAAATTTAAAAAATAATTTATTTATACTAAAATACAAAATTAATAAATTCTATATACAAATTAACCATATTTCATTTATAGTACACAAATAAAATACAAATTAGTGTACAACAAAATAACAAAAAAATTACAACACTTAGGGACTAATACATTTCACCCAAAATGAAATAATAAATTAAAATAAAAATTGTAAAATTTTTGAAGATATTATTGCCTGCACTGAGTCTTTAAGTACTTACCATACACTGTACTGTCAAAGCTCTAAAATAAAAATTCAGAATTAAAATTTAATCCAATAAATAAGTTTAAGGTTTATTTAAACTCGTAAATCAAAATAATATTTATTGATTTTGATAATTATTATTTATTTTTTAAAAATTCAATTTAGATTTTTATTTCATCTTGAAAAAAGAAAATGATTCTACCTATTTATAATCCAATTTAATTTTGAAATTATGAATTGACTCATTTATGGATAAATTGTTCAAAATGTATCCTCACAAACACCTCCCTCTCCCCCATCCTTCATCACTCTATTTTGTTTTAATTAAAATTCTCTCTCAAAATTTTATTTATCTCTATTTCAATTTTATTTTCTTAATAAATTAAATATTTTTTTATTATTCGTCGCTCTTTTATTCCAGCAATTCAATATTTTTTTCTATTTTCATTCTGTTTATAAGCCAAATATATCTTTCATGTATTTATACTTAAATTCTTATCTATAAAATGTTATAGAGTTTGAATACGAATTTTCATAGCTCAAATAATTGATAATTATTGTTTTCAAATGCTTAATTGATAAATTTTAGAGTTGTATCCTCTTTTAATATATAGGTAGATTATAATAATATTTTAAAAATTAGGTTGAATAACGATCAGAATATATTATTGGATCAAGGGTCATTGGTTCGACCGGTGGTCGACCATTGGTTGAACCAACGACAATAGCATAAATATTTAATTATTATTTTTATATTTATTATATAAAAAATATGTATATATTATTAATCCAATTTCATACTTAATTATAAAATATTAATTTTTAGATTAAATAAGGTAAATATAAAATTTTAAGCGTCACTTTTGCCTGATTAATTTGTGTTAATTAAAATAAATTCAGTTCAATTGATTTAAACCGTTGGCTTTTTAATATAACTTAATAAAAAATTTTGATATATAAAATCGCTTCAACGGTTCATAGTTTAACTGTCAATTCAAATGAATGAAAAGAAATTTTTTGATATTTTTAATTTAAAATATTAATAAAGACTGAATGATGGTCAAACCGTTGATTGGTTAAATATGAGTTATAAAAAAAAATATTATTTATATATTTTATTTGAGATATATATTATATATTTTATTTATTTTAAAATAAAATAAATTTTATTTTTTATTTCCAAATGACGAGGGGAGAAATTTGATGAGTGAAAATGTATATCTTACCTCCTAAATTGAGTTCACTACTAGCATTGCTCGAGTTTTAAACCAATAGATTACAATGGCCTTAAAATATGATGAGGTTCATGGAGAGCACTGATGCGCCCGGCGCAGGAAATAATTTAAGTAAACTCTGTGGACCAATGGCGAAATTTTCCCGAATAAAGAAACAAAGCCATCCTCCTCGTGGCGGTCTACGGCGAAAGGGGAGAGAGAGAGAGAGAGAGAGAAAAAGCTCTCCAAATTGACTTGTGCGGGGATCGAGAAGACCCCCGTTCTTAACTTCTTATGCGCCTCAAATCCGCGTTGATCATCTCCCTCCTCCTCCTTCTCCTCCTCCTCCCCTTACCACGCCCCTCCCCTCACCACGCCCCCCCATGGCCAACGACGACTCCTATCTAGGGTTAGGGTTAGGGTTTCCTTTAAATTCCCCTCTCCTCCCCTCCTCATCCTTCTCCGACGACTCTGGGTATAGGGTTGCCTCCCCTTCGTAACATGTGCGTCCTCCACCGGGGGCGGCGACATGCCTTGGCCGTGGAAGAGCGGTAACTCCCCCTCCTCTTCCTCCCCCTCCCCCAGGTCCTCCTCCTCCTCGGCCGCAGGGTCCCCTGCCTCGCCCCGCCGCTCCCGGAGAGGCGACAACTTCCCCTGGTACCGCCGCGAATCCCAGCCCCAGGCCCAGCCCCAGGCCCAGCCCCGCCTCACGCGCCAGCGCAAGCTCCGCCACCTCGACGAAATCGAGGTCCCCGGCCTCGTCTTCGACTCCCCCACTCCCTCCGGCGCTGCCGGCGGCGGCGGCGGCGGCGGCGGCGGCGGCGGATCTACCAACTCGACGCCGGTCTCCCGCTCCCCCAGCAACCTCGATGTCGTGCCACCGAGGCATTCGTCCTCATTCACGCAGCTGCCGCAGCCCCTGCCCTTACCGGATGAGGCCGCTGCGGCCTCCCCGCGTAGAGAATTAGGGTTAGGGTTATGGGCCGGGCCTTCTGCTGCGAGTCCTTCGCGTGTGGCTAGTTGCCCACTGCCCTCGCCGAGAGGAACGCCGGGCAGAGGAGATGGCGAGGAGGGGAGTTCCACGGTGGATTTCTCACCTGCCGCGGATCCCATGGGCCACAGGGTCACTACATTTTTTCCAACTGAGAGGTGAGTAGTTTCAAGTGTTTTACTTACTTATATTCATGATCTGAATACCGGTACTTATGAAATTATGAATAGGTAATACAATTTTGATCAATAGCAAGTAAAACATTTATTAGAGGTTAATGGTGAAGGATTTATATCTGAATACCGGTACAAGAAGTAGGTGGGATTTTTATGCCAGTTAGCTCTTTATTTAATGCTGTAACTCTTACCCTGTTCCTTTATTATGCTAGCATGCAGTATCTCACATATTTGTGGTTGAAATCTTTGGTGTTGGTGTGGTGATTTGCACTGTGTCCAGTTAATCCATAGAGGGATTTCTCTTCACTACGATGCATCTATGCCTATCTGGAATAAGCTATGTATCACGGACACTTCTATAAGCCTCGCGTGTCCGTGTCGGACACTCACGTATCCGTGCCGGACACTCACGTGTCCGATGTTGACACTTTTTGGACACGCGTTCAATGCCGATTCATAGCTTATACAATTAAAAAAGTGTGTATATATATATATATATATATATATATATATATATATATATATATATATATATATATATATATATATATATATTTTATGTATATATAATGTAAGATGATAAATATTTTACCTCTTTGATGAGTACATACAATTTTTTTTTGAACAATATAAATAAATTATGTATGGTGGAGAAATTTTTTTAAAAATATATATATGAACTATTAATGAAAAATTTTATTAACTTTTATTCGAATAAAAAATATTACGATATTTTTATCAAAATTTATATTTTTATATATAATAAATATATATTATCATATTAATAATATTATATTTTATTACTGTGTTCATGTCATGTCCGTGTTCTAATTTTTTGGATGTTACCGAGTCGCCGAGTTCGAGTCGTGTCGTACCCCGTATTCCGTGTCAGTGTTCATGACGCTTAGAAAATAAGTGAAGTGCAACAAGTGTTGCATCTGCTGCTAAATACTATAGCTTGTTACATACAAAAGAATATGATTAGATTGACCAAAAAAACTTTTGGCAGTATTTTTTTTTAAAAAGGTTAAGCCGTACCTACTATACCCTTCAACAAGGTAAGAGTGCGTTGATCATACCCTCTGAACACTTGCATTGGCTGGTTATTGTACATGACACCATACCTTTTTGTATCTTATGTGTTCACTTATATTCTTGAATGATTTGTTGGAAGTAATAAAATAACTGGACTTGATTCGTACATCTTACTGCAGTAAGTTGCCGCACCAGTTTTCTCACAAAAGTCCGGAAAGCTGTTGCAGCAACTTTCCAATTAATGGAAATGGCCATCATAGTACAGTGTTCCAAGGTAGGAATTCAGTTGAAAGTGTGAACTTCAGACTGAATATACCTGCGAAAAGTGCTCCTGCAAGTGGGTTTTCTAGTCCTGTGCGCAGTCCAAGGCGATCAAGTAATGTGGACTTACCAACATTTGCTATGCCTACTAAACATCATCCAGTTTGGTCAGCTCCAGAGTTCCCATTGACCGACATTACAACACTTCTTTCCCCCCAAATGTCCCCTGAAAAGTTTATGGGCAGTCCTGGGCGATCGCCCCATTATAGTCCATTGAAAAGCTCTGTGCTACCATCTAGAAACCCTAGCGCCCCTCCGTCGCCTCTGCATTCAAAGATGTTTCCAGAGAGTTCAAACGGATGGCATGATAGTAATAATGGGAATGTCAATGTTCATCCACTGCCCCTCCCTCCAGGAGCTTCTCCGGGTCCTATGCACTCAGGTTTTGCTCATCAGTCTACTCCTAAGGCCAAGGTCTCTCCAATGACAGGTCAGTGGCAGAAAGGAAAGCTTATAGGAAGCGGTACATATGGGAATGTTTATGAGGCCACCAATAGGTATATAGAGTTATCCCACTTGATTATTTTTCACTGGTAAGCCCCTTTTATGGTTGCTTGAAAATGACTGCATGATGTTCTGAAATAGGCATACTGGAGCTTTATGCGCAATGAAGGAAGTCAATATAATCCCAGATGATGCTAAATCAGCTGAATGTTTAAAGCAATTAGAGCAGGTTATTTCTCTATCTCATTTCAGTGATCTTTGTAGTAAATTTCAATATGCTTTCATGGAGATCAAAAGCTTTTTACTGACTAAAAACCTGGCCTGTTGGCAAAGTTGTTACATGCTTAAATAGGCCTGAGTAGTTTTATAGGAGCAATTCTTTAGAAAAGAAATGGAAAGTTTGATAATTTTTTAGTTTTCAAGCAAGAGATAGTAGTTAATAGGAAAGTTAGTTTATTTGCAAGCAAGAGATTAATAATATAATATAATTTGCGCTGTTTAGTTCTTAGTTTCTATTTTTAAAATTATTCATTTACTATGTTTTGTTTCACAACATTATGTTTTATATGATGTTGTTATAGTTGCATGGACAGGGCCACTTGTGATTACAACATCTAACAGTTGTATGCTTGAAACGTCAACATCTTTTTTTTATGACATGTTTCTCCTAATGCCTTATTTCATGGTTGTAGTGTCTGCTTTTACTTCTGATTTCCTTCATTCTGTTAATTTTGTCTGAAATGTTAGTAGTAGTTAATCTTTTGCTGCCTTTTTAAGCAACATTTGTTGTCTAAATTGTTTTTTCTGTTTTTGTGTGACCTTTTCTCTTTTTCTTTTTTTTCAGGAGATAAAGTTTCTCAGTCAATTTAAGCATCAAAATATTGTGCAGTATTATGGCAGTGAATTGGTTAGTTTTCTTTGCAGCAGCTACAATACAAGTTTGATGTTTCTGATGTATAAACTCAATAGACTCGTTTTTTTCAATTACAGATTGAGGATCGGTTTTACATATATCTAGAGTATATTCACCCTGGCTCCATAAATAAATATGTGCGCCAGCATTTTGTAGCTATGACAGAATCAGTTATTCGAAATTTTACCCGCCATATTCTTAATGGATTAGCTTACTTGCATAGCCAAGACATAATGCATAGGTATGTATCTGCGTTTCATATTATTATGAAAATGTTACTTTTTTCTTTGCTTTAATTTTCCTTTAGTTTAGATAACCTTAAACTTTTTGCTAGTATTTCTAACATTCTTCAATATTTTGACCTAAGATGTGATATGCTCTTCTATAGCTTTTATCAGTGCTTTGACTTTGCAGTTTGAATTTGGATTTTGTACTGAAATATGTAGAAATTGGAGTTCCAATGTATATATGTATTTTGTTTCGGTTGATTGGATAATGAAAGATTAAACAAAGATTCTATAAGGAGCTCCTTATAGAATTTATTATAAGGAGTGCATCCAACCCCTCCTTTAAATCTCAACAATCAACTCAACATCAACTCCACTTGTACTTGAACTGAGGGGGTGAATTGATGGTTGAGATTTAGAGGGGTTGCATAAAGGGCATCCAACCCCTCCTTATAATAAATTTTATAAGGAGCCCCGTATAGAACTTTTGTCCAAAGATTAAACTGATCCAATGGATGAAAGTTGTTGGTACTACTTGAATCTAACCAAAACTTTGTGAAATTGCTGAAGTTGGTGAAAACATGAACTGTTGAAATGATGAATCACAGAAATTACTAAAACTATCGGCTGTGCGAAAACTCGAACAATTTCGGTTGAGATATTTTGATTTCAGACTTCCCTTGTTCTTGTGATCGCGGTTATCAATTTTAATTACAGAAATAAATCTGGAAAATGAAAGATGTTTGGAACTTCTTCTGTTTTTTGAAGTTGTGAAGCAATGCTGGCATTCAGATCTTGAAGCTCAATGTTAGGAACCCTCAAGTTTTGATACATAATCTCTATTGTTCCTTTTCCTCCCTGATTGTGTGCGCGCATGCACGCCCGTGTTGTTATGAATATATATGGTCATAGCCAGATGTTCTGTAAAGTAATATTGTATTATAATTTACAATATTGGAACTGAATTGGGAGGTGTAATTATTTCAGGGACATAAAAGGAGCAAATCTGCTAGTTGATGTAAATGGAGTTGTTAAGCTTGCTGATTTTGGGATGGCAAAACATGTGAGTATCGCATCGTACTTTTCCCTTTCTTTGTTTAAAATCTACAATGCACTCTTTGTGCTCGTTTGGTGCATGTTTACTGGTAGTGTATATGTTTGATGGTGAGAATAGGAAGAAACAGCAAAGAAAGGAAAGGCCCTGTGGCCAGTTCAATATTCTCACCTTAAAGCACGTTGGGCAAGCTCCCTGTTGCTCTTACTTAACCTTAAAACTTAGTGGACTTTCTTATCTAGAACTCTTTTTATGTTATGTGAAGTCTGCGTTATTCTCTTTTAGGTAAACTATCCTATCCTATTTCATCTTGAGGCCTATACGTCTCTTGACAAGAAAAAGTTCAGTTGGTTGTTTGCTTCGTATCTATCCTGGCTAACAACACGATTTTAGAACTTTTACGCAAATAGAGTTTCTTTGATAACTGTGTGAAAAATGCCTGAGGATCATGCCAAAAATTCCTGAGAAAGGGGAAAGAAACCATAACTTGGCTCAATCTATTATTAATTAAAGAGTCAACTCAAACCATAATTATTTATTCTTGCGAGTTTACGGTTGCCAAGACTATACCATACTCGAAGACCATCCTCACGTCTCCAATATTTGTTTTGAAAACATCAAACCTCATCCTCAAGCATTCCACCACAATTTTCTTTTGAACATATTGAGCTTTGAATGGGCGTAAATATGCTTGAATTAGCATGTATTGCGTTGATTAGATGTGAGCTATTAATGCTTCTTTTGTTGAATGGGCTGATGACCGTAGCCAAGGCATGCATCTCATCTAGACCTAAGTGTCTTTTGTGCCATTTTGTATTTGGAAGTGCTTTCCGCTTGGCACTTTCTGTGTTTGTCAAACTGTATGAAACTGAGGTAGAATAAATTTGTTGGCTGTTTTGTATTTGTACGACTTTCTGTGACATTATGTGGAGCATTTTTAACTTTGATTCTTATTGATCATCAGTTAAGTGGAGCTGCACCTAATCTATCGTTGAAGGGGACACCATATTGGATGGCTCCAGAGGTACATCTTTATTATGCTTATCATGATTATTAGACAAATGCTATTACTTAATTTTCAATGCGTGATATTGCACACTGAACTAAAACAATGTGGTCAGTGTTGGTTTTTGTGTGATGTTTAGTAGGCTCATTAATTTATGTTAGGAGAATATGAATTATAGATACTTCAGTGATCGAGTTTGAGCTAGCAAAGCTCTACACTAGATCTATTACCGTACCTTGTCACTCTCTTCCATCTTTACTTGGTAATACATTGCTCATTCAAGTCAAAATGGGCACAACCTTCCATCTTTTCTTGGTACATTGCTTGTTCAAGTCGAAATGGATACTGCTGTACATAAGAGAACTATGTTTACACCCATTTACGGTGGATATCATGAATTACAGGTGATTGATCCTACATGTTGTATCGATTGATTAACTGCATATTTTTACTCTTCACTAAGGTCCTTTTGTTTCTGAAGTTGGCGGGCATTATTGTTGTCTTCTCAGATAGGTTTCATGACTTCACTACAAGCAACCATGACCATTGTATTTGTCTTCTGCTCATTATTAAGATAATCTTAAGTGCCACTGGCTATTGTTAAATATTGTTAGGAGAGGAAAATCCAGAGCGGAACTATAAATATGTGCTTTATAAGTGCTTAGCTTTTCAACATGTCATCTATCTTGACAATGTGAATGTTTTGTGTTGATGTGCAATTACCAACTAAAGTCTGATGCACGTCTTTGAACAATAAGCTAGTCCTGTAATATGTACATTTTTTTTCGTTACAACAGATTATTTGAACAGCTACATCTTCCCTCTTAGTCTTTGCAACTATCTTTCCTTATCTGCAGGTGCTACAGGCTACACTAAATAAAGAGATTGGCTATGATCTTGCTGTTGACATTTGGAGTTTAGGTTGTACAATCATCGAAATGTTTACCGGAAAACCTCCTTGGAGCGGTCTCGAAGGGGTAACTTCATTCTCCTTTAATATTTCTTGCTAGAGCACATTAACATTGATGAATTTCATGTTGCAAGACTTATGCTGCTGTTTTTAAATGCAATACGATATGTTTTACCATTAGTGATCTTGTAAATATTTTGTACTTAGGAAGGACTGGATTCAGAATTTTCTTTTAGATGGTTTTCTTAATTTCGTGAGGCACTTATTATATTAGGATGCATTAGGACTTTTTACTAATGAGAGAGCGTTCATTTCTCATTTATTATAATTGCCTCCATGGAAATTACTAGTGACAAAATTCAATAAGCAATGCAGACAATGTGTGCTCCTTGATTCCTTTTGTCTAGAGAGAATTGGTTCGCTTAAGTGCACTTTCTATCGTACAACATCATGATTGTCGTATTTCGGTTGAATCTGCTGGTGAAATGTTCAATTGCAAGTTTTCTTGGACTTTTGAATGTTTACGCCCTGAAGAGTTTGCCTTTGCACCCGATCTGAAGCATTTATGAAATAGTATCTGTTATTTTTTTGTTAGCAATTAGCTGCTATATGTAGTCCTTTTAACAACAGCATGTCTTGGTGTGTACCTCTCTATCATTGGGAATTGTATGCATGATATTTTTCTTTTATATGATGACCTGCAGCCCACAGCTTTGTTCAAGGTATTGAATAAGAACCCCTCGATTCCCGAGACACTGTCCTCCGAGGGCAAGGAGTTCCTCCAACTGTGCTTTTGCAGGAATCCTGCAGAGAGGCCAAAAGCAATCAAGTTGCTGGACCATCCATTTATTAAAAACACTAATCACCACAATATTCATGGCTCGATACAGGCCTTTTCAGGGCTCAAACTAGTAAGGACTCTCTTAATTCTCCATTTTCCCCTTTGGAATGTTGGATTAGAATACATTACCAATTATATATAACCCTCAATTCGACAGGATACTGCGTACAGCCCGAGGGACCGAAAGTTTTCTAAAAGCGATCCATGTGTGAAGGGGAAACAACCTAAGTGGTAGTCTCTCCCTACACTTGCTAATTAAACTGCATTACTTGATTAAGTTCATCATCAAGTATATGAACAAAATGGTTCTTATATTGTAACAGTGAGACCAACCATTCCTGTCCCGAAACTTCAGAGTCGGCGTCGTCTCGCCCGTCGCCTCGCTCCAACCCTGAATTTCCCTGCAGTTTATCCCCTCCCCACCAAAACCACCTTGCATCTACAACAGCCATGCGTTTGGGTGCCGGGAATTTTCACCCTTGTGCATTGCCTAAGCCTTATGAGAAGGGAGTTTTGCATCATGATGAAGCTGGATATTGGTAGGATTCTTTTGAGTAGGCTGAGTTGTATAGTCTGTAGGATCCTCTCACGGCCGTTTCCTAGTTTTTCCTTATGCTCTCCCTCACTCTTTTTTCATTTCTCAACTCAGCTGGGTAGTCAATAATCGCAAGGTACATGATATTGTTGTATAATGTTTGAGGTGATACGTCTCCCTCTCTCCTTAGGGCGTTGAAGTAGAATACGGTTTATGCAGAATGTTGGATGGCAGGAGTAGGAAGGTATATGTTGCGTAGTTGCTCTCCGGATAGGATTAGTGCTGTTATTGTATAATACTGGTTGCGTAGTAAGTGGTTTGTAATAGGACCGAGTATTTCTTTGTGTAAAAAATTAGCAGCCTCGACAACGGAACTTCAGGAGACCGAGACCGAGCAGGTATGTACTGCGGTAGCATTATGTGCTCTTTTTTTTTTTTTTTTTTTTTTCTTTCTTCAGTTTGTATTATCACTTTTATAAGCGTTCAGAATCCAATTCAGCTGTTTGATCCTCACAATTCGACTCCTATTTATCTTCTCTTAAACTGCGCAGATCTCTTTTATAAGCGTTCACAATTCGACACCCTTATGCACCAGCACATCTCCTACCTAAAAAGGTGAATTTCTTCTCACCCCACACAGATGTTGTTAAGGTGAGAAATAACTCTGGCCATGTAAACACTAACGGCCCATTTTCAACGGAAAAGGCAATTGCTACATAAACCATGCCTATTCATAACTATACAACAAAGGATCTAAACATTCATTACCTAGTCATTCTACAAACATTGCAATGGTAGCAAAATGTTTTACTATTTTACCGAATAAGCACTGAATTAGCCGGACAACTACACAAACATGCACAAAATTCACGACAGCTGCACATTCTACCGAATTACAACAGCTTATGATACAGAAACACCAGACGCGCACGAGATACCAACGAACACCTGTGAACTGAAAGGGCACCACCTGTAAAAGGAACATGAACAGGTGGTAGTATTAATAATTAATAAAATAATAAAATCTTCCAGCATAATGTAAAAACAAAAAAAGCAGCAGCTTTGAGCACACCTCACAAACAACAGAAAAAGTGCAGAGATCGGTCCTACATGAACTTTGAAATTTGGTCCGATTGTAAATAACTATTAAAAGTTTAAAAGTAAAATTTATCATATGAACAATTAGTTTGTTGCAATAAACCACAAGCCCAGACTGAATTTCAGTCAAATTCTCTTGACCACCATCAACATGCCATTATTGATTGGCAGATCAGAATAACAAACCAAACTTTAAAACTCCAGGTTGCCTAAACCCATCTTAGCTTTTAAAGGTTCAAGCAGCACTGGCTCGGCTAGATAGATAGTGATATTTGCCTGAATTCTCATGGGACACAAATGTCATATCCAGGGACTTAACAGGCTCAACTCATACAAACTTGGCTAAAAATTATACACCAGCGGTGGTTGCTAATAATTTCTATAAACAAAAGAGGAGTAACCATCACAAGCAACTGAGAAAAAACCCAAGCAACACGAAAATTAAAATTATACAAGACTAGAAGATGGGAAAAAGAGCACGACACTGAAATAACTATTCATAGCATAATGTAATTATATTACTCTCAAAGGAAATCAGAAACAAATGCAGAATATATCATGACTGGTAAAAATGCAGAGGAATCCCAGGAAAAAAGGCATTTTGATATGCATGAGATGTCTGAGCAACTTACATGTTAGATGCGGACCATGTGGTTGTACTGAATCTTCAAGGATCATCAGACAACTAATGATTTGCGTATTGCTTTATTAGGTAAGAAGATCTAGTCACTCTCAGGACCTTCCTGCAACTAATAATGCCTGAAGCTCATCCCTACGCCTTTCCAATTGCTGCAACATGACGAAGAACAAGAGATTTAGATGAATGGGTAAATATTCTACGACACATAGGTGACAAAGCACTATCTAGTAAATTACTAAGGGGTCGATTGAATGTAATTACAAAATTAGTGTAGATAGAAATACGAGCAATTACAAATGCTGCAGTCGTGACTATATCCAATCTGCTTAATTCTATATAGTTGTAACTACAGGCTAAAGTTGAAATTTGTATTTATGAATTCGGTCACTTTTGAGATATAGATGTTAGATTACCTCTCCAAAATATAAAATAATCACGAGTTGTTTTTTCTTTGAACGAATGAGCTAACAATAATTATATAATTTTATTAATCATTTAAACTTACTATCTATAAATAAATAAGTACACACACATATATATATATATATATATATATATATATATATATATATATATATATATATATATATATATATAGAGAGAGAGAGAGAGAGAGAGAGAGAGAGAGAGAGAGAGAGAGAGAGAGAGAGAGAGAGTAGAGTAGAGCTTATATACTTTCAAAAGCACAAATCCAACTATACTTATAATTTTTTACCATTAAATTTGCATTGAGATTTGTGCTAATGTAAAGTCAACTAAAGAGAGAGAAAGCAAAAATACAATAACACAACTCAATACAAATTCAATGATAAAATTTATAAATATAATTGAACTTGTACTTTTGAAAGCATATAAGTTCTACTCTATCTATCTATCTATCTATCTATCTATCTATCTATATATATATATATATATATATATAGAGTCCGGGTACTATGTTTGTAAAAGCACCAATTAATTGTGCTTGTAAGTTTTCTACCGTTAGATCTACTCGTTTGATTAATTTCATTTCTTAAATCATTCTATTCCACCAACCACTCACTTAATCCAAAGGGCCCACTATCATTCTAACCAGACATTTTTTCATCCAAAGATTAAAAACCTACGAATACCAATATATATATATATATATATATATATATATATATATATATATATATATATATATATATATATATATATATATATATATATATATATATATATATATATATATATATTATTTTTATTATTTTCAATAATTTTTCAACTTATCAATCAGCATAATTTAAAATTTTTAATCTATTTAATTTTAATATATAAATCAAACTTTAAAAAATTTATTATGATTCTCTCATTCTTTTTTTATCAAATTTAATAATTATAATTAATTAAAATTTAATAAATTAACACATACAATCACATCCTATAAAAATTTAGAAATAAAATTATTTTGTATATTTTAAATAAAACTAATTTTAAAAATATTTAATTTTGTTACACAAACTTGTATTGCTTAAAAAATTTATTAGTATTTATTTATACAAGTATTTTTATTTATATATATACAAATAAATATATATTAATTATTTATTTATTTAGCTATTTATTTATTATTTATTAGCGGTGATCTTACTACAGCAGCCAATTTGAATATAGTTCCAACTGTGACATTTGAACTTTTTTGTGCAGTTATTATTACAACAGTTAGACTCAACTCTAGTATACCAAATACATGAATTGAAATTGCACACATTTGTAACTGCAGTGCAATTGCAAAAGCGTGCAACCAAACGGTTGCCCTAAGAGTAATGGTTATTTTATTAGAACTTTGCGCAACTAAAAGCTTACCTCTAGATCTTTCACCGCTTGATCTCGCGAAGTTTCTCTTTCCTGCCTCTTACGCTTTAAATAACCGATGCACAATACGCCCTGAACATTTGCACTCATAAGCATACATTCATAATTTCAGAGCAAAACTTGACGAGTTGAAGATGTTAATAAAGCAAAAAATGTTAAACACATTATACTACATTTGAAGCGACATTTCACGAGATCATCAAATTTCTGATTTGCTTCTGATGAGCCAACACATTAATAAGTGTTTACTGTGGAACAGTTCAAAATATATCTCCTATTAATTTGATCCCAAGGCATTTCACAATAAACTTGGGATACATCAGCATGAAAAATGTATAACCAAGATCTCATTGCGACCTTACCAAAATCACATAGATGAAGCCACATGCAAGAAGCAGGTAACAAGCAATCTCCTGAAGCAACATTAGATCCCTTCTCGCAAAATCCGGGAACGCTCTCGTCATCACAGCAACACTACAGGAACCAAATTAAACAAAAATAAATCGACTACATAAACAATTAAACATTAATAGCATGTGCCCCGTTCTTGACCAATTGCACACCCATATCCACCCATATCAAGAAGTGATTATAAACTGAATAAGAAAGCAAACTCAGAAAAAGAGAGACAAATACATACAAGATCTGCAGCATGCCTCTACCAGCCCAATATTCCAGTACCTGATCATTAATGCCAAATCAAATTTGCAAAATTTAAATATAAATCGTACAGAACTTAAAAAAGAGGAGAAAAAAAAAAAAAAAAAAAAAAAAAAAAAAAAAAGGGGCTAACAAAAGAAACAAAATAAACTAACCCTGAAAAATTTGAAAATTAAACCCCACTCGGTCTCGGCGGCGGCGACAAATAGTGCGAACAAAGCCACGTAGCAACGAAATATCCCGCCAAAAATCTTTAAAAGGAAAAAAAAAAAAAAAAAAAAAAAGGGGTTAAATAGAGAAAGAGTTAGGGTAGTAGAAACCGGGATCGGAGGTGAGGGTAGGGTTTTGCAGCATACATCGTAGCCGTTCTTGAAGTATAGGACGGCGGAGAGGACGTTGACGGCGACGGAGAAGAGGGCGACGGCGCCGGTGATGACGCTGAAGGTTCGGCACACGATGAGGAAGGCATCGGGCTGGGAACGACTCCCCGAGCCCTCGGCGCCCTCCTCTTCCCTATCCCTCGCCATTAGAGACCTCTTCTTCTTCTTCTTCGATCTCTATGTCGATCTCGATCTAGGGTTTGTTGAGGGAGCAAGAGTAAAGGGTGGTGGGAAGGGAAAGGGGAAAGAAGAGTTGGGTGTGCTCTCTTGAGGAGAGAGAGGGTCTAATAATAGGTTGTAACTTTGTTTGTATATAGAGCGGCGCGGATAGTGCGGGGAGAAGAGATCGAAGCAAAGGGGCTCTTTACTTAGTTTTTTTTTTTAACCTGCCAGTCTCTGTGGTTAAGCAACGTGGCAGATAGAGAGAGAGAGGGGATACTCACACGTGTAGAGGAGGTCAGAGCCATCTTCTAGAGCGGTTGTACATACACCTCGGCAATGAAAATTTATGGCTCCGCGAAGACTCTCGAAGTGCCTGGTTTAGGAATATAATATGAAATATATAAAAATGCTTCAGAGTTAACACGTCATGTTACAATAAACAAGAATCTTTATTAAAATGTAATATATGCGAAAAGTTACCTTACCTCATAGTTACTTTATTATTCTGGATGCGAGAGAAAAGGAGATTGGAAAAGTATAGAATGTAACACAAGTATCTTACTTGCACTCCGAGGAAAGTATATGGGTAAGAGGAGCTATCTTTATGTGCCAAGCACATAAGAGATAATCTAACACCAATTTGTTGATAGATATAATATGTATACAATATTCTTGAGAGTACATGAAGGTTCACAAGTGCATTCATAGCAATGGATATGTGGGTTTGTTTTGCTCAGGTTTAGTAATGTGATCTCCATAAAGCGGGAAAGTAGTGCTGCACCATGAGTTCAAGTAGAATGATAAAAAGCAATGTAACCATTGCTAACATAAACAAGCACTACTCACAAAAAGTGAACTATGAAGTTGAACAGAATGAATGTACATGAAGCAGTGTTTCACTTACAAAAGCTCTCTTCGACCAGATATTTTTTCCTTGTTACACACTTCAGTTCGTCTCGTCGAAGGGGATATGCATATTCAGCAAGTCCTGTCGAACTTGGAAATGATCCTAAAGAAAGCCTAATGCCTCAAAGGAATAAACGATACGGCCATCAATATTTCAGCTTGCACCTACTAAAACTGATCTAATCAAAGTGTTGGCGCTTTCCAACTGTTGACTGCTGCTCTCACTGATATGATGATCTCTAAGACGTCTTTCTACCCGCAGATAGAAATCCTGCAGAAAGCTGTATATTGTATCAAATTCTCCATGGGTCACAAAATCTTTACCCAGCAACTTCACACAGAGAAAATGAGCCAGACCCAGGACCAAGCCAGAATCTGTTCTTTCCAGACCAATGTCGAGACCTGCCACGAAGACAACACACACGGCGTCCAATATTTTCGGGCTCCCTTTTTTTAAAAGGACCACAATCATCTCAGCTAGCTTTTTGAACACCGGACTTTTTGCCTCTTTATTTTGAATTTCCTGGTCATCTTGGTTGAGTCCATTGAATTCAAGTAACTCCGTCTCGCTCAGAACAGAGAGCCAAACAGGCAAATTAACCCCCACGAAGTCAGGTAATGTTGCATTTCCTCCCTTCTGATTTGGCTTAATCAACTGGCTGCAGCCTAGCCCCAAAACAAGAATTGGGAGCCATTCCTTGGCGACAGAAATGATATTGACTGCAAACTTTGAGCCTAGATATGATTCCACAGAGGAAATAACATCTAGGAGATCATTAGATAAATAGAATGCCTCAACTGGTGGTGGTGTTGTAGATTCACTAGATCTTGTGAGCACTAAATGGAGTAACTTAGCTGCATAGGTGAAGGAGCTCTTTAGAAAAATGAGTATCTCTTTTGAACCCTCTCCAACGAAAGATGCTTTATGCCTTTTGAGTGCAGATACTACATGTCGGGCATAAGCCGATGCAAACTTCAAGCACCGTAATAGATCATGGTTGATGAGTTTCATTGTTGCAGCATCAACGATAAACTTGAGAATTGTTGTGGCCAGTCCGATCAAATTTTGCATCCCTCTTGCTTCGCAAGTATCAGTTTTGGACTCATCACCTACATGAACTTTCAGATGAAATCATTAAAAAACCTAAACTACATGACGACACCCACTAAATTGATTAAGCTGGTTTTGCAATTTCTGATACTGATATGAATGTTAAAAAAGGTATTACCACAAATTTATTGTCTTAATTATGGAGCAACAACACAAAATACTGAGCTTAAACATTCCATTTATAACCAGATGATACATCCATATTTGCTCTTATTAATAGATTCCATATCTTATTGCTAATCTAGATGGATAAGAGGTTTCAGTACCATCTAAAGCTTCTTTATGTCTGATTTTCCGGCTCTTTGGACCTTTATCTTGATGCTTGGACTTTGAAGATGAATCGCTTGTTTTCTCAGCAGAAGGTTCACTAAGGAGCTTATCAGCGCAGTCAAGTAAGTGAATCAATGATCGCTCCATCACTGTCTGCATAGAAACAAAAACTAATCAAGATAATTGCAAGTTCTTATTAATTTACCATAAGAAACGTCAAATCCCTTCAGTCCATGAGATTCCGCTCTATTCAAAAGAGAAAAATATATCGGATTTATTTCTCATGAAGTAATTCAGAATCTAAGCATGAAGTGTTTCAAGAACAATCTATAGCATAAGAAACATAGGACTATTAAGTATCAAAATATTCTAGCAGGATATGTTGGATTATGCAAAATCATGTTTCGAGTCCATATGAATTTGATCCAATCATGTTCCTAAATATTAGGGATGATTTAGAAATATTTTAAAGAGAATTCTTAAAAGAATATCGACGACGACTATAATTGATATGGAAATTCGGATGGACGGTGAAATCGTTTCCTATTAGAGTTAGGTTTTTTAGAGTTATATTAACTCTTGTAATTCATCTTCTATTTTTCAGGGTTTTATTAAAAAATCCTAATTGAGAGAAAAAACGTGAAGAGACTCCGTGAGAAAGTTTCTTATAATCCAATTTTACTCCTTGTGCTTTTGTGTCGTGGATTAATCGAAGAAAGCATTGAGGTGGTCTTGCCCGTGGACGTAGGTCGACACATTAATGTGCCGAACCACGTAAATCTTGTGTCCTTGTATTCCCTTATTCGTTTTATTTGTTTAGTTATTCTCGTGCTTTTTTTTATAATCGTTCTCGTTTACGTTCATCTACGAAAGATCCTGTTTTCGCTGCGCTCGTGTGCTGTGTGGGTTGAGGTGTGCTCGGTAACCCCACGACCGGTTCCCCTCTTCAGGGTCATGAGTAACCAAATATTGTAACTTTGTAGGTTATATCGAGTAGAGCTTATATATTTTTAAAAGCACAAGCACATTCATGCTTGTGAATTTTTTACCATTAGATTTGTATTAGGATTTGTATTTTTGTAAAGTCAACTAAAGAGAGAGAAAGATAAAGTAAAAAGCTCAAATCCTAATATAAATCTAATGGTAAAAAATTTACAAAGATGAATGTGCTTGTGCTTTTAAAATCATATAAGCTCTACTCGGTTATATCTCTCCCTCAAATATAGCTGAGATTTGAGAAACAAACATGAGTACCAGAGTAATAAATAGAATACTCAACAATCAGAAATAAACGCAACAGACAAATTTCTCTTTAAGATAGTAGAGATAGAAGAACTTACTTCTGAAGAAGAGTTTGTTTGCTGAAAATCATTGTTCACATCACCACCAGGTTCCTTATCACCACTTGAATCAAGATCTTGGAGGGACCTGTACATTGAAAAGTACATGTAGGCTGAGATTGGTGCCATATCCAAAAGTTCCCATTGCAAACACTCTTCAACAAGCACATGGGAAATTATCTTCAAAGCAGAATATGCTGTAGTTGAGACTGGTGATTTGAGGGTCGCTTCTCGGGTGTCTTCAGTGGTTAATAGCTCTTTAATCTGCCATGCTGCTGCGGCTGCGATATCAGACTCTTCTTCAGAGTTTGGAATGACTGATTTTGCTGATCCTTTTCTAACTTTTTTTTTCTTGAAAGACGCAACATCAAGCTGTTGTAAGTCCAGTTCATACTTATCAAGAAATCTAGAAGCAGTAGATTGTAGAATATTTGTCAGAGCTTCGAACAAGTCATCAGATAAGTCAAAAGAAAACATCAACCTGTGAACAAGCCGAACCAATCCCTGTCGATCTAAATTTTCAGACAGTCCAACGGAATTCAGGATTATATCCATACAATGATGATGTAATCCAGTCAAATTATCTGGAGTTAAAAGGGAAACTAGTCTCCAAAGAGCAGACCGCGCACGCTCAGAAGCTGCTGCAGAAAGCAGCAACTTCAACTTCTCAGTTGAAAAGAGCTCTTTTAGAGTCTCCATATTAGATGACTTCTCCAATAGCCCATGTGACAAATTGGCTGAGGCAATAATCAGACCATCAACCAGATCCGAATTAAGGCCCTTGGGCGAAAGGGCTAAACAAACGAAGATCTTGAGAAGTTCCATGAGAGACCTTGAGGATGATCCCTCAGACAGAGCAAATTCACAAAACCTTGCACCAGCAGCAGGGGACCTTTTTATTAGAGCAACACAACGGCTGCATGCCTCCTTGACATTCAACTTTGATGGGAAGTAAGAGGGAATGAGAAGCCTAGTGATTTTTTGAGCGACTTTAGGGTGATCGTTTGCAAGTGAAGACAATAAAACATCTAAACTAACAACCTGGAAAAATTAACCAATCAACAGAGGTATTATTATGTCATTTCAACCTGAATTAGTTAAAAGGACATGGCTACTCAAGTCGAACCTATCAAAAGTAAAGCAAATAGTTTCACTACAATGTAAATTTGCAGACAGAGATAGCGTGTTGGTTTACCTTATTAAATTGCAAAGACCGAATATCACGAACAGTTAAAAGTAGATCAACAACAGCAGCTCGAACGGAAAGACTAGGATCCAAGAACATGAAGCCCAATCTTGGAAGAAGAACTTTCATTATTTCATGGCTCTGTGGATTTTCGAACAAATAGATAGTACCATTAACTGTCGAGAACCTCACCTCATTGCATGAGTCATGTGACAGACTGTCAATAATCATAGTTAGAAATTTTGTAATTCTTGATGAAGGAATGACTTCCCAAAACATATGAAGAATGCGAAACAAGCCTTCAACTGCAACAGCTCGTACTTCTGGGCAATCATCCATAAGAAGTTTCTCTAATAAAAAGAACTGCTTATCAAGCAATGTATCCTTTACTTCCTTTGTGACATCCGGATCTTCCAGTGGGAACAAATCTAATAGTAGATGCAATGCATTGTGACGAACATTGGAGTTAGCAACCTGCCAAATATCAGTACTAACTGTTAAAGGAACCAAAGAATTGAACATAAAGTTCAAATCCATCCGAGCAAGAATGAAAGGTAGTCCGACAAGCATGAAGTGCTTATGTGCGATAACATATAGAAAATGGAAACATAATTAAAACTGCTTATATATCAAACAGCATACAACCACTTTCAAGTGCTTTGCTGGCATATCACACTGCTTACTAATAATCTAAAAAGTTTGAATACAATAAATTGGCTAAATAAAACATTAAGCAGTGATACTCAATCTTTCATGTGAAATAATTGGTTTCCACTTTTGTGATTAATATAAGGTTTTCATAGCGCATGAACACACAAATTTAGAGCTTACGCTTTTAAATGAAGACTTCCCAAGCTAATTTGTTATTAGAGAGCATTACATCAATCATATTGTGTGGTGTATCACATCATTGCATAGAAGAGAAAACAAACAGTAAGTAGTAAACAAAAAGAACAGACCTGCAGCGACCGGAATAGCACAGGCTCCGCAAGACGGAAGAGAAGCTTCTCAACTCCATCAGTCGATCTCTGACTGATGAACCCGCCAAGTATTCTCCTTATAGATGCCGCAAGCGAGCTAGACCTCGCGTGTATCACTCCTTCAATCAACCCTTGCAAGAAACCACCCTCAATTTCCTCCTTCAGGAATCCTTCTGACCCTTTCCAAGCCCTGAAAAGGACATCACCATATGCCTCCAACACTGACTTCCTCCCGAACAGAATCTGCGATCTAATCAACGCCAGCGACTCCTTTGCGAGCTTTTCACTTAACCCTAACGTGAACGCGACAAACCGCCTCCCTTCTTCCACTTTCAAGAACACTGGTGCGATGACGCATCGTTCAAGAAGATGCCGCACATCCTCTATGCTCTCGTCCACATAGTCGAACAAAGTGAACGCCTCCCTTAGGGCATAAACCCTCTTCACATCCGTCTTCTTACTCAGAGTAAGCGATCTCGAGAGCAAGTAAGGAAGAGACTGAGAGATGAGTTGCTCCCTTCCCGGCAAATTCTCCTTCCACCACTCCTCGCAGAGATTGGCGACCTGGGAGAGGAGCGCCGGGTCCATCTCGTAGAGCACGAGGCCGTCGTGGAGCGATCGCACGGCCGGGAGGATGTCGGAAGCATCGAAGGGCTTCTTGGGGTGGGCGACGCAGAGGTGGGCGACATAGGCGTAGGCTCGGAGGCTCCCTAGTTGATCTAGGGTTTCGGGGGACGGATCTCCGTCGCGCGCGGCGGCGGAGGAGCGGCGCCACCTCTTGGACGGCGGAGATCGGGAGGATCGACCCGGCGATGCGTCGGCGGAGGGGGCGGAGCGGAGGGAGGTGGTGAGGGAGTCGAGGGAACGGGAGATGGCGAGGTGGAGGGAGGAGGGGAGGGAGGGGAGGAGAGGGGAGGAGGATGGGAGGGACCAGATTAGGGTTTTGAGGGAGGATCTACCGGAGTTGGAGGAGGCGAGTGAGGGGGCGGCGGAGAGGAGGTCATCGGCGGAGGAGAAGGGGGAGGAGCGGTGGCGCTTATTCTCCTTCTTCGTCGTCGCCGCCGCCGCCATGGGAGTAGCGAGCGAGAGCGTGAGAGGTAGCGAAGGGTAGGCGAAGGAGGAGCAGGAGGAGGAGGTGGTCGTAGAAGAAGAGGCGTGAGCAGCAGAATTTTCTCTTTTTTAAAATTTTTTGAAATGGGTCGGTTTTGCCGCGCTTTGTCACAACATAATACGGATTCGGATCGAAAGTAAGTAAAGCCCAATAGCCTGATAATTTCTTTGGGCTTGTTTGGTTCAACTTCAGAATTTTGGGAATGTTTGTTTAATCAAATCTCTTCTGTTGAGATGCGCAACCTTACTATCTCCACTGATTTGAAACTCTGCCGCATTTCAGGCTAAACACGGAGCTCCGACATGGTTAGCTAGAGATCCGTGTTGACCTTGTATTACTTCTAGTCTCACGATGCTCACAATTTAAAAACATACCCATTTTTTGGTCTAAGATTATTTAAATTTATATAGTCTCAAGCCCGAACCTTGGTCGAGCCAAGCAAACAGATTCAGACCACGTTGGACTCCTAAGCCCCATATGTGTTTCTCGGCCCATCTAATAAGAGAAACAGATAAAATAATTAATTTTATTGAATATTACAGTACACTGGAGATATAGTAGAACATGATGACACAACTCACCTAAACCAATTAACGTGTAAACAACATGCACCCACGTAAAATTACAAACTATATAATTTATTATATTCTTCATTCCTCATAGCACTAACCCAAAAGCTTGAACTCATAAATAGCGTCACTCTCTCTCTCTCTCGTTCTCTCTCCTTACTCTCCGAGTTCGAACGCAGAAACATGGAAGCTATCGGATAGTCCGGTGCTGGTCTTAAAGGTGATTTTTCCAATCGTAGGATCTTCGGTGAACACTTCCACCACGGTGAGCCACAGCAGAAGCTCCCTCACCTTCACCCCTGTTACCTTCTTCAGCTTGCCCTTCTCGACGAAGGCCGTCACCTCGGCGGCGTACGACACCACCTGCTTTATCTTCTTGAACGTGTGATCCCTCTTCTTCTTCTGAACTAACCATACGAACCCGACTGCGCGGTTGTATCCAAACTCCTCGATGTCTTCTAAAGGGAAGAGTCCCTTTGGAAGGCTGAGCTCTTCGAGCAATTCGATAGACTTCTTCTTGCAAACAGCGTCGCCACGGACGATCTCGGCGCCCTCGCGATAGCTCTGGATGATTTGAGATGCCATTTTATATGTATGCTTAGTTTAAGAGAATGAGCAAAATCAAATGTACTAGAGCTAGAGGATATAGTGCAAGAGTATAAGTATTGCTATGTGTACGTTGTGATGGAGTGCCATGGGAGAGTAGGGGGTTGAATTTATATGGAGATGAGTTTCGTTGTGGGGATAATTTTGTTTATTGGAATTCAACGAAGTGAGGCGCTTTGACATGGTATAGTTTTTAAGCTAGTTAATTAATTTAGCCTAATTTAGCCCAACGAGACCGAACCGGGTCAACATATGGGTTGAAGGACTAACTAGTGTAGCATATTAATTGTAGTTCCCAAAAGATACCCAGTCAAATTAAGGACAAGTTTTTTTTTTAAAAAAAAAAAAAAAATTATGGTAAATTTCTTTGTTATTTCGTTTTTTTCATTGTTTAATTAATGTTTAATTTGTAAGCAAATAAGAACATACTCTGCCAATTTATTCTTAATTTTTTAAAAAAAAGAGAAAATGATATTGACACTTAACACATTAATATTTGCACAAAATAATGATAAACCCAAGAAGGAAAAATGTATGAATGTCATAATAGTACCAATGTAGGGCCCAATGTTTGAGAAAATAAAATGGTAGGGATCATTAATTAGCCGTGTCTAGTCTGTTACAGAAACAAGTATTCATTGATTAAACCGAGTGCGTATATTTTTATATTCCCAATATTTTGTAATCCATCTCGTCACTTTGATTTTTGAACCGTGTAGAACTTGTCGTCCAATGGATTTGTTGACTTTAGACCGTTGACTGCTACTCGAGCCCACTAATTTGACAAATGTAACGGTATGTGGGGCCACATCGAAGAAAACGAATATATATGCTCGCCCAAACTATTTGACCGTGTCCATAGATAGGTAATTATATATATATATCATTTGCCTTGCTATACACGTTCCACATTTATACATACCAGAATCATATAATAATAACACTATCTATATAAACACCCCCAATACATTCATTTCTCTCCCATCACACAATCTTAATCTACTTACTCCTTTTGTATACAAAATCAAAGGGAAAAACCCATAGAACAATGGCATCTCAAACCATCCAGAGCTATCGCGAGGGCGCCGAGATCGTCCGTGGCGACGCTGTTTGCAAGAAGAAGTCTATCGAATTGCTCGAAGAGCTCAGCCTTCCAAAGGGACTCTTCCCTTTAGAAGACATCGAGGAGTTCGGATACAACCGCGCAGTCGGGTTCGTATGGTTAGTTCAGAAGAAGAAGAGGGATCACACATTCAAGAAGATAAAGCAGGTGGTGTCGTACGCCGCCGAGGTGACGGCCTTCGTCGAGAAGGGTAAGCTGAAGAAGGTAACGGGGGTGAAGGTGAGGGAGCTTTTGCTGTGGCTCACCGTGACGGAAGTGTTCATCGAAGATCCTACGATTGAAAAAATCACTTTTAAGACCAGCACCGGGCTATCCGATAGCTTCCATGTTTCTGCGTTCGAACTCGGAGAATAGAGAGAGAGAGGTGCAGTTGAGTTTTTATGATTAATCATAACAGAGGGCGCAGTAAAATAAAGAAGTTCCTTAATTAACTAGTATCATTTTCTGTTTAGTATGTTATTTTTATTTGTCTATTGAAGTCGCAATGTAATATTTAGTATATGATCATTTCCGGTTTGTATGTTCTTATTCTTATTCTTTTTTCTTTCTTTTAATGTAACTCATTTGTCTACTGTTTTTGCAATGTAATATTTAGTATATGAAATGAATATTTCTTACGTAAGATGTGAATTGCTTAATTTGTAGCGTTTCTAATCTACTCTCTTTTTTCTAATCTAATAAGTAGCAGTAATGCATGTTTAATTTGTAAAAATTCAGTTAATTTTAAATATTTATTCCAATGAGAGGCTGAAGATATTCCAGAATCTTGTTCCAAATAGAACCAAAGTAAGTTTTCAGATGAAGATCTCTGCTTCTAATTATCCCCTATACATGCACATAGTAAAAAGATGATATCTAAATAGATGGTGTTGTCTTACAGATTTGAAATTCTTTGCATTATCAAGTAGGTGCAACATGACCGTTGAGATTTCCACTATTGAGACTATTTTTAGGTTATTTCCTATTAAACAGATTTTATGTATTACGCAATATACAATCCTGAACCTTCAAAATTTTATGAGGTCGTGTATTCAATTTTTAACATCTGTTGTTTATATAGATTAAATCATGACTGTTCATCCTCACGCATCATCTACATCTAGTGGATTAAATTAATTATTATTGCTTTCTCTTAAATTAAATCTCCTATCAGTACACATGACAGTTTATCTTGATTTGTAGCATGCCCATGATTTGTATTATTTACTAACATATTTGTCTTTTAAGCAACGCGAGCAACATTAGAAATATACAATAAGTAATTTATTAATAACTGTGTTGGCAAATTTTTCAGCTGCCGAGCTTGGACGAACTATGGATGTACGCCCCAATTACCTATGATGGGATTAATATTGGCTTTGATCTAAAGATCTCTCCACCTCAGTGAAAAACAGAGATTGGTATCAACCATACATGATCAAAGAGAGAAAGCATGGAGATATGCTTTTAATTAAGATTTATATATTTCTCTTCTCTTTTTTTTTCGTTTTCTAAGAAAGACTGTACCTTTTTCTCCAAGGATTTAGTACTACTATCTCGTAATAGGTAGTAATTTTCCAACATATGGAGTAACTGAGAGCTCTTTCATTTACTATTTTCATAAAGGAGTTGCTGGAAGAACAAACATTCCTTTTAGATTGTATAAGAGCATGGTTCCAAATTATTTTTTTTTTTGAGAGAGAGAGAGAAATTAATGAAGATATTTACATGTAGTTAATTAAATTTTATTCAATTTTCAAGATACTGTAATACTTTATTTTCTTTTCTTTTTTTTTTGAGATCATGATAGCATGCTACCGTTTTATTTGTATAGAGAATGAATTTGACTACAGTAAGAGACAGTTAGGTCTCAGGAAAAAAAAAAAAAAAAAAATCCCACCTAAAATAGTATTGGTCCGACAAAGTCTCTAAGGGATCGAATCTCAAATATCAAGCAACCCAACATTTTTTTTTCAAATTGTCTCCTTATTCCTAACAATTAATCTTTTAATCTGCTTACTTTCCAAAGTTTACCGAAAGAAGAGCAATTGAGAAGCAACAACTTATTCGGTAGTAGTCCCTGCAGTGCAACTTTGATATTTTGACAATCCCATGAAAATATAATTGAGAGTCTCTAATTCGCCCGTATAGATAATATATCTCTCCACTCCATTTCATCTCTTTTGGAAGAAGAAACTGTGCTACTTTCAATTATACAAATAGAGGAGTTTATCATAATGGGTAGACCCGCATTAAATTGAATGCTTTGTATTTTGTAAATTTTTGAAGAAAGTTTTAACTAATCATTTTTCTGTAATATTATTTTTTAAGAGAAATATAACATATCATTCGGTTCATTCATCTATTTCAAAATTGAACTCAGCATGAAGTGTCAAGCAATATAGCTTTGGAACCGTCAAGCTTTTCGTATACAAACACAAGTACACAAAAATATACAAAAATTTGTTCTGTAATGTACATTGACCAAAGTGTATTTGACTTTTTCTGTATATATCTAATGAAAAATACTAAGTGTATATACATTTTTGGATGTACACCGTACACTCTACCCATCATAGGGTGGGATGAATTTCACCCATCACTTGGAAGTGATGGGTGGAGAAGCCCCCACTCTTGAATGAGTGGAATGTAAGATCTATACTCAAAAATGAGTATTGAGATAGCATTGCTCATATTTAATAGGTTAGTATATTAATAAAATAGGGAGCTAGGCTTTGCCCATTTTAACGATTGACACCTAAAAGTTTTTAAATTAAAAGGATTCTACTACATAATAGGAATAAATATTTAAAATTAGTTGAATTTTTACAAATTAAACATGCATTAATGCTACTTAATTATCAGATTAGAAAAAAGATAATAGATTAGAAACGCTACAATTAATGCAGTTCACATCTAACGTAAGAAATATTCATTTCATATATACTAAATATTATATTGCAAAGCAGTAGACAAAAAAATTACAATAAAAATAGTAATAATAAGAATAAGAACGTACAAGCAGAAAGTGATCATATTCTAAATATTACATTGCGACTGCAGTAGACAAATAAAAAGAACATACCTACTAAACAGAAAATAATAGCAGTTAATTAAGGAACTTCTTTATTTTACTGCGCCCTTTTTTATGATGATTAATCATAAAAACTCTACTGCACCTCTCTCTCCTTACTCTCCGAGGTCGAACGCAGAAACATGGAAGCTATCGGATAGCCCCGTGCTGGTCTTAAAAGTGATTTTTCCAATCGTAGGATCTTCGATGAACACTTCCGCCACGGTGAGCCACAGCAGAAGCTCCCTCACCTTCACCCCCGTTACCTTCTTCAGCTTGCCCTTCTCGACGAAGGCCGTCACCTCTGCGGCGTACGACACCGCCTGCTTTATCTTCTTGAAAGTGTGATCTCTCTTCTTCTTCTGAACTAACCATATGAACCCGACCGTGCGGTTGTAGCCGAACTCCTCGATGTCTTCCAAAGGGAATAGTCCCTTCGGAAGGCCGAGTTCTTCGAGCAATTCGATAGACTTTTTCTTGCAAACAGCGTCGCCACGGACGATCTCCGCGCCCTCGCGATAGCTCTGGATAGTTTGAGATGCCATTGTTCTATGGGTTTTTTCTTTTGATTTTGTATACAAAAGGAGCATGTATAGTTTAAGGTTGTGTGATGGGAGAGAAATGCATGTATTTGGGGGTGTTTATATAGATAGCGTTATTATATGATTGTGGTATAAATATTGAACGTAGGCAAAAATGATATATATAATTAATTACCCATCTATGGACGCGGTCAAATAGTTTTGGCCAGCATATTTGTATTGTTCAATGTGGGACCCACATACCGTTATTTGGTCAAATTAGTGGGCTCGAGTAGTAGTCAACGCGGTCTAAAGTCAAAAAAAATCCGGTATGTTTTATTTGTTTAGTTGCTGTTTAGAGCATCAAGGAGTAGGGTGTCAACGAGCCGAACACGAGCGAGTTGGGGTCGGCTCGTGTTCGGCTCGTTTAATAAACGAGCCGAACACGAGCTGGCTCGTTTAAATATTTAGCTGAAAAATTCGGTTCGTGTTCTGTTCGTTTATTAAACGAGTGATTCGATCTCGAGCTTATTTCGAGCCGAACACGAGCTGACTCATGAACAGCGAGCTGGATTGTCACTCCTAGGAGTGAACAAATTAAATTAGAAATTATTGCCTGCACCACACTCTTTTGGCCATCCATTCATTCTCATATTTCAATTTATAACTTTCTAAATAACGCTAGATGTGCGCAACATTCATAGATTCGTTCATCTCTCATCTGATTCTTTGATCTTCATCACTCACTGAATTATTTTATTTATATATAATTCAAAAGTTAGAGATAGATTAAAAAATATTGCCAATATAGCGTATACGCACTCGATTTAATCAATACTCTTTTTTTTTTTTTTGTAACGGACTAGACACCGCCGGTAAGTACGCACTCCTATCATTTTCTTTTCTCAAGACATTTAAAGGTTTCTTAATATTCAACACCTACGTTTTTTTTCAAACAATGGCCGGTTTCTACATTTGCACTGTGACGTTCATACAATTTTCCTCCCTGGGTTTAATATGATTTTGTGCTGATATTAGTGTGTTAAGTGTTGATATCATTTTCTCTTTTTTGTGAAATTAAGAATAAATTGGCATAGTGCGTTCTTATTTGCTTACAAATTAAACAATGAAATTAGCAAAACAACAAAGGAATCAACTTTAAATTCTTTTTTTTTTTAAGAAAAAAAAAAAAAAAAACCTCCTCCTTAATTTGACTGGGTATCGATCATTTGGGAACTACAATTAATATGCTACACTGTTAGTCCTTCAACCCATATGTTGACCCAGTTCGGTCTCGTTGGGCTAAATTAATTAACTAGCCAAAAAATCTATACCAAGTCAAAGAGCCTCATTTCGTTGAATTCCAATAAACAAAATTATCCCCACAACGAAACTCATCTCTATATAAATTCAACCCCCGACTCTCCCATGACACTCCATCACACCACATAACAATACTTACTTTTGTACTATCACCTCTTGCTAGTACATTTTTTCCTCTCCCATTCTCTCAAACTAAGTATATATATATAATGGCGTCTCAAACCATCCAGAGCTATCGTGAGGGCGCGGAGATTGTCTGCGGTGACGCTGTTTGCAAGAAGAAGTCTATCGAATTGCTCGAAGAGGTCGGCCTTCCGAAGGGACTCTTCCCTTTGGAAGACATCGAGGAGTTCGGCTACAACCGCACGGTCGGGTTCATATGGTTAGTTCAGAAGAAGAAGAGGGATCACACTTTCAAAAAGATAAAGCAGGTGGTGTCGTATGCTGCGGAGGTGACGGCCTTCGTCGAGAAGGGCAAGCTGAAGAAGGTAACAGGGGTGAAGGTGAGGGAGCTTCTGCTGTGGCTCACCGTAGCGGAAGTGTTCATTGAAGATCGTACGATTGGAAAAATCACTTTTAAGACCAGCACGGGGCTATCCGATAGCTTCCATGTTTCTGCGTTCGACCTCGGAGAGTAAGGAGAGAGGGGTGCAGTAGAGTTTTTATGATTAATCATCATAAAAAAGTGCGCAGTAAAATAAAAAAGTTCCTTAATTAACTGCTATTATTTTCTGTTTAGTACGTATGTTCTTTTTATTTGTCTACTGCAGTCGCAATGTAATATTTAGAATATGATCACTTTCTGCTTGTACGTTCTTATTCTTTTTCTTTTTTCTTTTTTTTAATGTAACTCATTTGTCTACTGTTTTTGCAATGTAATATTTAGTATGTGAAATGAATATTTCTTACGTAAGATGTGAATTGCTTAATTTGTAAGTGTTTCTAATCTACTCTCTTTTTTCTAATCTAATAAGTATCAGTAATGCGCGTTTAATTTGTAAAAATTCAGTTAATTTTAAATATTTCTTCCAATGAGAGGCTGAAGATATTCCAGAATCTTGTTCCAAATAGAACCAAAGTAAGTTTTCAGATGAAGATCTCTGCTTCTAATTATCCCCTATACATGCATGCACATAGTAAAAAGATGATATCTAAATAGATGGTGTTGTATTACAGGTGGACATTAGCACTATGCTTGAAGAAGCAGTCCACTATATGTTAAGTTCTTGCACCTTCATATTAAGATAAGACTTATTTCAGATTTGAAATTCTTTGCATTATCAAGTAGGTGCAACATGACCGTCGAGATTTCCACTGTTGAGACTATTTTTAGGTTATTTCCTATTTAACAGATTTTATGTATTACTCAATACACAATCCTGAACCTTCAAAATTTTATGAGGTCATGTATTCAATTTTTAACATCTGTTGTTTATATAGATTAAATCATCACTTTTTTTTCTTATATTATTGGCATGACTGTTCATCCTCACGCATCGTCTACATCTAGTGGATTAAATTAATTATTATTGCTTTCTCTTAAATTAAATCTCCTATCAGTACAAATGACAGTTTATCTTGATTTGTATCATGCCCATGATTTGTATTATTTACTAACATATTTGTGTTTTAAGCAACGCGAACAACATTAGAAATATACAATAAGTAATTTATTAATAACTGTGTTGGCAAATTTTTCAGCTGCCGAGCTTGGACGAACTATGGATGTACGCCCCAATTACCTATGATGGGATTAATATTGGCTTTGATCTAAAGAACTCTCCACCTCAGTGAAAAACAGAGATTGGTATCAACCATACATGATCAAAGAGAGAAAGCATGGAGATATGCTTTTAATTAAGATTTATATATTTCTCTTTTTTTTTTTTTTTTTCGTTTTCTAAGAAAGACTGTACCTTTTGCTCCAAGGATTTAGTACTACTATCTCGTAATAGGTAGTAATTTGTCTACATATGGAGTAACTCAGAACTCTTTCATTTACTATTTTCATAAAGGAGTTGCTGGAAGAAAAAATTTATACACCAAACATTCTTTTTAGATTGTATAAGAGCATGGTTCCAATTTTTTTTTTTTTTTTGAGAGAGAGAAATTAATGAGGATATTTACATGTAGTTAATTAAATTTTATTCAATTTTCAAGATACTGTAATACTTTTTTTTTTTTTTTTTTTTGAGATCATGATATCATGCTACCGCTTTATTCGTACATAGAATGAATTTTACTACAGTAAGAGACAGTTGGGTCTCAGGAGAAAAAAAAAAAAAAAATCCCACCTACAACAGTATTGGTCGTCCCACAAAGTCTCTAAGGGATCGAATCTCAAATGTCAAGCAACCCAACATTTTTTTTTTCAGATGATCTCCTTATTCCTAACAATTAACCTTTTAATCTGCTTACTTTCCAAAGTCTACCGAAAGAAGAGAAATTGAGAAGCAACAACTTATTGGGTAGTAGTCCTTGATATTTTGACAATCCCATGAAAATATAATTGAGAGTCTCTGATTTATATCTCTCCACTCCATTCCATCTCTTTTCGAAAAAAAAAAAAAAACTGTGCTACTTTCAATTATACAAATTGATAGTTTATTATAATTGGTAGACCCGCATTAAATTGAATGCTTTGTATTTTTAAAATTTTTGCCAAAAGTTTTAACCAATTATTTTTTATAACATTATTTTTTAAGAAAAATATAACATATCATTCGCTTCATTCATCTATTTCAAAATTGAACTCGGCATGAAGTATCAAGCAATATAGCTTTGGAACTATCAAGCTTTTCGTATACAAACACACAAGTACACAAAAGTATACAAAAATTTGTTCTCTAATGTACATTGACCAAAGTGTATTTGACTTTTTCCGCATATATCTAATAGGTTAGTATATTAATAAAATAGGGAGCTAGGCTTGGCCCATTTTAACGAATTGGGCCTAATAAGAATATTTGTTAGCGTTGACGACCTAAACGTTTTTAAATTAAAAGGATTCTACTACATAATAGGAATAAATATTTAAAATTAGTTGAATTTTTACAAATTAAACATGCATTAATGCTACTTAATTATCAGATTAGAAAAAAAGATAATAGATTAGAAACGCTACAATGCAGTTCACATCTAACGTAAGAAATATTCATTTCATATACTAAATATTATATTGCAAAGCAGTAGACAAAAAAATTACAATAAAAATAGCTAGTAATAATAAGAATAAGAACGTACAAGCATAAAGTGATCATATTCTAAATATTACATTGCGACTGCAGTAGACAAATAAAAAGAACATACGTACTAAACAGAAAATAATAGCAGTTAATTAAGGAACTTCTATATTTTACTGCGCACTTTTTTATGATGATTAATCATAAAAACTCTACTGCGCCTCTCTCTCTCCTTACTCTCCGAGGTCGAACGCAGAAACATGGAAGCTATCGGATAGCCCCGTGCTGGTCTTAAAAGTGATTTTTCCAATCGTAGGATCTTCAATGAACACTTCCGCCACGGTGAGCCACAGCAGAAGCTCCCTCACCTTCACCCCCGTTACCTTCTTCAGCTTGCCCTTCTCGACGAAGGCCGTCACCTCTGCGGCATACGACACCACCTGCTTTATCTTCTTGAAAGTGTGATCCCTCTTCTTCTTCTGAACTAACCATATGAACCCGACCGTGCGGTTGTAGCCGAACTCCTCGATGTCTTCCAAAGGGAAGAGTCCCTTCGGAAGGCCGACCTCTTCGAGCAATTCGATAGACTTCTTCTTGCAAACAGCGTTGCCACGGACGATCTCCGCACCCTCACGATAGCTCTGGATGGTTTGAGACGCCATTATATATTTATATATATATGCTTAGTTTGAGAGAATGGGAGAGGAAAAAATGTACTAGCAAGAGGAGATAGTACAAAAGTAAGTATTGTTATGTGCTGTGATGGAGTGTCATGGGAGAGTAGGGGGTTGAATTTATATAGAGATGAGTTTCGTTGTGGGGATAATTTTGGTTATTGGAATTCAACGAAATGAGGCGCTTTGACTTGGTATAGTTTTTTTGGCTAGTTAATTAATTTAGCCCAACGAGACCGAACTGGGTCAACATATGGGTTGAAGGACTAACAGTGTAGCATATTAATTGTAGTTCCCAAATGATCGATACCCAGTCAAAATAAGGAGGAGGTTTTTTTTTTTTTTTTTCTTAAAAAAAAAAGAATTTAAAGTTGATTCCTTTGTTGTTTTGCTAATTTCATTGTTTAATTTGTAAGCAAATAAGAACGCACTATGCCAATTTATTCTTAATTTCACAAAAAAGAGAAAATGATATCAACACTTAACACACTAATATCAGCACAAAATCATATTAAACCCAGGGAGGAAAATTGTATGAACGTCACAGTGCAAATGTAGAAACCGGCCATTGTTTGAAAAAAAACGTAGGTGTTGAATATTAAGAAACCTTTATAATAATAGGAGTACGTACTTACCGGCCGTGTCTAGTCCGTTACAAAAAAAAAAAGAGTATTGATTAAATCGAGTGCGTATAGGCTACATTGGCAATATTTTTTAATCTATCTCTAACTTTTGAATTATATATAAATAAAATAATTCACATTCAGTGAGTGATGAAGATCAAAGAATCAGATGAGAGATGAACGAATCTATGAATGTTGCGCACATCTAGCGCTTTAGAAAGTTATAAATTGAAATATGAGAATGAATGGATGGCCAAAAGAGTGTGGTGCAGGCAATAATTTCTAATTTTGTTCACTCCTTGATGCTCTAAACAGCAACTAAACAAACAAAACAAACCGGATTTTTTTGACTTTAGACCGCGTTGACTACTACTCGAGCCCAATAATTTGACCAAATAACGGTATGTGGGTCCCACATTGAAGAATACAAATATGCTGGCCAAAACTATTTGACCGCGTCCATAGATAGGTAATTAATTATATATATCATTTTTGCCTACGTTCAATATTTATACCACAATCATATAATAACGCTATCTATATAAACAGCCCCAAATACATGCATTTCTCTCCCATCACACAACCTTGAACTATACTTGCTCCTTTTGTATACAAAATCAAAAGAAAAAACCCATAGAACAATGGCATCTCAAACTATCCAGAGCTATCGCGAGGGCGCGGAGATCGTCCGTGGCGACGCTGTTTGCAGGAAAAAGTCTATCGAATTGCTCGAAGAGCTCGGCCTTCCGAAGGGACTATTCCCTTTGGAAGACATCGAGGAGTTCGGCTACAACCGCACAGTCGGGTTCATATGGTTAGTTCAGAAGAAGAAGAGAGATCACACTTTCAAGAAGATAAAGCAGGTGGTGTCGTACGCCGCAGAGGTGACGGCCTTCGTCGAGAAGGGCAAGCTGAAGAAGGTAACGGGGGTGAAGGTGAGGGAGCTTCTGCTGTGGCTCACCGTGGCGGAAGTGTTCATTGAAGATCCTACGATTGGAAAAATCACTTTTAAGACCAGCACGGGGCTATCTGATAGCTTCCATGTTTCTGCGTTCGACCTCGGAGAGTAAGGAGAGAGAGGGGTGCAGTAGAGTTTTTATGATTAATCATCATAAAAAAGGGCGCAGTAAAATAAAGAAGTTCCTTAATTAACTATATAGTATCATTTTCTGTTTAGTACGTAAGTTCTTTTTACTTGTCTACTGCAGTCGCAATGTAATATTTAGAATATGATCGATCATTTCCTGCATGCTTGTTTGTTCTTATTCTTCTTATTATTTTTTTTAATGCAACTTTTTTTGTCTACTGTTGTTGCAATGTAATATTCTCTTTTTCTACTCTAATAAGTAGCATTATAATGCATGTTTAATTTGTAAAAATTCAATTAACTTTAAATATCTCTTCCAATTACGTAGTAGAATCTTTTTGATTAAATTAAAGAACTTAATTTTAGTTAGTTAACGCGCGCTAACGAATATTACCATTAGGCCCAATTCGTAAAGATGGGCCAAGCCTAGCTAGCTCCCTATTTTATTAGTACACTAATGAATGTGCACAAAAGTCCAAAACACTTTTTTGGTCAATGTACTTTTAAGTAAAAAAACAAATGTTGTGTACTACATATATATATGTTAGATGTATATAAAACTTATAAATTAACATCCAAAGTAATTAACAAATTCTTAATTTGATCATTGTATTGTATTCGTATCCCAAACATAAATGGCCTATATGCCTCCAAAAATTCAAAGGAACTATTAAAAAATGTGATTGGGATCGAGATGTGGCAAAAGAGTTGCATGATAAAGAAATTAATTAATTAATACGACAACCGAGAACATACATTCCATTTCAAAGAAATTAAAAAAAGAGAGAACATACAATATTCTATAATATTATCAATAAAAAAAAAGTCATAATATCAATCTCAGACAAATGTACGTGGAAAGCATATGCATTAGCCAGTAATTTTTTTCTGGGGATGGGTGGTAGAAGATGCACAAAAGTGTTATTGAAGAGAGAAAACTAAAGCAAAAAACTAAAGAAAAAAAAAACAAAAATTGAAAGAGTAACAAGTATATATCTTATTCACGTATTATTATTTTTTATTCTTTGTTGCATGCACGTATTATAGCGTAATTAATACAGTGGACACATAAGCGATTTGCTTAACTCGTGATTAATAATTTACATCAGAATCACCCTCTTTTTTTTTTATTTTTTCCATTTCGTACTATTGATGTTTTAATTTACAAAAGGAACTTGCGATTTTCTCGTGTTAGGAACATAATTAATAATGTTGCAAAACCGGCGGTTCCTAATGCAAATGAGGAAGAACTAGATGATTGGAAAACTAACTGCTTCAAACTTTCAGCTAAATTCAGTTCTAAAAAATAATTAATGTTGCAGAGAAGTTATTGATCAAAATTTTGGCAAAAATTTAAAAAATGCAAAGCATTAAAATTAATATGGGTCTAAGAATTATGATAAACTCCCCAACAGAGATTTGCATAATTGAAAGTATTACATTAATGTCTTGAAAATTGGATAAAAAATAACTACATGTAAATATCCTCATTAACCTCTCTCTCTCTCTTTTTGTTTCCAAAAATTGGGAAACATCCTCTAATACAATCTAAAAGGGATGTTTGGTGTGTAAATTTTTTCTTCCAGCAACTACTTTATGAAAATGGTACATAAAAGGGTTCTGAATTACTCGATACGTATAAAAATTACTACCAATTACGAGATAGTATTAAATCCGTAAAAGAATAAGGTATAGTCTTTCTTAGAAAACAGAAAAAAAAAAAAAAAGAAGAGAAATGTACGTATAAATCTAAGAAGCATATATCCATGCTCTCTCTTTGATCGATCAAGGTTAATATCAACCTGTGTTTTTCACTAAGGTGGAGAGATCTTTAGATCAAGGCCAATATTAATCCCATTGTAGGCAATTGGGGCGTACATCCATAGTTCGTCCGAGCTCAGCAGCTGAAAAATTTGACAACACAGTTATTAATAAATTACTTATTGTACATTTCTAATATTGTTTGTATTACTTAAAAGACAAATATGATAGTAAATGATACAAATCATGCACATGGTACAAATTAGATAAACTGCGTGTGTATTGACAGGAGAGTCAATTTAAGAGAAAGTAATACTGATTTAATCCGCTAAATGATGCATGAGGATGAATTGTCATATTTATTGACAGGAGAAATAATGTAAGAGGAAACAGCTAGTGGTGATTTAATTCATTAAATAATGGTGAAAAATTAAATCAACGACCTAATAAAATTTAGGTGGTTCAAAACTATATATTGTGTAATATATTAAATCAACTTTATAGAAAATAATTTAGAAATAGTCTTAATAGTTGAGATCTTGATCATGGCAATTTTGCACCGACTTAATTATGCAAAGAATTTCGAATTTGAAGTAAGTGTTATCTTAACATATAAAATCTATATGATAGGAAAAAACCTAGCAATAGTCTACTTCATTATGCAAAGAATTTCGAATCTGAAATAAGTCTTACCTTAATCTGAAGCTGCAAAAACTTCACATATATAGTGGACTGCTTCTTCAAGCATAGTACTAATATCCACCTGTAAGATAACACCATCTATTTAGATATCATCTTTAAACTTTATATGTACATGTAGTGAATAATTAGAAGCAGAGATCTTCATCTGAAAACTTACTTTCGTTCCATTTGGAACAAGATTCTGCAATATCCTCAGCCTCTCATTGATCCTTTCTCTTCTTTTCTGTAAAAAGAAAACAACAAAAGAACAAGAAAAAGAAAATGAGGCCATGATTAATCTTGTTCCAATATGTAAACTGAGCATATAACACACAATGCACATTATTCAGGTTTATAATGTACAGCACCCTAGCATAGAGGCTTTGAGTGTCTGTTGCTGCTGACACGCGTCCTGCTCGAGTTTTTGCATTCATATTGAGAGCAGGAGACCCTTTTGAACTAGAACTTGTACTCCCCCCTCCATTCATTTCTTGTGAATTATTCGATTCGTCGGAGCTGTAACAGCTCGAGCTGATCTGCCCATTCGCTGCGGCGTTGCACTCTTCCTCATCTCCACTTTTCATATTCTTTTGCGCCCTCTTCGATTGCTTCTTCTTCCCACACTTTTGCACCTGCATAATAATCAAAAACCAATTAGGGTCATTACATGCAAGATAGTTATTCAAGAGCACTTTCGAGTGGGGAAAGAAAATTTGTATATCACTTACTTGAGTTGATGCCTTAGACTTCTCTTTGGTGCTTTCAATTGGGCTGTCAAACTTGCTTTGATCCACAACCTTCTCATTTCTATTACTAAGGAATTTTCTCTTGGGATGTGTTATCTGATCCGAAAGGCCAATATTCATGCTAGAATCTCCATGATCGTCACTACTCGTCTCTTCGTTCACGCCAGCTTGTTCTCTAAAGCTAGGGTTTGGAACTACTTGAGGGCACCTATTCTTGCATTGCTCTTCGACCAAGTTAAAAATCATCGACGAAGACGAGTTTGTATTGAGATAATAACTTTCGTAATCAGAATGCGGCACAAAGTAACAACAAGTGCTAGTGCGGCTCAAGGAAGGAGATGGTAACAACAGCTTCTTCCACGCCATGGCCAATGGGAGAGCCAGATCCAATCACATCGCAGCCGTAGAAGATGACGGGCGAAGGTTAGATAGGGAACAGGACAAGAGTGATTATTTCTACCGCAAGTTCAAGGAAAGATTCGGCCCCGGCGACACCCAAGGGGGATCGCGAGGAGATTGGAGCGACATCCTTAGCAACGGAGGATTCCTAAGCTCCGAACATCTAACGGCGCCTTTCAACAAGGAAGAGATCAAAAAGGCCATCTTCCAGCTAAATGGGGACAAGGCACCTGGACCTGATGGTTTCAGTATGAGATTCTACCAAAAGTTCTGGGAAGTGATCTCACCGGACATCCTGAGAATCTTCGATGACCTGTTCGCCGGCAATCTGAACACTGGCCCAATTGATTACTCTTACATCTGCCTCATTCCCAAAATCGAAGGGGCAAAAACTGCAAACGACTACCGTCCAATCTGCTTACTTAACTGTATTCAGAAAACCATTTCAAAAGTGCTGGCGAATAGATTGGAAGGGGTTATGCAGAACATAATCTCACCTTCTCAGACGGCTTTTCTTAAAGGCCGGCTAATCCTGGACTCTTTCGTAACGGCCAGCGAACTTGTCAGCTGGAGTTCGAAGGTACAATCTGAAAGCGTTGGCATCAAGGCGGATTTCGAGAAGGCATTCGACAAAGTGGACTGGAACTTTCTAAGAAACTCACTCGTTTGGCTAGGGGCCAACCAACTGTGGTGCAATTGGGTTGACCAATGCATCGCCAACGGTAAGATCGCGATCTTGGTCAACGGGGTGCCTTCGAAGTGGATTAAAACCAAGCGGGGCCTACGACAGGGGGACCCGCTGTCCCCGTTCCTGTTTTTGATTATTGCCGAAGGGCTTGCCAGAATGATGGAGAGAGCAATCAGCAACAACCTGCTGAGCGGGGTTGGGCCAACCGCTGATGCCAAAATCGCCATCATCCAATATGCGGACGACACTATCTTCTTTTGTGAGGCCAAGAAACGGCAACTTCGAAACCTGAAGTTCATCTGGCAGATATTCGAATGGGCTTCCGGGCTCAAGATCAACAGAGGCAAGTCAGAGCTGTTCTACCTTGGCAGTAGCAGAACCAAAGGGATGCGACTAGCAGAGCTCATGGAGTGCAAACTGGGCTCTCTGCCTATCAAATACCTAGGGCTCCCACTGTCGAGAGGTCAACTCAGGAAAGACGACTGGAGAGGTATCATCTCTAGGATCGAAAAACGGATCGAAGGTTGGCAGGCCAAACTCCTCTCCCAGGGGGGGCGGCTGACTCTCGTTAACTCGGTGCTGTCTAATCTCCCGCTATACTTCTTCTCCGTGTTCAAAGCGCCCAAATGGGTTCTTCGCCGCATCGACTCGCTGCGGAGGGCCTTCTTCTGGCGCGGATCCAGCGCCGCTAACGGGGGCCTCTGCCTGGTTAACTGGAGCACGGTCTGTAGGGCGAAGAGAGACGGGGGCCTAGGGGTTCTAAACTTGGAACACCTGAACACCGCCCTGCTGGCAAAATAGTGGTGGCGCTTCTTCAATGATGAGTCGAACTCTTGGGGCCACCTGATCAAAAGAATGTACTATTCCCGAAGACGACCCCTGTGGGAAGGGACAACCTTCAAACCTTTCTCTCAATGGTGGAGGAGTGTCCTCGGAACGAAAGCCATCTTCCGCTGCAGCACCTCCAGACTGGTCGGCAATGGGCGCTGGACGAGCTTCTGGTCGGACATCTGGCTGGGGAATTCTTCGCTCAGCTGTCGCTTCCCCCGCATTTTCGAGGCGGCGCACAGCAAATCTTTTCGGGTTTCTGATTGCTACGGGCGACGCGGTTGGAAAAGAGTAAGGACCATGGCGGGTCACGATCACAGCAACGCGCAGGATGGTGCTTTGGTTCAGAGTCTAGCCGACCAGCTTTCTGAAACCCGCCTGTCCAACCAAAAAGACACTTTCAAATGGCGTTGGTCAAACTCCGAAAGCTTCTCGGTGCGATCACTGTACCGCTTTCTGCAAGATACCGGGGTGCGAGTCAAAGGCTTTCGGAAGATCTGGAAGGTCAAAATCCCGATAAAAGTAAAAATCTTCATCTGGCTTCTCCTCAGACGTAGGGTTCTTACAATGGATAGGATCCTCAAGTGGGGATGGTCAGGGGACTACGACTGTATCCTCTGTCGGCACCCGGTGGAATCCGCAGATCATCTCTTCGCCTCTTGCGAGGCCGTTCGCCTCCTGCTCCGCTACCTGCTCCCCGACCACGGGGCCGCCCTCTGCTGCTCCTCTGTCATAGAGCTTTGGGAACTGTGCGTCTGTGACGGGGATGCAGTAGTACGGGGGGAACCCACCGCCCTTGCGGCGGCCTGGTGGACCCTATGGTTGGAACGCAATAACAGGAGGTTCAGGTCGGCCTCACGCAACTTGGGTCAGCTGTGCTCTGAGGCACGTTCTCTGTCTTTATCCTGGGCCTCCAACTGCCCTTAGTTTTTTTTTTTTTTTTTTTTTTTTTTTTTTTTTTTTTTTTTTTTTTTTTTTTTTTTTTTTCTCGAGACCCGGCTGTCTTGAACCCTGTAGCCCAATTCATCCTTGCAATGAATGAAGCGGCAGCATGCTGCCTTTACCTCAAAAAACAACAAGTGCTAGTGCTTGTACTAACAGTACTACTATTACTATCCCCTTGAGACCAGTAGTGCAAGTTAGGGTTAGCATTGCCATTACAGTAGTATGAGTTTGATGCATTGTGATGATCAGGCCAAAACATGGGTGGAGCTCCAAAGCCCAAGTCTCTATGATCTTGCTCATTTTGGAATGGGTATGTACTAATGAACTGCGTCACAATTTCCGACTCTTCTGCGGGAGTTGACGACCCGTTGTATGAGCTCCAATTCGGTGTAAGATCCATCTCTTCCCGCGACATTGTCTCGGATTGAAGAGAGAACTTGTTTTATGTTAAGAGTGTCTTTTGAGTATAGATGGATGAAGCATTAGGTTAAGCAATTGATGAGTATTTATATGATAAACTTGGTAAATGAATGTTTGCAACATGGAAGTTAACTTAATTCCCTAACAAACACTTGCAGGTTCTAATTCATGATAACATATTTTTAAGTACTTTTATTCACCATCATTAAAATATTGCTAGTTGATAAAAAGATGTGATCGAATAAAAGCAATGACAGGATTAGAAATAAATGTTAATTAAGTACCTTTTCTGGATAGTACTACTTCGTGATCTCGGTAATTAATTCGAAGGGTACGGTTAATGATTTGAATAAATATATATATATATATATATATATAGGATCAGCTCGCGATTAGCGTGACTCGAATAAGCACAACTTTTAAAGAAAAAGGATGAAATCATAGAGAGGCAACAAAGTCCATGCATGATTTTGATGATCATTAAGTATAATGGCAAGTACTTAGAGAGAAGAAGATTGGACAAAGAAATAATTTGGTAGGAATAAGGAAATAGGGAGCTGGTGTGATCGTGGCAAAGAGTAAGAATAATTATTATTTTAGAAGTACTAAAGAGGGAATAGAACAGCTATCCACAGATTAATGTAATGCTTTATTAATTCTTCCCATTCATAGAGGAGTCTATTAATCATTTACACATATATAGTTGTTTTATATGTTGCTTAATTTTGTGCCTAGAGCCTCAGCAGGTTTCAACTGTTTTCATGTTGGAGCTAGTCATTAGAGATCTGAAGTAGCTTAACTTGTTGTAACATGCAAACATAATAACATTTGTAAGTTTCTTTTACAGTACAGTACATATAACAAACTGTCTTAATTAAGTTTTAGAATGTTACAAGTACGTAAGTGAAATGACAGAAATAGTTGGAGGCGGTCACCCAAAAAAAAAAAAGAAAAAAAAAGAAAAAAGAGTTGCAGCTTTTTGGTTGAAACAAAAGAATAATTTATACAGTTTTGGATAGCCTTTTATAGTTCAGATAATAATCTGCAATTGTACTAATGCCCAAAAGGGTTTGACATATTTTAGTTGTTAACACTTTTATAGATCAAGCTTCAGCCTAGCCAAACTACTACAATTGCAATATATATATATATATATAATGTGTATAATGTATATATATATATATATATATATATATATATATATATATATATATATATATATATATATATATATATATATATATATATATATATATATATATATATATTGTGATTTTGTCAAAATTTTAATTTTGTACTTGAATAATACTCATGTATTATTATTATTATTAAAAAAAAATTAGAGGATGGGTATTTTTAATCACAATCAGTTTAATCGGAGGTGGCCCAAATGTGATTAAAGGGCATAATTAATCGGATACGTACAGGTATCCGGAAGCATTGAATTCTTTAATCTCTGATTTTAATTTTTTTAAATTATCTATATATTTTTCATGATAAAAAAAAATATATAAAAAAAAGTATAATTTCCACTCTTGTAAATATCTCTCTTTTCTTCGATTTTTCTCTTTTTTCGGAAATAACGGAGAAAAAGTTAATATCTCTCTTTTCTTCGGTTTTTCTCTTTTTTTCGGAAAGAACGGAGAAAAAGTTAGACGTAGAGAGAAATGTAGGTGGGCCAATAAGATGATGAATTGCTTGTTTGTAAGAGTGATTGTCTGAAAGAAACTCAGCAACATCTATTAGGGTTCCCCATTGTTATGCATACCCAAAAATGTATCTGAAACTAATTTAATTTGGATTCACTTATGATTTATGCAAATCCTCAACTTAAACCCAAATCTGAAATCCTATCCACGAAAAACCTGAAAAGATATGCATACACAGAAACACCCTCTCAACCTAATGGCTGCAGAACAATATTTATACACCCTCTTAAGCAGTTAGGTCTTGACTTAATGGCTCTAGATCAATATAGTTAACATGACGCCTTTAATTTAGTTTTAATATATCAACAATATGAGTTTTACCTGATGTAGATTTGCTTAACTGTAAAGTTGTAAAGAGAAGCATCCAGTTTTGATTTCGGGTTTTCGGTTTTTTGACGGATTCATTTATGGTTTTTGGTTTTCAAAACTGATCGATTTTGATTTTAATTTTGATTTTGGGTTTTCAGTCTCAGTTGATCGGTTCTAGTTCAGTTTTTTCAAAGTCCAAACGAAACCCTTTCCAGTCACGTCCCAAATACCTATGATATTTGTTACTATGAAATCAGATAAAGTAAGTCCTCAATAATTTATCAATCGGTTGTATACTTCATACAATTAAAAAATGATTATAAGTAAATCCAAAGTAGAGCAAACCCAACTTCACTCAACCAAAAATAAGGCTGCATAATGAGATCACAAATGGTTTTTACAGAAGCACTAAGCATTCACTGCAGCAGCACTTGGGCAACCGTCCTTGACTCTAGATTCTGTTTTTGCTCCGGCTGATCTAACCGAAGTCAATCAATCTAACATATGACAACTCGTGTTTCTCGTCAGTATTCTCTAGATCAAATTCGAATAACACTACATTCAGCATTTTTACCTTCATACTAAATAAAAAAATTAAAACAACTCAGTACGCAATGTTGTTAGATATATCAGCAAATTTGTACGTACAAGGTTATAATAAACTCTTAAAACACACAAATACTTCGGAAAAAAATAAAATTAAAACAAAGGATTTGTCCCTCCACTGTCCCAATACTGCGATTTGATCACTTTATAGCCACAACTGCTCAATCTGATAAAATTTTGCTCAATTTTCACAAATGCTCCCGGGTACACTCTACAGCACTTCAAAATTTATGCCGCAAAAAAATAAGGAACTTAGAAATGAGAAATTGGATAAATTCACACCTACAAACAACTCGATCCCCTCGATTAAATGGATGCGGGGGGATCAAAACGCAACAGGGTGATATATTGGAGCACCTAAGCCCTACCGAATTCGAAGCGCGAAGAAACCAAAAAAAAGTAAACAGCTAAAAGAGAATCAAGCGATCTCTAGAATATTTGGAAGAGGAACGAAATTATCTGAAAAATAGGGAAAAATCGTGGTTCCATAACTCGATTTGAGAATTTGAAGGAAAAGAATCGAAAATTGTGGGAGCCGGATTCGGGAAGGAACTGAGCAGAGAACCCACAACTTACTAAGCAGAATCGCACACCAGAGACTTTTTTTTTTTTTTTTTTTTTTTTTTCATTTTAACCTTTTAAAAAATTATAATTAATCAAACAATCTTAATAAAACATGTATTTAGCAAAATAATTTTATTTTGCCGAACTTGAAAAATAAAATAAAAATAAAAATAATTAATCAGTTACCGTGTTTAATAAAATTTAAAAAACAAAAAATAATTTATCATTTTTTCCACATATGTGATATATATTAGCACGATAAATAATATAGATTTTTTTTTATTTCTCTTAATAATCATATAAAAATTTTACCAAACTATATACAATTCTAGCCGACTAAATATCTTAATAATTTATTCATATAATTTTAACAATTAAATAAAAAAATTAATAATTTTCATACAAACTTAACCATCTTAAAAATGCTGAATTATTTATCATTTTTTAAAAATAATATTTTTAAGATTATTTCCCCAAATAATATTTTGAAATAATCATTTGATAAATTATAAGTTTTTATAAAAATTAATACTGTGAAAAAAAAAGTTCACACACGAAATTAGCTGTAGTCTCTCCCACCGTCGGATTAACTTTTAAGCTGACCCTTGATCCATCGCTGTAGTTGTCCATAATATGAGTTGACATTTCTAAGATTCCATTTAATGCTAATTTTTTCTCCATTTAATATATACTATTTGATACATTTCTGAGAATCCATTTAATGCTATTATATTTCTTCATTATTACTGCATGATGTTACATAGGGTAATAATTAAAGTAAACATAATAATTTTTTATTGTAGTTTTTTTACTGTCCCTCAATTTCAAACCAGCCTAAGTTTGCTTTATTATATATATATATATATATATATATATATATATATATATATATATATATATATAAATGCTATGTGTACACCCCTTTTGGGGTGTACATCATACACCCCATCCATCTAAGGGTAGGGGTGTGATGATGGGTCACTTGATGTGACCCGTAAAAAATATCGCCACCATTAAAATGATGGAGGTGTATGATGTACACCCTTTCGGGGTGTACATGTAGCATTGCTCATATATATATATATATACCAAATACTAGTTTTTAATATTTTATACAGAAAAAAAAAATAATTAACATAAAAGTTATGAATATAGAAAGATAAAATTGTATAATTTTTTTTATTCGACTACTGAATCTTTCAACCTATTTAATTTAATTTATTTGATAATTTTTTCGATATAAAGTTTAAATTAACAATTTATTTTAATGAACTTACAGTTATACGAATTACATAAAATGTGTATACTTATTGAATTCATAAAAATAAATAACGTATTTAAATGTTTAAATTAAAGAGTTATTAACTAGTTCAAATTAAATAAATTAAGTAGTTAAGTAGTAGAATCAAAAGTTTTAAAAATTAAATAACCAAATTAAAATAGGTGATCTTTGAAATAAGTCCACATTATTTTACCATATAGAAATTCAGTTAATATAATAAATTATTATAGAATAATTTATTTTATGATTAATTTTATATAGCTCTCTTTAAACATGTCGAATATCAAATATATTCTATAAAATTTAATTTTTCATATTTATTGTTTCAAAAGTTTTAAATTGTTGATATGTTTTTGATCGGTTACACTGTTTATTTTTTAACATAACATAATATAAGTGGAATTACAGTTTTACCTTTTCAAATATGTCTTTTTAAAATTTCAACTATTAGAATAGTACAAAAATATCTGAAATAATAAAAAGATAAATTTATCTTACTAACTAAGTAAAATTAAATATTTAATTTATTATTAATTATATTTTTTTAATAAATATTAACGATAGAAATATATATAAAAATAATTTAATATTTTTGAAATGATAAATATGAAAAATAAAATTTTATAAAAATATATATTTACTACTCTAAATAATTTTTTATTTTAATATATAAATAAGCTCTAAAAATATTTTCTTAAATTATCTTCCAACCAAATACTGCCCAAACAGTGATCATCTGCCAAATAATCTGCCGAACTACTACTGAGTACTGAGTACTGAGCCAGCAAAGCAGAAAAAGGCAAACGAGTAAAATAAGAAACACGTGGTGTAAATACAAATACATGACTCTGTACGTACTCACCATTTCGATGCTTCCTGAGAAGTCGCCGTGGCTGCAACTGACAAAAAGAGAGAGAAAATAGCAGCCCACGCTGCACGCGGAACAAATCCAATCCGAAAAAAGGTAACTTTACGAAATTACCCGCGGAATTAGTTAGGGGTACACTCCCTCTTGGGCCACTCTGTGATTCGTGAATGGTCTTTCCAGAAGATCTCACATCAATCAGCTGATCAAATTTTCTATTTGCGTTCGCTCACGGTTACATCATCCCACCTCCTCATCCCAATCCCTTCCCACTTATTATAATCTCAACACTAGGTCCACCCTGTGCAGGGTAGATACATACATACATACACCACACAATCATAAAGATTTATGAAATATGTATATACGCCAAGTGCAGGGAATAATAATTTAGACATTTTGTATTGGATTGACTAAGACGAAGGAGACGAAGTCGTTGCACTTCCCCAACTTCTACACTTCTCCCATCCACCTTCCTCGCTACTTCACTCCCCCTTCCAATTCGTCCACGTTGACCCACGACGCCGCCTCACTTACACCCACAACCACAACCACCGCTACTGCTCTTTCTCCTCGCGCAGGGCTCTCCTACTCCCCACTTCTGTATAAAAACCCCACACCGCCTCCTCCTCCTCAGTCCTCACCCACTCCCCACTTCTCTCGTAATTCAATCTCTCTTGATATTTTGATCTTTTGATCTTTGTGTTCGGTCTCATTCGTCGGATCTGATGGCGGTGGACGCTCTGGAGGTCTCGATCCCTCGTGGCGGGGACGAAGAGCTCGTACCCAGCGTGGAGGGGTGGGCGAAGGGGAAGCGGTCGAAGCGGCACCGCTCCCGCGACTACGCGACCTCGGAGGAGGAGTACCTCGCGATCTGCCTCCTCATGCTCGCCCGCGACAGATCCGGCCACCTACCCCCTCCGCTGCCGCCTCCTTCTGCTCCATCTGCTGCGGCGGCGGTGGCGGTGGCGGCGGAGTACAGGTGCTCCGTGTGCGGGAAATCGTTCGGGTCGTACCAGGCCCTGGGGGGCCACAAGACGAGCCACCGGCGTCCGATCGGATCGGACGATCGGGCCTCGTCCTCCGCCGGATCGGCGGCGGAGGCCTCGGGATCCGCCGGAGGAGGAGGAGGAGGAGGAGGAGGAGGTGGAGGAGGGAGGGTTCACCGGTGCTCGATCTGCCTGAGGGAGTTCCCGACGGGGCAGGCGCTCGGGGGCCACAAGAGGCGGCACTACGAACGGGTCGTCGGCGGCGGCGGAGCGGGAGCGGGAGCGGGATCGGGATCGGGCGCGGCAACGTCAGAGGGGGCGAGCACCTCCCACCGGGGGTTCGACCTCAACCTCCCCGCGGCGGCCGAGTTCGCCGGATTCGAGGCGGCGCGGCGATGGGCGGCGGCGGCGGCGGTGGCGGCGGTGGCGGCGGAGGAGGAGGAGGTGCAGAGCCCCCTCGCTTTCAAAAAACCTCGCCTCCTTATCCCCGCTTAGATCTCTCTCTCTCTCTCTCTCTCACACACACACACACACACACACACACACACACAATTTCCCTCCCTCTAATCCTCGGCCTTTGAGTAGTAGTTGATTTGTTTTATTAATTTTCTTTTCTTTTCTTTTTCTTAAAAAAAAAAAAAAAAAAGTTAGAATGGTAGATCAGATGGCTGTTATTTGTTATTGTACAGAGAATTATTCATTCTTTGTAGCTGGTTGATTTTTTTTTCTCTTTTTCTTGGTTCTTATTATGTTGAATGATAAAGATTTGTTGAGATTGGCATACTAAGTTATGAAGGGGTAACTTTTTATCTCAATTGTAATTTCTTCAGAATATTTTCCTGTACAATACAATATTATTTGATGACCTCCTATAATAAAAAAATTTTATTAAAAAAAATATTGCTTTAATATATATATATATATATATATATATATATATATATATATATATATATATATATATATATATATATATATATATATATATTTCGATAAATGCAGAATATTTAATTTAAAAAAATACTTTTTTTAAGAAAAAAATAATATACTATCGCTTTGTTTATTATGTTGAAAATAAACTTAGCCATTTGCGCTAGAAAAAAAAATTATTATTATGATTTAAAACATTATTTTTACTTTCCGTAAGAACAAAAACACTAAATTTATTATTTGTTAAACGCTCAATTTCACGACCGGCAGTAGAAGTTTTAAAACTAATTAAGAAATTAAATAGAAGCCCCAAAGTTTCTTATCTTTTAAGTTAAATTTTTGTTTGTTTGTTTTTTTTTTTTTTTATGGTCAAAGCGGCTCATTTGAATTTGCTAAGCAATCATATATATACAACATTTTACTAACAAAAAAATGTATAATTTAACCGAGTCCACTATAGCAAGTTTAGCAAGTTAACACTACCTCTCAATTAGGCACCAACGATTAGGTGGACTTTGACGCGGTCCATTTTGGTGTGTGTGGATTGTGGAATGGTTAATTAGCAAAGTCAACTCCGGTGTGTGCGTTGGAATCTTCTTAAGCCCACACTAGATAATAAAAAATACAAATAATATCATGTGCACAATTAATTGTTGATTATGAATTTTTTCAAGTCGCAAATCACAACGGAAAAAAATTATAGTATATGTAATTAATCACTCTCGCATGAAATCAAGCTAAACATACCTCGCGTGAAATTAAGCATGCATCAATCGTGCATGCTCAGAATAATAGTTTCGTTTCGTATTGAATGAGGGCACGAATTGATATGCCTATATATATACATGTACATTCAAACTGCGTGTTTACATATTAACTTTATTTTTTCATTCGATTCAAAATCGTACTCTTTAGCAAGATTTTTGAACTTCCATCATCCTTTTTTATATTGTTGATTGGTTCACTAGCCATGTCCTAAGTATTCGCGTGTATTAAAGAATATGTTAAGAATAAGAAACTAATTGTATTGGATTAAAGAATTATGACTCTGGTTCTAACACTTTTCTAGTCATATGGCTAATTAAAACTAAAACGCAAACACAAAAAAGTTTGTAATTCAGACGAGTATGAGTTATTTTTTGACGTTACATATATTATTTACTTCAAAAAGTAAAGTATCTAGAATGAGTTTGATGGTAGAAGAACCCTTTTTAACAATCAGATTGAAACTAGCAGACACTAAAAAAATTCTCCATCTTTTCTTTTCAAACTTTGGTTAAATTCTAATTAGATAGTAGGTCATCAATTATTATTATTTGAAAGTTCTGGGCCATCAATTAATTGACTTGGAACCATCACAACAAAGTTACAAAAGAAGCATATTAGAAGAGAGAGAGACATAACACATTCTCATTCTAAGTTTTAAGGCATAACAGCCACATGAGCCCCACCTCTATGCTTTGTCTAGCTGATAATAAGCCCTCTTTTGAGGGAATGTTTTAAAAAAGAATGATTCAAATCAAATGAACCTTGTAGAGGTCTATTAGTTTCAAATAAAGAGTGTCATTAACACACACACACACGCACAAATTAACATCATTAATAATCCTGATTAGATCGAGCCTTTAAATTTCTTTTAATTGTTAGTGCGCCTTTTATTTGCCTTGCACTGCAGTTTCTGGGGCTTGTGCTTCCAAGAGTAGTAACCAAACAAGTCATAAAACTCGTAGTTTATGTGATCACGTACATCTAAGGAAAAAAAGGATAAAAAGGGAAGAGCAAAAAAAATATGATCCATCAATACTGGCCGGCTATTACTAAAGAGCAAATTTTATTTCTTTTCATTTTTCTCACAATATAATTCAAAATGATGTTATTTGCAAGATAACACAAGTTATTTTGCTATGTTTTGTACTGCTTTGGATTTAGAAAGTTTTCCTCTTCTAATATCACCAAACAAAACAAAACAAAATAAAATAAAATAAAACAACACATTTTGAAATATTGATGGGCCGGGCATAAAAGAGACCTCCTTGATGGGCCAAAATGTGTTGTGGTCCAACCACCCAACCCATCAAATATGGTTATGCTTCTTTTGATAGATGTAACTACACTACCAAAAAGGCATAAATAAATAAATAAAAGCAATACTACGTATACATCACGAGACTACATGCACATCTTATACCATATTCATCCAAAAACTATTATTCGATACTTGTTGCCATGTGGTATTTTCAACTAATTTTTAATAATTTTACTATTTATTTTTTGTGAGCTCTAGAATGATGGAGGTATAAGATCCACACACATATATATATATATATATATATATATGAATTGAATTCTTATGCTTTTAAAACGCTAAATAATTAGTGTTTATGAATTTTCAGTTCTTGAAATGAAATAATGTACGGTTAGAATGATAGTGATTTTTTAGGATTTAATATGTGGTTGGCATAATAGTATGATCTGACGGATGAAAATTGTCAGAGGAATAGATCTAACGGCGAAAAATTTAATAGCACCAAGTGTTTGGTATTATCGATAATATAATAATCAAACTCGAGAGAGAGAGAGAGAGAGAGAGGGGGGGGGGGGGGGGGGGGGGGGGTGCACTTAGAAAGTATTTTTTTAAAAAGTATTTACTACCCCACCACCATCTCATATCCTTGTATTAGTGAAAAAATAATATATATATATAGTATAGCTTATATGCTCTCAAAAGCGCAAGCACAAATGTGTTTGGAAATTTTTTACCATTTGATTTGCATTGGGATTTGTGTTATTTACCTTTTCTTTCTCTCTCTTTAGTTGACTTTATAAAAACACAAATCCCAATGCAAATTCAATGGTAAAAAATTTAAAAGCACATTTATGCTTGTGCCTTTTAGAGTATATAAGCTCTACTATATATATATATACCATATCAAGGGAAAACAAGTTCTATATATACCATATCAAGGGAAAACAAGTTCCATTGCTTCATTATAACTTTTTTTTGACCTAGCAGACACGGGATGGGTAATTAAAGATGATGCTTCCATTTGGGCCCAAGTTGGGGACAAAGTGGGCCCAACCGATGCCCGGGGACCGGGCCATCCTATGTACTTTGAAGGGGATTAGTGGGCCCATCATTCTACTATTAGGCCCGTGGGATTTGACGTAGATCAGTCGGAGTGGGAGTACAAAATATTCCCATCAAAGAAAAAGAAGAAGAAGAAGAAGAAGAAGAAGATTGATTTGTAGTTATCACTGTAACAGCTTAAGCTGACAGGTAAAGAAAATTACATAATCCTGATTCATAATCCGTATAAAATTAATATGTTTTGAAAATTGAGTGAAGTAGCTGAAATTTTAGAGCTGAAATTTTGATCTAAGATCCAATTTGAGGAGTCAAAAAACAGAAGAAGAAAAGAATACCTTGCAGAGAAAAGAATGAGCTCCAGGATGTGAGATTTGAGTCGTAGTATTTAATGAAAAAAGAATTTGATCAAACTTTTGCTGCTGGAATCCTCCAATAAATGCAAATTATGGTTCAGGACACTTTTGGCTCAATAACACTCTTAATCAAAATAGATTCTGACACTTTTACCTTTGTTGACTTTGAAAATGTAGATCACCATTTACTTTTAGAAAAAGAGCAACTAATTAGCTCAGGCATAAAATGCTCCTGTTGAATTTTGGACTCAACAAAATAAGTTCCCCAACTTTTTTTCCTCTTTTTGTGTGACACAAACCAATCATAATTAAAAAGTATCATGCATAATTTGGCTAATTACATTAATGTTTACTTGGAAAATTAGCTGTATCCATTAAGAAATTTTGGAATTTATTGAGACTAAATAAGATTTGGTTTCATAGGTAATTTTTTTTATAATTTTAAGTATATAAAAATTTTCTACACGACTAATATGGTACCCATCCAACAACGGAGATAGATAAACCGCACAAATGGACACAACGTATTGCGTAATTATTCAGGATACAAAATTGTTTAGGTTCCCACCTATTTGGGACCAATGCCCACAAAGAGACTAGAGATTTATAGGAAGTAGAATGTATGATAAGTTAAAATGTACAAAGCATCTTTTCTTCAGTAAGATATTAATGCTTCAGCTCAATAGGAGCACTTGATATAAAACAACACCTCATGGGCCAGGATCTAGCTTGGCGCATTCAAACTAGGATGAACTTCAACTCTGGTCCCAGGTCGACCAGATGATTTGTCTCGTTCCAATGCCCACTTATTTTATTAGGCCTTGTTTGGATTCGGTATAGAAACGAAAATAAAAGAGATATCTTTTTTATTATTTCAAACGCACCAGAAATTAATCGGTATAACTTGTTCTGGTACAACTAGAATAAGTAAGAATTACTGGTCTCACTCTTTCCAACCACGCTCTTACTTTTTCTTTAAATATCCTTCCACGTGCTCTTACTTTTTCTTTAAATATCCTTCCACGTCTACCAAGACATCATCTCTCACCTCATTATTTTATTTTTTCCTTAAATATCCTTCCACGTCTATCAAGACACCATCTCTCATCTCATTATTACATAATAAAGTTTGAGAACAAAAAGATAATTTATCTCAATTAAAACTCTTTATTCCTCTTATTTCTAATTCTCATACCAAATATAAAATTTCTTATTATTGAAATCATCCTAACCATTTTTTTACACTAGTTCCGTACTTTATATTTATTCCTGAAATAGTTAGTTTCGTTTTATTCCGTTACCAAACTGGCCCTTAATCGACTACATTATTTATCATATCTAATTATTATTATTATTATTATTTTTGAACTTATTTTAGTACTGAAAAATATTATTAATGCATCAGTAATATTAAACTTTAAGCGCCAACAACGAGACAAAAATGCAAACATCACAATCTTTAGAATTATTATACAAAAAGTTAAAATGTTTACAAAGAAAGTGGATAAAATGCAAAGGGAATAAAAGAGCACAGTTTTCTTTTTCCAAAAGTAAAATTGAAGTAGAACTCTATAGTTAAAAAATGCCAAAAATAAAGGAAAATAATAAAAAAAATACATCTACTTTTTCTTCTCCACACCTTTTCCCCAGATCCCCCATATCATATCACGTCTCTAACCGTTACATTCCCCCCCTCCCTTTTTTTTTTTTTTTTTTTTTTTTTTTTTGCACCCACCTAAAAATTAGGCGAATTTTCCAAAAGTCATATATCCATTTATACCCCCATATCCACATATTCCGCCTCCACCGTTACAACTAAAAAAGAATAATAGAGAAAAAAAACTGACCCAAAATTCATACAAAAGAGGAAAAGAAAGGTTTGGTTAGAAGATTCTAATCAGTAGCTAGAAATGAAAAGTAGCCCCCTCTACTACAGGGTATTCTGAAGTAAGCTTCTTAACTTTATTTATTTATTTATTTATTTTTGTCTTCGAATTTTTCTGATTAATTAAGTTTATCAATTATTCTAACTTAAAAAATCACAGGCCTAGAAGGCATCAATCCATAATATATATAAAAAAAAAAAAAAAAATTAAAAAATGTTAAAGGAGCCATTTCAGAACAAGGCGAAGGGGACCTGCAAACATTGTTGTCCCCAGAAAAAAAGAAAAAAAAAACTAATTGTACACTCTAAACTCTTATATTTTATACCCATCTAATAGAAGAGTATGACTCACTAGTCATTTTAAGTATGACTAATAAGAATATCTTATTTATTAAATTCATTGAATAAGAGGGATGAAATATATATTATACACTTGTTTGTACGTGTAAAGTAAATATGTTGCTAGACCTCTCTGGGGTCGACGAAGATGGACGGGCCCGGCGGCGCCTTGGTCCAGTCGTCGTCGTCGTCGTCGTCGTCGTCGGTGTGGGCGTTGGGGAGGAGGCGCTTGACGCACCAGAGGTCGTTGACAGTGAGGCGGTCCCAGCGGGGGACGGCGTCGCGCAGGGGCTCGCAGGCGGCGACCTCGGCGGCGACCACGCCGCAGCCCCGGCGCCGCGCGAGGTTGTGGGCGTGGCGGAGGAGCGAGCGGAGTAGAGCCGGCGCGGCAGGCCCCGCGCCGCCGAGGCCGTAGACGAAGCAGACCCCGAAGGGACTGAACACGTCGGGGATCGACGGTAGCCCCAGCCACGGCACCGCGGCGTCCACCGCCCGAGTCGCCCGCGCCAGGCCCCGCAGCCACCGCGGCGCCCCCCGAACCTCCAGCCGGAACGCCCCCTCGCAGTCCCACACGCTCGCCACCGCCCACGACGACGCCGCCTCCGCCGCGCCCCCTTTCTCCTCCCCGCTCGGAACGGCGACGAAGGTGCCCAGCGACGAGGGGTTGCGGAGCACGGCGTCGATGTCGCCGGGGAAGAACTCGACGGCGGAGAAGCGGCGCCGGTAGAGCCGCTCCGCCTCGCCCTGGGAGAGGCGGCGGATGGTGGCGCGGCGGGGGAGGCGGAGGCGGAGGCGGTGGGCGTACACCGGGTGCACCAGGATCGACGGGGTCCGGAACTTGGAGTAGCCGCACCGCCCCGTGAACAGCTTGATCGAGTCCGCGTTGTCGATGTCCGTCGCCATGTACGCGTACTCCGCTCCCATTTTCACAAACCACTCCTCCATCTGCTGCACCAGTTCTCGCCCGATCCCTCTCCTCCTTTTATAATATAATATAATATAATATAATATAATAATAAAAATATAATTAATTAATTAGTTAGTTAATTAAGTGGAATTAAAAACTGTTTAGAGGGCGGGTGGTGGTTGTTTTGGGTCGGATCGAGTTAGTACCGGTAGGGAGGGGAGACGCGGAGGCCGAGGAGGTAGGCGACGGTAGAGAAGAGCGGGGTGCGGTGCTCCGCGGTGTGCTGCTTCGCGGTGAGCCGGTTGGGGTTCCCGCGGGAGACGCTCTTGATGCATCCGCGGACCAGGCCCACGATCGCGCGATCCGGCCCACTAATTTCTTCCGCGACCTTTTTTTTTTAAATCAATCACCCACCATCGTTATTTTTATTTTTAATATTTGATAGTAGAGGAGTAAAAGTTAAAAATTCGTTATACTTATTAAATTATTATTACTAATTAAGTAAAAAAAAAGAAAAGAAAAGAAAAGAAAAAAGAAAAAAAGTAATGAGAAATGAATGAAAAATTAAATACCAGCAAGTGGAAGGAGGGGGAGTGGCGGACGCGGGAGAGGGGGTCACCGAGGGGGTCGGTGAAGAGGGACATGTGGTTGGCACCGGAGGGACCCACCTCGCACTCTCGGTCCACGGCTAACACGCTCTCTCTATCCCTCCCCTCGTCGTACTCTCGTATGATCACCACTATCGACATCATCATCGTCGTCGTCGTCGTCTTCTTCCTCTTCTTCTCTTCCTCCTCCATCGATCTCTCTATCGTTTTGTATCTGTTTTGTGGGTACGACTTAATATATAATAATAATAATAATAATAATAATAATAATAATAATAATAATAATAATAATAATAATAATAATAACAGGAGCTAGCTAGCTAGCTAGTAAGCAAGTTAGGGAGGTGATCGAAAAAGGAGAGATGGGTTTGCTGCTTCAGCTAACTTTCGCTCTATCTATGTGTATCTATCTATCTATCTATCTATCTATCTATCTATCTATCTATCTATATATATATCTCTATCTCTATCTCTATCTCTTTTGGGTTACGGTCCAATATGGTCTTTTTGTGTTGGGGCTATATAAATATGTTGATGGAGCGAAGTAATACTACTGACTTGGTGTTATGTAGTGTTATGATCGATTGGGAGAGGGATATTAATGGGAGGGGGGAGCGGAGCGGGAGAGGTGGTGAGAGGAGGAGGAGAGAGTGGTGGGTGGTATTTATACACGATTTTAGTTTACTGGTGGTGGGTGGTGGTGGTCAAGGAGAAGGAGAAGGAGAAGGCGAAAGAGAAAGAGAAAGAGAAGAAAGAAGAAGAGGGTCTATTTAGTGGGGTTCACATGAATGACTTCCTGGGACCCCCCACCTTTCTCCTGGATTTTTTTTTTTTTTTGAAATAATCCTCTATACTTTCAAATTTTACAAAATGATGTTTTAAAAAAATTATTTATAAAATTAATTTTATTTTGCCGGGCAGGGCGCCACGAGGGTTAGAGCATCTTATAACGCAATGATTCATCGTCTTCACAAAAATTCTATGAAGGCGCTCAATCTGATGGCGCTGAACCTTCACAAAAATTCAGTGAAGACGCTGAATGATTCAACACCTTCAATATATATAAAAGGCGTTGAATGGTTCAACGCCTTCTGTATATGTGCTGAAGGCGGTGTATCGAAGGCGGTAAACTATTCATCGCCTTCAATAGCCAATTTTCGAAGATTTTTTCGGACCCTAAATCAAAATAAAAATAACGGGAATTTCTTCGGAGCCCAAATCATTTTAAAAAATAGAAATTTATTCGGATCCTAAATTATTTAAAAAAAAAAAAATTCGGACCCCAAATCAAAATAAAATAACGGGGATTTCTTCGGACCCAAAATTATTTAAAAAACGAATATTTTTTCGGATCCCAAATTATTTTAAAAAGTGAATTTCTTCGGACCCCAAATCAAAATAAAATAACGAAAATTTTTTCGAATCCTAAATTATTTTAAAAAATTGGAAGTCCATGCTGAAGACGGTGAATGATTCACCGTCTTTAGCATATATACAAAAGGCGGAGAATCATTCACCGCCTTCTATATACATTGAATGCGCTGAATGATTCAGCGTGTTCACAGGGTTTTTGTGAATGTGCTGAATTATTCGGCACCTCTAGCAAAAACACTGAAGGCGCTGAAGATGGTTTAGCCTCCGTAATGCCCTACTGGCAAAAATAGAGTTAGTTTTACAAATAATTTTTTTACAGGATCATTTACAAAATTTTAAAATTTTAAGGATTATTTCAAAAAAAAAATCCTTTCTCCCTTCTATCCTTCTCTCTCTCTCTCTTCTTTGAGAGAGAGAGAGGGTTGGTGTAAAGTGGGCTATAGTGAGGGGCCCTTAATGGGCCATAGAGAGACTAGAGAGAGAGTATGTGGGCTGGGCCCAAAAGAAAATGGCGGCTGTGGCTGCTGGTAGTACATGCGTAACGTGCGCCGCGGAGGACTCGAAATCATCATCATCCTCATCATCGCCATTCCATCAATCCCCCATCATCATGACCCATCATCATTCATTACATCCCATATATAAAATCAATGCATGGCATTATCATGCGCAGAGTCTGCTCTCTTTAAAAAAAAAAAAAAAAAAATCTTATTCTTTAGACGTGCTTCATAATGTGCAGTATAATTATAGACCAGGTGCAGCTAATAAATTTCTCATAATAAGATGATCATATATATATATATATATATAGAGTTGGGCTGGAATGCTATTGATAGCACCAACCCAACTTTGCCATCCATTTTTTAGCCTTTAGATCGCATTGAGATTTGTGCATGCTCTTTAATGAAAAAGAAAAGCTTTTTACTTTTTACTTTTTCTTTTTACTTTTTCTTTTTTCTTTTTTTCATTAAAGAGCATGCACAAATCTCAATGCGATCTAAAGGCTAAAAAATGGGTGGCAAAGTTGGGTTGGTGCTATCAATAGCATTCCAGCCCAACTCTATATATATATATATATATATATATATATATATATATATATATATGGGGAGGGGGTGGCGTGGCACGTGGAGAGCCACTGATTCGAGGGGGGAGAGAAGGCCAAAGGGCGGGCGCCACGTGGAAGGAGAGGAGGCGTCGTTAACGGCGGATCATTATCATCACCACCGTCGACAGCGAGTCATAATTATGGCCATCGTCGCGAATTTGGGCCGTCCCGATCATCACCATTAATGATCGCGACCGTCGATTCGCCTACGCGGGCGCCGGCGACGGCGACGGCGATGATGGACGGACGGGGGTGCACCGTAAGGCTTTGTATGGTGTATCCGCGGAGTACGCGATGGTATCGACGGTGATAGATCGATCGAGAAAGAGAAAGAGAAAGAGAAAGGTATAGGGTGGGCCCCACGTTCGCTTTCGAACGGTTATAGCGAAAAATACGTATTGAGCCGAAAGCGGTTTCAGATGAGGGGCAATGATTGGGACACACACACAAACACACACACACACACGCGCGCACACTCTCTCTCTCTCTCTCTCTCTCTACACCCTACTAATTAGCATAAAAATCATGATTATATGATAATTAATTAATGAATTAATTAGTCTCAACGTACAGGCCCATTAATGACTTGGGCTCACCTAGAAAGGCCCAACTGGGCCCACATAATGTTTGACCAAGTCAACTTTACTATTTTTTGTAATTAAATCTGATATAAATTAATGTCTTTTTTTCTTTTTTTCTTTTTTTTTTTGTTGCGCTGTAATTGTAGCTATTGAAATTAAACGCTTTTCCGAACAGTTCTAGTAGACTAGTTAAATAAATTTTCACTTTGCTTGGTAAGAAGGATCAAGTAATTAATTAATGAAATTTTTGCGAGCTGGGATGGATGCATCATGTACATCAATTTAAATATAAAATAACGTGCATGAGATCGACTATATATGAACTGCAATTAATTCTGCTGATGACACCTCTCGTTACACCAAAAGTGGATGTTTAATCGAGCACTTCTCTGAAGATAGTGACATGATAATTTACTTTTTGTTAGCCCATTAATCCTATATAATTGTTTAATTAACCGTGTGTGTGTGTGTACGTAGCTCTAGCTCGGTGGTTAATTGCTTAGAGAGACAATGATAAAATCTTAAGTTTGATATTTCATTTGGTTTTGGAGTACAATATGAGTACGATGAACATGAAGAAGATCGAATGAAGGACGAAAATGATATAGTGTTTGTGATTATGATGATGATGATGATTTATCGCATGCATCACGTGAATTTTGCGAAATAAAGGAGGAATTGTCCGAATTGTCGGGTTATGTTCTCTAACTACAAGACCACACAGTAAATCTCCCTTCATGATCAAGAAATTAACTGTGTAATGCTCGATTTGTCGAATCTCTATTGGTTAATTTCTCGAAAACTTGACTGGCTAGTTACATTGGATTAATGCACAGCAGTTGGGGACCATTGTACGTAAGGTATTAGTCTTAAGCTAACGGATAAAAATAATGTACTCTATGGTTTATTCAATCAATGGGGCGCAAAACAAGAGGAAATAAACAAACCTAGTCTAGTTAACTATGCTTTGCTAACATGCATGTGTCACTGAGATATCCCATGGCCCTGACAATGAGTGACAAGACGACCGTTGCCTCGAGATCGGATTCGAATCGCAGAATTCTGTTCACCTCGTTCGATGTTTAGGTCGGGCTCGCGATGCCCTGAGATCGGCACTAAACACAAGAGCGATAGCATATGGCTACATGTCCACGCGCCCACATGACAATATAGCTAGTTAGCGCGCTCCTCCCCGAGGATGCGAACTAAACATGTTATTAATCTATTAAAGCTCGATTAGGGGAGAAACCATATTAGCTCGGCAATCAAGTAGGCCAACAACTTTGCGACAATTGGGGATTAGTGTCTAATCTTGGGTTAGGGGATAGTTAGGTTAGTTAGCACTTGGAACGTAGAAAAGAGATAGGTAGTAAAGGGTGAAGTTGACCAAATAGGCTTCCAGAGTAGAGACTTTTGAGTGGCTCGAGACTAAAACGGAGATTAGTTATAGCTTAGGGTTCTCCCTCTCGCACTTGTTAGCTCTTTTTTGACAACATTTGATAGCTAAGAACAAAAAAGGAAAAAAAAGAAAAAAAAAAGTTGACATGATTTGTACCTAGTCACTTACTTGAGAGTTTTATATATGCATATGTTGGCTTTTATTTAGTGGATGTTTTTGTTATCGAGACCCTAAAATTGACTCGAAATTTATGGAGGCTTTTACCTCTTTTAGTTGAGGGGAGCATTTGCATATTTTGTTGTGCATTTGTGTTCCATTTTCTCAGCAAGCCAAGTACATGTACCATGTGAATCTAATTAAGCATCTCTTTCCTATGGTTTTATTGTACACAGAGAACATTATAAGACAAAAAAATATTCACTTGTAGGTCGCAGATTATATATATATTGACACGGTTCATTTATTTTATGAGTAATGCTACATGTACACCCCGAAGGGGTGTACATCCTACACCTCCACCCATTTAATGGTGTCGATGTTTTTTACGGGTCACATCAAGTGACCCATCATTACACCCCCACCCTTAGATGGGTGGGGGTGTGAGATGTACACCCCTTACGGGTGTACACATAGCATTTCCCTTATTTTATATATATATATATATATATATATATATATATATATATATATATATATATATATATATATATATATAGACCAGATGCAATAAATATAACACGTTGATATCATACGTTTAATTAATAATTTTTTTTGTTAATAATAATATCAACTCTGCTAATATCATGGTCCTTTGTTTTGCTATTTTGCTTTTCCTTTATTATTATTCTTTGTCTTCGAATTTCAATTTACATTCCAAATTAGTGGACTATGATTTATTTGCATTAGAGATAATGACACTTCTCCACCAATGCCCCTCCAACCAATTCTCTCTCTCTTACACACACACAAACACACGCATACATATTGTTTTCTATTTTAATCATAAAACACACTTTTTTTTTTTCTATTTTTTTAATCATAAAACTCAGAGTGATTGTTGCTTCCTCAATCAAATGGTCAACATCATGGTGGTAACAAAGTACGATATAACACAGCAAAGTGGAGACTCCTAAGCACATTTTAGGGTCCCATGTGTTGGTTGAGTGTTCTCCCCTTAAACCATGTTATTATATTGACAATATATTTCACTTCCATCATTACGCATGAGAGGAATTTAATTTTAAAAATCCCCAGCACTATTTGAATTCGGAAATATATTAATTATTTAGCCCAAAATTTGGTAGCTATAATTGTCGTATGGTCAATTCACACAAAATATTTGTCTTCTGAATTCATTAATTATTAATATCTGAGAGATTTGATAAGCAGTTCAATTTGAGCTTCATTGGTAGTCATTTGTCTTCTGAATTTATTAATTATTAATATCTGAGATTTGATAAGGAGTTTAATTTGAGCTTCATTCGTGGTCATTTGTCTTCTGAATTTGTTAATTATTAACATCTGAGATTTGATAAGGAGTTTAATTTGAATTCGGATAAATTTGGTCCCAAAAATTATTGATTCAGTTTTACTTAATTTGTTGGTAAACTTTGATTTGTTGCGATCGAAAAATTTATATTCGTTTTAGTGAAGCAATATTACAAATCAATAATTAATAAGTTTAAAACTATGACTAACACGTCAAATCAATTTTTTGATCGCGTGTTTAATGTCATGACTAAAGATTAAAACAACTTAAAAGTTCGACGATCAAAGTAAAATAATAATAATAATAATAATAATAATAATAATAATAAGATGAGGAGAAGATGAGGAGACCGAAGTTAACCCTAGAAGAAAATCATGTAAAGTCTCTAGTGGGGCGATTCAGCACGAAATTCATCATTCCATCAATTCATGAAAGAAAAATGCTATGTGTACACCCATAAGGGGTGTACATCTCACACCCCCACCCATCTAAGGGTGGGAGTTTGATGATGAATCACTTGATGTGACCCGTAAAAAATATCACCATCGGGGTGTACATGTAGCATTGCTCTTCATGAAAAGCAGGCTTTCAATGGTGCAGGTTGACCCCAGGGCAACAAGAAAAGACGATCTTGTGCTATATTCCGTTCGTTGAATGTTACTTTTTGGGTTTTTGGGGGGCTGAAAGCCTGTTGAATTGGCTAACGCTTTGGCCAGTTCTTAGAAAGCAGTTCTTCGAAGACGTTAAACCAGCCGGACAAGTTTGTCTTTGCATTGATTTCCGAGGTGCAGCAAGGGCCAGTCAACGAGAAAAAGGACCGTTTTATGTCTCGTGGAGTACTTCAATGTCATGGGTCTGCAAAAAGGGCGGGTTGGCGGAGTAAGGATTGAAGCCTTAAAATTGGTATGGCAGATGAATTTTAGGAATTAAAATGCCATCAAAGTGGAAATGAAATATTGTTTTTCTTCACGTGGTATTGTGGTTCACACATGAACATCTCATCAATGGGAGGGGGACAAAAAGGGAAAGTTGGTTTAATTCTGAGTTTGAATTCGACCAACTACCAACCAAAGAATGGGGGAACACAATGCACTTTAATTTGGCCTTTTCTAGTAAAACTTAAAGTACTTTTAAAATTAAACCGATTCAGATATTTACTTTCCTATTATTTTATAATTGACATCATTAAACTTGATTTCTAAATTATCTCTGAATTTTAACGACTACTACTTGATTACAGGATAAATAATATTAAAAAAATATGCATAATTAGATTTTATGAAGTTCAAACGGCTTATTGCATATTTAACAATATTGATCGTTATTCAGATGTTCTTTTATTGAAAATGATGTAGAAGTAAACACCTCGATTTATCCTAAAAGTATTCTAACTTTCTTTCTCAATATATATGTAGATATATATATATATACATATTATTTGGGTTGGGATATTTCTCCTCCTTGTACTGTTTCAGGTGTGAACCCAAGAAAAGGACTCGGACCCATTTGGACCGAACCAACCTATTGATCAATTATTTATGCTAGTGTCAAAATGGTATAATAGTCTCTGTACTATCCCGCTGTCGCACCTTAGTCCATGTAATCTTCACTAAAATATTTTAATTTCTAAACTTTCTCATATATTACACTTTAAAGAAGATTTCAAGTGTTTCGCCTCTTATCCAAGTAAATGATTCACGTATTTTAGTTTAATTTTAGACAAATACGGGAGTTAATTTGTGGCGAAAGTTAACGAATGTCACGATTTTTTTTTTTTTTTGATTGATTAGTTACTAAATTGCAATATGAGGATAGTAGAGGGATTGTCCGTGCATTTTACTCGCATTATGCTAAAGCTAAAATCCCCATTAGTCAAGGATACTCTAGATATCCACCCCCCCACCCCATTAAATTCTTTTGTCCATACTTTTTGTCGGTATTATGTCTTGTTCTTGTTCTTACTAGTTTTGCGTGGCCCCACCAGTCCCTGATCTACTAAAAATCTCCTATTGATGTTATGTTAAACCACATAAACCTCAGGTCCCAATTCGAACACAGAACCTCAAGCTTTATACAGATATATCTTTATGTACCTAAACTAAGATATATTACTGATAATATCTATCTACACATCAGCAATCATCTCTTTAAAGATGCGCTAATTAAATACCTGTTTGGATTCACGAATATTTTAATTAATTGCTGAAAAATACAAAGGATGAGTATAACTACATAATTCATACAACATCCAAATTATTTCTTCTTCTCAAAACATAATAAATTGAATCTTACGTGCAGCACTTCATACTAAAAACTCATAATTTTGAAAATTTTAAACCAAACTGTGTACTCGGCATCTTACTGAACCCAAACAGCATATTGTTGTTAAGTTTATGCAATCATTATTGCATCGAAAGCTACGGAACACCAGCAAACTTACAGAACATGGCAATTTATAAACTAAAAATCAGAAAGATCAAATTCTGCATATTAAAGTAAAAAAAAAATGAATAAGAGAGATGCAATCGAAAGAGAATACTGAAACGACGACATCAAGCTAAAATGATAATCACAATTACGAATCAAATATGCTTTGGAGAAAGGTTAAAAAGTAAATATATTGTTGCTTGGATTTAACTTACAATAATATTCGGCTTTTCCATCAGAAAAAGGGTCTTTCACACAAGCATATCTCCGACTACAACTGCTATCAACTTCGCAGCTGCGCTTTTTTATCTGCTTCTTCAGAAAGCCCATAGCAAAGTAGAAGTTCGGCTAACACAACCACTTTGTCGGCCCCTATAATATATAGCAGAGATTTAAATGAAGAATCATCCATTCTTACACGACACTTTTATGTTTGTTCTTTTCTTTCAATATAAAACACGACGCAAATTTTTTTCCCGAACATACAATTTGAAAACCTCTAAGTAAACAACCAACCGGTATAAGCAGTGATTAATATTGTCGTAAGTAAGTTTACCTATTAACGAAAATATACATCAAATCTTGTTGCTATTTATTAACCAATTTAACAAGATTTGATGAATATAACCAGCTAAAAGCTGCTTTCGCAAGACTAATTCTCACATATTCATATGGGTCGTACCTTTCTAAGATCGGGATTTGAGAAAGAACAAGTTAAAGAATAAAAGTGAAAAGATAAGCACAGTACCACTGCTGAAACGGGAACTGTAGGTTTCTAGCTCTTTTCTGAGTGAGACCATCTTCTTAAAGACAAAGTATCCAACAGTGGAAATGGTACCAAAAAGACCCTATCCTACTTCCTATTTGTCTCCACAGAGTCCCTGGACGTGTACAAAATGACAAAAGACGCACAACAATTTTGAAGATAAGATCAAAACCAAAAATTCCCTATATTGCCAAAATAGATATGAATTTTTCTCTCATTTAACCAGTATTTTACATAAAATTTGTATCGAATCAATTTTATTTCTATTGAGTCAATCAAAATTTTTATACATCAACAAAAGAAGAAGAAGAAGATGAAGAAGCCTCAATTCACGATTATTATTTTTTACATAAAATATCCGTACAAAATAAGACTGGCTTGAACTCAAACATCTATTTTCATGGCATAGCATGGTATGTCATGGTAATGTGGCCATCATGACCATGGAGGTGCAATGCATGGAGCATGACCATGTGCATGGGATTCACATTCCCTTTCTATCTCTTCCGTTGGCGGGGCCCTGGGGTGGATTGCTTAATTTGGCGCCGGGTGTACGTGGGGATGGTGTTGAGTTTGGGAGGTGGGATTTGTCTCGAGTGAGAGAGTAGAGGGAGTGGGACAGGGGGAGTATTAGGCAATCATAAACATCCCTATCTTTGTCTCTAGAGGTGCAGTGACCGCATGGTACGGTCACGGGACACTTGGACGCCTCTCCCGCTCTAATCCTCACTACATACTATTCCCTGCACCCCGCACATCATTATCCTCCGCGCACCACCACTCATAATCCCTCAATCCCGAATCAATTTAGAATTTTGATAGAAAAGACTCTACTTAGAGAGAGTTAATATTGCCGACGTATGTTCATTGTATCTATAACCATTTGCTCTGTAAAATCCTTTCCTTAGGTATACAATCCTGCGCCCTGAGCCCGCCGACACGACAAGAATAGCACAAAAACTAAAATCCTTCCTATTAATAACTTTTAGGATATAAAAATTCTCAAATCAAACTCTACCTAAACCTACCTAGCTACCATAAGAAGATACAAAGAATTGACATAGAGACCTATATTTTACTCATATAGCTGCTTGCCCAAGAGTCCTGCCTGTGCATAGAAAATCGACTTGAATGCATCCCTCTACGAATGATAGGCGAGATCATCCCATTCGCAAACATATTTTGCACACCAGAGTGCGCGCCTAAAGGCGTTCCCGGGGTGCAATCAGGTGTAGGTAATAATTTCCTCAAACCCTAAATCCCTGCGCCTTGATGATACCAGAAGGCACCAACTGATAATGACAGGAATAAACCGCCATATTTTTTCTACATTAATACTACGGAAGGCTAAACTTTTTGGTTACGGGTTGTTGCTACTTATGCATCATAGTTCCAATAATAACACGAAGCAATTGTACAACGATATTCAGCTGTAGCTCTCTTAACAATAAATGTTCAACCTTAGATCTCATACACAGGATGCCTATCATCTATATAAGTAATTTTCTCCCTATAAACATATGTTAAGTCGTTAGCCAATCTATTATATACACTCATTATAAGAATCCTGTCACTTTTAAGTGTTAATACTTTGACTATTTAGTGTCCTATTAAGTTTTTGCACTCAGTTGAATAAGTACAAAAGCTTGAGGATGATGAAGAATGGGCAATGATAGGCACCTTCTATTCTAACCTCTGCATATCCATTCTAATAAAAATCAAACAATTGCACGCTAAGCCATGCTAATATCTCAGTACCATCCGCTTGGTTCCAATGATTGCTTCACGAAATAAGTTTACATCAAAAAACTCCTTATCATGCAAATACTAACAAAAGATTTTACATGAAAAAAACAAAGATGGTGTCATTGTTAAACTATACATGACATATGAGTCAAGATCTCGATGTTACTCCATCGATCTACATGAACGTAATCTTAAAGCATCGAATAATTGGTGAAAATGACCTATCACAAAATTAAGACAAAAAGACAAATTTATGATGTTGCTGTGATTGCCCAAAAAAAGAACAAAATATTTTCAAATCTAAAAAAATTACAACCAATGCTAGAAATCAGCCTTATTTTGGATCAATGATAGCTAAATTAGCGAACATAAACACTTTAGACATCATTATTACTAAATTAAAATCTGACAACAGTCAACAACATACTTTCTCTTGATATTAGATGATGCATCAGAGCAAATAAAAGAAGATAAAAGAAACATTAATAAGAAAAAAAAAAAACTAACTCACAAAATTCAAGCTAGTGCACGCGCCCCCTGCTGCTCTCGACATTTCTCACAGAATTAAAGTAAGGATGGGCCTGTAAACAAGTAGCAGCAGCATTATGGTAAGCTAAAACGTACTGGGACCTCATCAGCAATAGGCCAAATAGACCCCAAACTTTACTTTTGCAATTGATACCCCCTCAGCTGTTGATTTCTTTAATTTAAGTTGAATGAGGGGGCAATGTTAAATTTTTACAGCTCTATAGTTATTCGCAATTTACTTTTGGCAGTTAACTATCAACAACAGATTATTCAGTAGCTAGGTTGAGAATTAATATTGTCAGGTAAAAAATAGTCATTAATTACCATAGCTTCTTTTGCAGTTGGCCTCTCCTGGTGGTCATACCGGAGAAGCCTATCCATAAAGTCAATTGCCTGTACAAGACTGACACATGTTATACAAATATTATAAGATTTAACAAGCATAGAATTAATTCAAAAGTCCACATGATAAAGCCACCTCAGGCAGTGCAAGATGCTGATTATCAGCATTAACGAACTTGGCCCATGGCTTCCTACTATGCCTGCGAGAAACAAAGATATCACTGAATTTAAAACGGATTTACTAACAAGAGAAAACAATAGGATGATGAATCAGAAAGAGTGAATTGGTACCTCCCGACCATCGCCTCGAGTTGTGGGTCTAGCTCTAAACGGTATTTAGCTAGATAAGCATTCAAGTCCTCTGTCCCAAGAACCTATAGCAGAACATTAGACTTGAGTGAAGCTCAAAAAGATAAGAGAGTTACAGATAACTATTGTGGAAAAAGATGAATAAAGGACTATATAATGAAATCTGAATATTAAGTAATTTAGTTCAAGAAAAGTAATCACGTGGGAAGAGCAACTTAACATTCCAGAGAGAAAGTAATGAATGATATTAAATTTTTTCATAAAAGGAATCGTATGAGAATCTGTTGACTAGTTCTTTGCTTGAAATATTTTTATGAGGACCAGTATAATAATCCACATTCAATCATTCAGCCGGTGGTTGACTACATTTTATCAGCCATCAAGGTCATTAAACAACTAATTATCAGTGCAAAACAGCCAAAAAAACAAAATCAGCCAAAGGTTTCATTGCACAGTCATCACTTCACTACTAGAATTGTAAATCAAGCGTATAAGTTTCGATGCAAAGATCAAAAAGTTATTCTGTTTCATTAGCTTTATCAGATAACCTACAAATAAGCAGATATACTGCAACCAAGGGTAAATTGCACTGTTGGTCCTTGAACTATTCATAAGTTTCACTCGGATCCTTGGCCTTCAAACTTCACGCATTTAAAAACTTAAGCATTCAACTAACCAAACTAATAAGTGTTTCATATGATCCTTCCTGTCAGCTTCCTTCACTCCGGATAATCGGAAAGTCCAACATAAATGCAAGTGTGTCACACATGGGAACTACTTTGGCACATGCATTAGTCCTATTAATAGGTCTATAGTGAGGAAAATAAGCATAATGCATGCTAATTCAGAAAAGGAAATAAAAAGAACAACATGGACATAACACCGATCTTAATTACCATATGGAAAGAAAAAGTAGACATATACCTTAGCTATTTTCACCAACTGGTCATAATTGTCATGGCCATAAAAGAAGGGCTCCTTTCGGAATATCTGTTACGGAGGAAAGGTGTTAATATTCTGATAACTAGTGCTCAAGGAAAGGAAAGATTGCTGAATGGTTTTGAGTAGCCTCAACACTTACCATCCCAGCAAACATACAACCAAGGCTCCACATATCCAATGAGTAATCATAATCTTGCAAATCCACAAGAAGTTCTGGGCCCTTGAAGTATCTACCAACATAGAGAAAAGAGCAATTTAATTGATAATATCAAGAAGAAAAAAACACAAACTTGAAACAGGTGGAATAAGAATGCGGACTAATGATGCAAAACAAGCTTAAGAGCAATTACAAATAACAACGCAAAACAAGATGAGGTGCACCGCGCCATCATTTGGAGCAAAAAGGCGATTCAGTTATCATCCAAGTGCAGCTGCTCCATTATCTGATTTCTCCTGTTCTAGTAATATATATTTTGTAATCTAAATTTATTAATTGCAGTGAAGTTGAGAAATTTCGGACGTAACAACCAGCCAAGATATCAAAAAAAAAAAAATGTAATCAAACTTTTAAAACATTAAAAGTGTTATGACATCTATCTGGAAAAATTGTATAATAAGAAATGGCTAATTTAAAACCTTAATGGGCAGGCCTGTAATAGAAGAGAAGCAACTGTTGCTATTAATCATGCCAGATAAGTTATTAAATGTACATGTAAAGAAAATAAGTTTAGCAGCCAAGATAATAAGAATGACCATTTAGATACACGAAAATGATGTTCGAGAAACTTGTTATAGGATTCACTGAAAAGAATCAGAAAAGCCCTCATAAGAACAATAAAAACACATGCTGAGCTCCTCTTACAGAGTTGATCAACCTGTAAGGATGCTAACCTCGAAGCAACTCGGACATTATATTCTTTCCCAGGATGGTAGAATTCTGCAAGACCCCAGTCAATGAGGCGAAGTTTGCGCTGCTCGTGATCAATCATAACATTATGAGGCTTCACATCTCGGTGCATGATACCTTGCGAGTGACAGTAATCTAGTGCCTACACAAATGCCTGAGAAAGTTAAAGGCAATCAAAATTGATGGAATCTAATGTTCCCACAAAAAAATGAAAGGAAAAAAGATTATGCACAATTAGCAAAGCATAAAGAATCAAGAACAAATTTAGAAATATCTTCTTCATAAAACTTAAAATTTTTCATAAACAACAGTTGTGATTTACAAATAAGATCTCTTAGATGCTTAAACGAAGCAGCATGTCACAAAAAATCAATAAAGGTGCACAATATTTTTTAATAGGAAAAACCATCTGGTGAGAGGGAAGATCTGTACCACAAACACTAGTTGACCACTGGCGAATTAAACAGCATACAAAGACAATTAGCAATAATGCTCCTGAATAAGTAAAAAGGTTTCCAAATAAAGTTGAATTGAAAAAGCATGTTATGGGTTTGGGGTTTGGGGTTTAGGGTTTATAAACTAAAAATAGTTAATACCGCAGTAAAATAACGAGTGGAGAAAAGCAGGCCTTCAAGCCCAGGTAAGCTCCTCCATCATGGCATAGTCATTAGCATGGGAAAATGAATGTATAGTCAAAGAGACTAAAAATTCAGGAAGGCAAACAAACCAAAGTGGACAAAAAAACCTACTACAACCACAACAAGTCTAATTATGTGGATCCTCTTCCTCTGTTCAACAGTGTTGTACAAGATTCATTCTCAAAAATGAGTGCCAGGATATCTTTTTATTGTCAATTACTGATATCTTTGTCTTTCACTGCCTCCGAAGACAAAAATATGACAATGCTAGGAATGATGATTGATAGGTATAATAAAATAATAGCTCCACAGAAAGAATTAGTATTCATTGTATCTGGTCAACCAAAACAGAGAGCAATCTAGGAAGCATCAAATTTACAATAATGCGAACATGAATGATAATAACATCGATGATGATTTAATGAATTCTTTTCTGAACAATACATAATCCCATTGTACAAATGAAAGGATAGACTTGCCTTTAATAATTCATAAATGTAATAGCGGATATCATAGTCTGATAAAGTAGGATAAAGAGCTTTGAAATCCGTATTATTGATGTATTCAAAGATCAGACTGGGTGTCTTTGACTGTGTGTCTCTGACAATATCAAGTAGCTTCACAATATTCGGCCCACCACATAAATTCTGCAGTACCTTGATTTCCCTCTTAATCTGCAACACATAGCAATCCACAAAAGAAAAATCTTAGATGTGGACACCACATAGCAAGTGCATAACACTATGCAGACGCCAAGTATAATTACAAAACAAGGAGAAGCATCTCAAAGGCAGTCAGAATAGGAAAAAGCGAAAAAAAGAATATTGATAAATGCATGAACATGAAGCACCACAAGTACTCAAAGCAATGGACAGCTAATGCCAGGAGAGAAATTTGCCAATTTTTACCATATGAAAGTTCAGCTATTTGAATGCAATATATGAGATTGCCATACAAGGTTTTGCTAGATTAAGCATTCAACAGACACGTTTTTATCTAGTGAAGCAACTATAACTTTACAGCTCTATATTACATTGCCCAAAATACACAAGAGTACTGATATGAACTTCCAATACAGGCATACAAAATAAGTTGTATACGACAAAGCGAGCCTTCAGTCAGGTCAAACAAATTTATGCTTTAAGAGAAAGCAACCAGTTTATCACTTTAAATATTAACCAATTAAATCATCCAACAAAGCCTGGTAAGTCACAAGGAGCATACTTTATTTATAAATAACTATGTGAAAACATAGTTTCTGTTGTCCTCTTCACATTATAGAAGAGTTCCAGGGCCCCTCACTTGGAGCAATAATATAACAGTTGGAATCACGAACACATCTCTTCTCTGTAGGCAAGTGGGATATCGCTAAGATAAAATGGAACCAGATTTCTAGTGTTTGCACGTATCCTTAGTACTCTCTCTCTCTCTCTCTCTCTCTCCTATTTTGTAGCCCTTGGATGCCTAGGGTTGAGTGGTGGTAGGCGGAATAGTATTGATCCAAGGGTGAAAAAATTAGTAATAAACACTATTCATATACTATCGATAGTATCTCACGTGAACTATATATATATATATATACATATAGAGAGAGAGAGAGAGAGAGAGAGAGCTAGGCTGGAATACTATTAATAGTACCAAGTCATTGGTGCTATTAAGTTTTTAACCCTTGGATTAAAAGATGTGTGGTTGAGATGATAGTGGGTCTCTTGGGTTTAATAGGTGGTTGGGGAAATAGTAAAATCTAACGGGTGAAAATGATCAAAGGGATTGATCTAAGGTAGAAAACTTGATAGTACCAATAACTTGGTACTATTAATAGTATAGTAGCCGGATTCATATATATATATATATATGTACATATATATATATATATATATATATATATATATATATATATATATATACATATATATATATATATATATATATATAATTGAGCTCCTATGCTTTTAAAAGTACCAAGTAATTGCTGCTTGTAAGTTTTCTACCGTTAGATCTATCCTTTTGACTAATTTCACCTCTCAGATCATGCTATTCCACCAACCATCCACTAATCCCAAGGGGCCCACCATCATCCTAACCGCACATCTTTTCTTCCAAGGGTTTAAAATCTACAAGCACTAACGACTTGGTACTTTTAAAAGCATAGGAGCTCAATTATATATATATATATATATATATATATATATATATATATATATATATATATATATATATATATATATATATATATATATATATATATTGTTTTCATTGTAACCCCAAACTAACTATTTCTTCCATTCTTTCATCAACATATTCCAAGACTTTCTAATAAGCTTAAATTCATAACTTCTAGCACATATATATATAGAGTGTTAGGCTCCTATAATATCTATAATACCGAGGCTTCGGTACTATAGTCTTATTTTCGACCTTAAAATGTTCAAATTAATGATCCACACTGTTAGAACTAATCTAGGGTATTTAAAGTTTTTAGGAATAAAATTTTATATTTTTTCGACATAGTTTACTGTATGATCAAATTATTTCAAAATTATCAAGTTTCAATGGCTACTACAGCGAGTATGTAGTTTAACGGTGTAGAAAAAACTAAATTTATTCAAATTTTCAAAGAAAATACTTTAAACTATCTAGATCAAGGTCAGCATTCCTGATCTTGAATTTAAAAGTGTTATTTTCAAATTTTAAAAATTGATCAATTTTCACCGTTCATTTTTACATGATTTACTTAATAAAAAAACGATGTTGAAAAAAATTAAAATTTTATTCCTAAGAACTTCATATACCCCAGATCATATTTAACAGTATGAATCGTTGATTTGAACGCCCTAAGATTGAAATGAGACTATAGTATCGAAGCTCTGATACTATAGATAGTGCAGTAGTCTTGTTTTATATATATAGAGAGAGAGAGAGAGATTGTAGAGCTTATATGCTTTCGAAAGTACAAGTCCAATTATGCTTGTAGATTTTTTACCATTGAATTTGCATTGAGATTCGTGCTATTGTGCTTTCTCTTTCTCTTTCTTTAGTTAACTTTACAATGGCACAAATCTCAATGCAAATCCAATGGTAAAAAATTCACAAATATAGTTGAGCTTATACTTTTAAAAGTATATAAGCTCTACTCTCTCATATATATATATATATATATATATATATATATATATATATATATATATATATAGAGTAGGGCTACTATCCTCTTATGAGTATAGATCCCTTCGTCCTCATAAGTTGTTTTCGATGATAGAGCTTGCAAATTGACGATCCATACCGTTAAATGTGATCTAGAACACTTTAAATTTCTAGAAAATAAATTTCGTAATTTTTCGCAATTATAATAAAGTCCATCAAGTAACCATAAAATAAACGGTCAAAATCGAACAACCTCCTAAAAATAGAGAATCAAAATTTTCAATTTAATATCGGAGTTATAGATCTCTATCTAAATAGTGAATAGAATTTTCTATCCAAATTTCAACCGATTTCGATTCTTTTACACCGTTAAACTAGCAAGCATTCTATACCGGCCGTTAAAAAATTGTCAATTTTGATATCTTTTAATCGTAAGGTAAATAATGTTGAAAAATTATGAAATTTAGTTTTTAGAAGTTTCAAATGCTGTAAATTATGTTTAATGGTATGGATCGTCGATTCGAAAACTCTATTACTAAAAACAACTTATGAGTACAAGTCGATCGTACTCATAAGAGTATAGTAGCCAGACTCTCTCTCTCTATATACAGAGAGTAGAGTTTATATACTTTTAAAAGTACAAGCCAAATTATGCTTGTGAATTTTTTACCATTGAATTTGTATTGAGATTTGTACTATTGTAAAGTTAACTAAAGAGAGAGAGAAAGAGAAAGTACAAATTCAATGGTAAAAATTTTACAAATATAGTTGGTTTTGTACTTTTAAAAGTATATAAGTTCTACTCTCTCTCTCTCTCTCTCTCTCTCTCTCTCTCTCTCTATATATATATATATATATATATATATATATATATATATATATATATATCGTTTTCATGGTAACTCCAAACTAACTATTTCTTTCTTCCGTTCTTTCATCAACATATTCCAAGACTTTCCAATAAGCTTAAATTCATAACTTCTAGCACATTTTACTTACATTTTTCACTAAATAAATAAAAACAATTGATCAATCATGTCTTAGTAACCTCAATTCTCAAACACTGATTATCCAAAAAAAATTCAGCTACCAAGAAAACATCCTCTATACAAACAAACACATCAAAACCAGCACAAATGCAGCTGAGATACTACAAGAAGCTATTCAACTGAAGCTGAAAAAATGTGAAAAGCTAGCTCACTAAGCAGCTTCGTCCATTTCACTTATTAGCTAATGCCTATTCGTAGGGTGAGGAGGAGGAGGCGCACCTTTTTCTTCTTTACAGGCTTAAGGATCTTAATAATGCACTTCTCGTTGTTGGTGCTGTGTACCCCCTCGAACACCTCGCTATACTTTCCCCTCCCAACCTTGCGAATCACCTCGTAATCATCTTGCTCCCTTCGTCACGAATCAAAAGCTCTCAGCAATTACGAACTAAGTATTGTACCAAAAGGAAACCCTAATCTAGATTCAGAAACTTAGAGATCGGGATGCTTACCCCCATTGTACGGCGAGGGTTTCGTAGTCCCAATACTCCTCGGGGCGGTGGACGTTGACGTCGGCGTAGACGCGGGCCTTGGAGGCGGCACCTGGGCGGCGCACGGACTTGCCGATGCGCTGGGCCATGGCGTCGGCGACGGAGGCGACGGCGGGGCGAGTGCGAGTGGCGGCGGCGGCGGCGGCGGCAGCTTCAGCGGCGGCGGAGATCCACCGCAGAGGAGGGAGGAGGTGGTGGAGAGAGGGGGAGAAGGATGAGGGGGAGCGAGAGAGGGGGAGGAGGAGGAGGCGATGGGGTGCGATGGTGCGTATGGGCCACAAGGCCATGAAATAGGGGAAAGCGCCAGAGGGGGAATCTCACGAGCGCGGCGAGCACATCTTATTACATAATTCCATATCCCCTCTCTCTCTCCCTTGGATCCTCCTACTGGTTATATCACAAGAGACAATAAAAAATTTATTTTTTTCCGTAATAATCCGAAACTCCAGGGTAAAGTCGGCAATGTATCTCAAACAGGTGCCGAATTCATTATTATTGAAGTCGGCAAAGATAGTGAAGAGGCTAAACTAATAAAGTATATTAGATATACAGTACAATTATTTTGGATTTATAGAAAAATAGAAACGATAAACAAAAGTGAAGGTAAGATTTTGATATTTCAACGAAAATTATTTTCAGATAATAATAAATGATTACTCTACAGTAAAGGATTATATATGTTTCAAAAAAAAAAAAGGAATGTAAAGAACAAGCATCACTTTTCAGGCATTAAACTATGATGATAGAGTTCATTTGTGTTTAACTTTTGAAATACAGAGAAATTAAGTATATTGTAAACTAAAAGATTGAAATTTTTATTATGATGAGAAATAAAAATATTGATCCTCCTTTAGTACGAATTTATTAAGAAAATTTTTACCAAAATATTATTATTACTTCATCGAATAGATTAAATGAACTCTAATAAAATACTTTGCAAACAGAAGAAGATGACCGAATTTAACAGGATTATTTTTGAACCCAAAAAAGGAAGAAGCAAAAAAAAATTACATTCGCTTGCACAAGAAAAATGAACTCATCCACTAATTCTAGAACCACAGGGTTGTTTTTGCAAAAAGTGATACCTATCCAACTTCTTGGCCCGGTCCAAGAGTTCGCCGCCGACTTTCCACGCTAACGGGGATTAACGGCGGTGGTTTTCGCTCTCGTATACATCTTTGGTCGAAAACGTTGCCGTATTTCTGTTTTTTTTCTCTCTCTCTCTCCCCCCTCTATTTCCCGCGCGCTCGTGCTCTCTCTCTCTCTCTCTCTTTCTCTCTCTCTACAACGGCGACCCTCGAAGACGCCATGGAGGAGAAAGTGGCCCTTGCCGCTCCCCTCCACCAGGTTCTCCCAAACCCGCGATTCTAGGGTTTCCGTTTTGATCCTTTTCTATCTAGTTTTTACGTGATCTAATTTGATCCTTCGTTCGGATTCTCCCAATTCGAGCTCTCTTCGTTGTGGTTAGGATTCGGAGTGTGGAGTTAGGGTTTTGTAGCTTGAGAACTCGGCTCGAGAGCAATTGTTGTGTAATGTTGTTTGGATTGCTATTAACTAAGCTGAATTGTGCCTTGTGCTCTTAATTGTACTGATTAGGGAAGGGAATGATGCTAATTTTTGAATTCAATCTACATACATCATACTTCTTCCTATGATAATCCTTGTTCTTGTCTACATATGTTCTTTTCTTGAAAACAATATTGATATTGAGTAGGATGCACTCATAAGGCGACCTCTCTTTTAGCCTTGGCCACAATTTTGTGGATTCTGTTTACTTATTTCATACTTCTTAATAAGTAATACATTTTCCTGTCTATGTTATGCATAGATCTCTTTTCCAGTATATTTTGAGAGTTTTACGAGTATTGAGTGATGAATCTGTATATTCTTTTCTCTTTAGTAGCTTGTATTACGTTTACTTGCCTTAAATTCCAATAATGAACAAACTGTTCCTTCTTACTATAGATGGCACAATCTCCAGATCCTGGACCTATTGATAAATCAGTTCTGGTAGAGCAAGAGCATCATAAATCTGAGGCAATCTTTACCGGCAGAGTATGCACTTTTCTAGTATATCTGTTTCTGTCTGGCTTCAATTACTTTTCGGTTAATTTATAACCATACGAATTTTATTACAGGGCTATAAACCTGTTCGATTTATAGAGCACGGCACTAGACTTAACCAGTGGGAGGTGAAGCATGAAGGAATGCTTGCCCTATTAAAAAGGGCGGGCTTTTACTACCTCTCCTGCTTGAAGCGGGTCCAATTAGACCATGCTTTACTGAACGCTTTGGTCGAGAGGTGGCGGCGCGAGACACAGACATTCCATTTGCGGTACGGAGAGATCACAATCTTGTTAAAAGACGTGGCAATCCTATCTGGCCTTCGCGTGGACGGGAGCCCTGTCACAGGCCCTGCAGATTGTCGGTGGGATGAACTTTGCTTAGAGCTTCTAGGGCAGCAGCTAGAAAAGGTTAAAGGCGGTGCGGTTAGTATTGCCTGGTTGTATGAGACATTTCATAAAATACCTGATGGAGCTGACAAACAACAGATAGAGTATGCCACACGAGCATATATTTTGTATCAACTCGGGTGTAGCTTGTTTCCTGACCCTAGCGGAACCCGTGTTCACTTGAGGTATTTGCCATTACTTCGTGATTTCGATTTATGTGGGGAGATGGCTTGGGGAGCTGCTGCGCTCTCCCACTTATATAGAGAGCTGGGGAAGGCCAGCATTAAGGGGAAGACAAATTGTTGCGCCTTTCTCACTCTCCTTCAGGTACGGTCCTTCTTGATTATTATTACAAAAAAAAAATGTATGGATAGTTTCAGTAATATCCTTACTTATCAAGCTATCACTTAAATAACTTTTCACTCTGAAAGTTCAAGGAGTAAAGTGTTAGAAATTTTAGGAAGTAAGTTGCGATACGGGAATTGTACTAGGACTATCCACACACTTACCCTTCTTAACTGTTGCCTTTTGTATGAGTTTATTTCAGTTTTCCTCTTCTTTTTTCTCTTAATGCACCAGTGACTTGTCTTTAGATATGGGCATGGGAGCATATTCATATAGGAAGGCCTGAGCGATTGGAGGTTAAAGCTCCGCTCCATGATAGACCCCTCGGATGCAGGTATCTGAAATTCCATTTTCCCATTTGTATGATCCAGTTATTTTTCTTTGATTAATCATTGAATATGTTCAAAGTTTTTGTCATTAGGTGGAATGTCCCATTTAAAAGCCGTGAAAATGCGCGATCAATTGACACCGAATTTTATAGGCATGGACTTGATACAATCTTAGACTCTCAGGTACACCAACACATTTATAATTTATCATGGGTTAATTATAAATTTGTTTCTGAATTTTGATCTTGATTCCATTTACGCCCCTTAGGGTCTCTACCTAACAATTTAGTCTCTGAAGTTTGTTCTTCATTAGAATAAAGTCCTTTGGTATACTCAATTTAGTTTGTGAAGTTTTTTCTTCATAAGAATGAAGCCTTTCGGTTAGTCCAACATCTAAAATATGCCACCTTATCATCATTTACTGCCAGATTACGTAACAAAGCTGCCATATTAGGTAATTCTAACCATGATGTTAGTGTCATATCTTTTCTTTAATGTTGACTAACAGAAGGACTTAATTGTTACATAGGACAAATTTCAGGTACTAAATTATCAAAATTGAAAAGCTGAGGATGTAGTTGATTTTGGAGGTAAAGTTGTAAGGTCTAAGTAATTAACCTATTAATCGATTATGATATCTTTGTGACTTTATGGATGTGTGACAGATCACATGGGACCCGTACAACCCATACTTGATGGCGGTACTGCCACCTTTCTGCACTGGCGGATCAGCTGTGTGCCGATCTAGGGTTCCTTTAATCTGTTTCCAGGTTGTGGAAATGCATGTGCCGGATCGTGTTCTATTACAGTTTGGAATGATCCAGCATATCCCTGACTCAGTTGAGGCAGTTGAGCGAGTCACAATGCAGGGCCGATCTGTTGAGGACTGGTCCACTTACCATAATAAATACATTAGGAGGTGGGCAGATAGGCTATCCTCTGTTGTTGGACAGAGAGAAACGGTGGATCCAGATCCTACTCGAGCAAGAAACCATTACTTTGAGTGGTATTGGAATATTACACGCAGATGGATCTCAACCCCGGTTGAGCGGCCCACTATCTCCTTTCAATCACTAGGGCAGAGTGAGAGAGCATTGGTACGTATAGAATAATAAAGTGAATTTGAGTGCAGTTGTTTGAAGAAGCACCAACAACTTTTTACTCAAATCCTCTTTAGCAGCTTCGTATTGCAGCAAAAGTAGAAGCTTCAAATTGTATCTTCTACTTTTGGGTCTAAAAGTTCATTTCAACTTCTTGCCACATGAAAAGCACTAGATCTTTTATTTGCCAAATGCCCAGGTTGTGCTTCTGAGTGTAAAGAGGCTCTTCCTATTCCAGGACAAATAGGCACACTGCTATAACATCTTTTTTTCCTGTTTATGCGCCCGTGTGGCCTTGTGGTTGCCCCCATTTGTGGCACGCAACCGCAAGGCCAAGTCTTTTTGAGAAAGCTCCGATATCAGAGAGCTTTCTCAGAAAGCTCTGCAGTGCGGCCTGTGCGCCGGGCCAAACAGGCCTTATATCATAAATCAATGATCATACATTTTTATACCATGAATAGGTGGATTTGGTTATGACCGTACAAAGACGGATTAGAACGCTGTTATCGGGAGAGGTGGAGAGAAAGAGGTTCAAGGAGAACCTCGCAGAGATAGATGCTTACATCAGCGCTGAGCTGGAGAAAGCGAAGCCTTCTACCTCTGAGGTTGGTCGCTCTCACAGTAGGCAAAAGCAAAAAATTCGGGCTTCGTCACCAAGGTACCTTACACCACCGATAGCTATTCCACTTGCCATAGAAGCTGGAATAGCAACCAGGTTCATAGAATCTGTTCAGCATTCTCCAGTTATGCAGGCCCTTCCTATTAAGGCTGACCCTGATAGTGAGGATAATAATCATGAAGAGGGCAATACTATATTGGAATTGGATCAGATGAGGAGTATTGAGCCTGTGGGGATACAACTACAGGAGGAGGCCATTGATTCATCTAGTAAAGAAGCTAAGGAGGAAAATGGAAAAGCGCAGGAGAATGTTAATGAACCTATGGAGAAGATAAATGCGCAGGACACTGCTAACGAAACAATAGAGGATGATGGACAGATGGAAACCATTGGTGCAGCGACCGAGGGTGATAAAGTGCAAGACAATCCTGATATAGTTGTGAAGGATGATGAAGTTAGAAAGAGTGTTAGTACAAATATGGAGAGTGCTAAAGAGTTGGAAACCATTGATGAACCAGTGAAGTCAGATAAAGTGCAGGAGAGTTTAGCTGTGACTATTAAAGATGATAAAGTAAAGACTCTGGATTCACCTATGGGGACTGGTGAACTGAAACAGGGGGTTGACGAATCTATCAGGGATGATAAAATGCATGAGACTATTAATGCACCCATGGAGAATGACGAAATATACAAGGTTGTTGGTGAATCTATCGAGGATGGTAATGTGCACGAGACTATTCATGCTTCCACAGAAAAGGATAAAGTCCAAGAGATTCATGATGAACTTATGAATGATGAAAAGAGCGAGACAATCGAAGCACGCACGGAGCATGTAGAAGAGCAAGAACAGGTTGATGAACCCATGGAGAGTTCTCAAGTTGGAGAAGAGCAAGAAAGGGTTGACGAACCCATGGAGAGTTCTAAAGTTCGAGAAGAGCACAAAAGGTTTGACAAATCCGTGGAGACTTCTGAAGTTTTACAGGATGCCAAAGCACCAACCGAGAATACTAATATTAGTGCGAAAGTTGGTGCGCCCACGGAGAATGATGAAATCCAAGAGGCTCGTGATGGGCTTATGAAGGATGACGAAGCGCACAACACTGTCGAAGCACGTATCAAGTGTGTGGAAGAACAAGAAAAGGTTGATGAACCCGTGGAGAGCTCTAAAGTGCAAGATAATGTTGAAGCACCCACGGAGAGTGCTAAAATTGCGGAGAAAGTTGGCGCACCCACCAGGAACAAGAAAGTCCGAGGGACTCCTCATGAAGTCATGAAGGATGATGAAGTGCAGGAGGCTCTTGAAGTGCATATGGTGGAGTGCGTAAAAGAACAAGAAAGGGTTAATGAAACCCTGGAGAATTCTAAAGTGCGAGAAAATGCTGAGGCACCTGTGGAGGATGCTAGAATTAAGGAGAAAGTTATAGCACCCACAAAGAATGAGGAAGTCCAAGAAACTCCTGATGGAGTCATGAAGGATGATGAAGTTGGGGAAACTGTTGAAGCACATATAAAGCATTCAAAACCAGAAGAAATTGGTACTAAACCCAATGATATTTCCAATGTTAAAGATACTCTCAATTTATCTGTGAAGAGAGATAAAATTAAGGAGCTGGTTATCGAACCTGCTAAGGATGCTGCAGGTGCATGCGTAGAGTGGTCCGAAGTGCAAAAGCGGTTAAGATCAAACAGAAGGAAAAGGAAGAGGTTCCATGTGCAGTCAACTTTTTGACATCAAAATCTGGTTTTCTCTTTTTCTTTTGATGTACCAATGCATGTGAATAAGGTAATACAATCAGAAGCAATCATCTTAAAGTGTTGTAACTAAATCTTATTAACGCCTAATAACCCCCCAAAGCTTATCTTTATTGGGGACTCAATTTTCTTAATCCTAGTTTGGGATTACCTGCTTTTTTATGCTTTGAAATGTTTATAAAATTTTAAAAGCGCTTCTAGCTTCTAATATTCCCTCCTCTCCTCCAATACTATAAAATTGCCACAGCAACAACCGCCTAAGAGCATGAAAGTGAATTTTTCTAACCACCGTGTTGCCGAACTAGGTTTATTGCAATAATAACTCATTAGGCTTAAATCACAATCCAAAATATTTAAATCCAATTATTATTACCGACGTGTATAATCTCATATATCTAATTAAAACTTCTTTTTAATTAGAAGTAGATTATTTGTGTCTTCATCTAGATATGAAGCCATTGTTTGTTGTTTCTTTGTTGTCTTTGGGGCTGGCCTGTTAACCTGGTAAACAAATTCTCTATTTGGAAGAAAATGGGAGCAATAATCAACTTTGCAGCCAAAATATACTGCTCAAAGCAAATTTTCAATGGAACATATCATTGTGGTGCACTACACAATCTTAGATTGGACATACAGTTATTCACGTGAAGTCTAGAGAAGATGAACAAAAGGACCCACATGAGTTGGAGGTACCAAACATTGGTGCCAAAACAAAAGAGATAGGAGAAGTAACCAACTCATCTTTCTCAGCAGAAATATACAACATCAACTTCCCTTTAAATTTTTTTTTTTTCATCTTTGGTACTAACAAGTGTTGTAATGTAAGGGAACAAAATTATGTGCATCAGCTACCTACCTAGGTGAGATCGCGGTCAGAGCACCCAGTTTGCACCCACCAAACTACCATTTTTTGTAATTTTTGGCACCAATCTCCAGTTAGCTATATGCTGAGAGGTTAGTTGTTCAGGCTTTAGTCTTTGTGTTACAAATGCCTCGGGCTTTCTCGGCGAGTTAGCTGTATTAGTTGCCCTAGTAGGCTACAATGTTTAACCTGGTTAAAGAGTTCTTGTTAGAAGCAATTAAGTAGAGGTTGAACAAAGGAAGTAAAATAAAACAGCCCTAGAAAGGAATTGATGGTAGTACTTACATGCATTTCTGCTGCTGCTGACAATAGTTCTCTAGACTGTTCCATCAGTGCTCGTTCTTCTGCAGCGATTTTAGATAGCTCGGATACCAGCGAGCTCGTCTCCGTCACCTGCGTATGATGATAGATTTAAGTATTCGTAAAGGAAATCCAAAAAAGAAAGATACATGTTGGCGGATTTTAATCCCAGGGCTTAATTTATGCGTAAATTACAAAAACATTAAGAGGCATTTAGTTGCTGGCATCCTGTGAGATTGATGATTAGCTAGATATCATATACTGTTTAGTCAGAATTCAACAGAACGACTAGAACTATAACAGGATACAGAGGTTAAGATCCAAATTATTAAAATTGAAATGTTGCCAATCAAACTGCTTTATAATTTAATAGTGTGTTTCGATGTAAACTAGCACGTTACACACGTGCGCAATAGAATAGTATAAAGTAATCATATGAAGATAGGCACCAAGATTTCTTACATGACATCAAGAAACAACAAATGAAGAAAGCAAGAAAACAAGAAGCACTACCTTCCAGAGTAAAGAGCATGTTGAGCTCCCTATTGTCTGCATAACATCAACAGCGGAGCCCACAGCATTTTTCACTTCTTGGATGTCTGCCTGTTGAAAGAAAAGAAATGATGTTTTTCAAGAAACTTTGGGCCCAAAAGTAGATTTTCAAACCAATTTTTCTGATCCAAACCTTTGCTCCGTCTGTAACAGGTATGCGGAGAGTACTGGTTTTTAACGCTTCGATGGCACCTGATAAAGAACTTGAATGTTCTATATCTACCGATGACCACTCCTCCAAATAGGCCATCTGCATCAGTTATAAGTACAAATCAGAACCAGTAGGATAGTCTCGTATTCACTTAGGTAAGAGTGAAATTAACCAAAAAAGACCATTTAAGGTATTCCTCTCAAAATTCGAATAATTTATTACACCCCAGATCTAGTAATTAAAATTAGTACCCTAAGTACCTCCCTTAACCGATTTTCCTTTTGACAAGGGAGTTAACACTAATTTCTCAGGGTTCAGCACTGAGTTGAACACTATCGTATAGATAATTTTGGCTAAATTTCTCAAAATTTAAGAATGCTAGTATAACTAAAAAGGAACTAAAATATAGATACTAAAGATGAAAGACTAAATAATGAAACAAAAAAGAAATAAATAGAAGCAAGGCAACAATAGACGCGCACAAAAGGAAAGATAAGGATAGAATGGATAGAATACTTACTTGTCCCTTTAGAATGAAGAAAAGCTTAGACTTCTGTGTAAGTAGTTGAAACACGAGCTTCCTACGCATAACAGAATCACGAATGTTGGAGGTGGCACACCATGCATCATACAAATCTTTCTGCCAGAAATTAAATGGAAAGCGTTAGCCACTTTAAGGATGGAAAAGTCGGACAAGACCAGCATTAAACATCGAGCACAAGACAAACATATTTACTCTAAGCAGTAGATATCTCTATCAAAAGAAAGTGTAGAAAAAGGAAGTACCGACACACAATACACATGATTCTACTATTACTCCTACAAAGGTTAAAGGAAGATAATTGATGTGCTAGTTGGAGCGGCATTTGATTGTTGTATGTACCTACATCCTTTCATAGCAATTCCTCACCATAAATCATACAGACTCAGGTATCTATTTGAGTAAGCAAACCAAGTAGCTAATAAAACAGTACAAAGAACGAAAGAACAAGACCTAAAGGGAAAGATTCTAAAACAATGAGCTTTTTTAGTATCAGAGCATTAAGAAACAGTGCAAACTTAATATGAATAAACTACCAAACTTATATTAAAAGGACAAAGGATAACGAATGCATCATACTCAAATATTCCAAAATTTACCACAGAAAGAAATTTCAGATCAAGAACTTCAATCTCACCTCCGCAGTGGCCTTTTGTGCCAAAAAGGCAGCACCGGCTCGAGCATTAACACACCACCACTGCAATAGCTTATTGTACAGCACTCTTAACAAGTGTGCTTCTTCAACCTTATTATCCCCACTCTTCCTTCTCCTCGCTTCGACCCCAAAACCAATGACCGAAGGGCTACCATTCGAAACGCGCTCCGCAGCAGAACCATTCCGAGCCCTAGAAGGACTAGCCGTCCTCCTCAATGGCGGAGGCACATTCTTAATCGAAGAGGCAGGGGATGGAGAAGAAGAAGAAGAAGAGAACCCGTTAAGCAACGACTTCTTCGCCGGCACCGTCTTCGGAGACGGCAAGGCTCGCGAAATACGCGAAGGTACTGGTAAAGGTGTTTGATGCAGAAACCTCGCGGGAACGGCGATTCCCCTCGGCGTGCCCCGCCCTGAGAGAACAGGGGCTTCCAGAGACCCGGAATTGCTTCCCGAAGAAGCGCTTTCCGTGTCCGAAGACACGGAAAGCTCCGCCGCGTCGAAGGAAGCGCGCCTGAACCCATCTTCCGCCGCGATGGACCGCCGCAGGAGGTGGATGGCGGCCACGATGGGGTCCTCCTTCTTGTCTACGGAGGACAAATCCAGGCTCTTGGCGAGTTGATCGGAGATTAGGGTTTTAGCCGAGGGCCATCGCCGGCCGCCGCCGCCTCGGGAGGGATCGAGCGACGGTTTAGGGTTCTCGGAGCGGGTCCTCGCCGCCACAGGGCGGCGATCGGGGGAGGGTTTGCGGTTGGGGGAAGGGGAGGTGGCGTTGGCCCTAGCGGCGGAGTAGAAGAAGGGCTCGCCCTGGAAGGAGACGGAGAGGCTGCGCGTGGTGGAGGTTGAGGAGGAGGAGGAGGAGGACGACGACGACGACGAGGACGAGGAGAGGGGCTTCGGGGAGGGGTCAGGGACGCAGCGGGGCCGCGCACGGTCGACGGAGGAGGAGCGGAGGGGGGCGGCAATGGACGAGGAGGAGGAGCGGGGGGTGGGGAGAGGGGAAGCGAAGCGTCGTGTAGAAGAAGAAGAAGAAGAAGAAGAAGAAGAAGAAGAAATAGAGGAAGGGGTGGTGGAGAGGTAGCGGGAGGGGATGGGCTTGGATTTGGATTTGGGACGACGAAGGTGAGTGGCATTATTGTTATTTTCGGAGCGGCGGAGAGGGGAGGCGGATGGGGAGGGTTGCCTGGAGATTCGTGCGCCGGGAGTCGCAGCTGCTGCCGCTGCAGATGGGGTAGCTACGGCCGCGGTGCTCACCGCGGCCGCCATGGCGAGGACTGAGAGAGAGATAGATAGAATGTTCTGGAGCAAAGAAGCTTCGAGAACTAACAGAGAGAAAGATAGAACTTATTCTTAAGCAGAAGTAGAGAAGTGAGAGCAGAGATAGAAAAAGAAAGAAGAAGAAGAAAAAGAAGATGAGGAGGAGAAATGGAGCACGAGACACGAATAGAAGAAGCAAAGCAGAGAGTAGAGAGAGAAATAGAAAATAGGTAGCGAGAGCAAGGGAACAAAGAGAGAGAGAGAGCACTAGGAAGTAACGGCACCGGAGTTATGTGAGCCGTACCATGCTTGGATGAGGAGGGAAAAAAAATTCATCCATTTTCATTTTTATCATTTTTATTTTCTCCGAAATTTTTATTTTTATTTATAAATTTTAATATTAACAATTATTTATTAAATTATTATTAAATAAAGGCAAATATAAGACTTACGTTTGAATAAAAATTAAATTTTTTATTTAAAAAATATGTAAATATTTTTAATTTTAAACCATTTTGAGATAAATTTTAATTGATGCTCATTTAGGAGGCCTTTGATTTTTCAAAAATATTTAAAAAAAATTAATGAAAAAATATTTTTTAAAGTTAAATTTTTAGAAAAAATAATTATTTAAAAACAGTTTGAAAAAATATCATAAACAAAGTGTTTTTGTTTCTTAATTTTTTTATCTTAAAAAAACGAACAAGAACAATTAAAATCTATTTGTAAAAAATTAGTTTCTTTTTTTTTTTTTTGGGAAACCAAACACAGTCTTGAATTAAGCCTTGATTTATTTATTTTTTTTAGTTATATCAGAAGGTTTATTATTTAATAGTTACATTGGTTATTAACTTTTGTTGACAAAAAAAAAAAATATTACGCTTTATTGAAATAATAATCATTAAACTAATAATGAAAATTTTCAACTTAATTAAATATAATTACTTTATTTAAAAATAAAATAGTTGGAAACAACAATGATCCTGGGATAGTGGGAGTTGAACGTTTTCTGGTGTTTAGGCGTGATTATCGTCACTAAGCGCGTTGTTAATTTCCACATACAACTCTTATTACGTTACCAAATTTAACAAAATATTAAAAACAATATAAAAATAATCTCTTTTAGCGGATTATTAATTAGATCCTGTGATGTGCAATATTTATTTGATTTTTCAATCCACTGAAGCTAATCACAGTGTATTAAAGCACCGTAAATAAATATATTGTTTTGTCACTAAAATTACATCCTCCTATTTTACTGTAACGTTTTATTGTTGTTGTTGTTTTTGTTGCCTTGAAAAAGTATTAAGGTTGTCAAAGTAGTTTAACAAATCTCGTACCATGCATTATTGCCACGGCAAGCGTGCATGGGCCAGTTACAACCGTTCCATCCAACTATGGCCCCACGATTTATTTTTCATGTATACATTTTTTTTAAAAATAAAATAAAATAAAATAAAATGTTAATAAAACAATGGAATTTAGTATGGAAGTTTTTCTTTTTATAACATTGTCGACTAATTTGCAGATGTTCGAGACCAGCAGTAAAACTTTTAAGCCTCGTTTGGCAACCGGTATAAAGAAGGAAGCCTCGTTTGGCAACCGGTATAAAGAAGAATAAGAGAGTTATTCTTTATTTTATATCCAAACAGCTGTTCCTCTCATACCAGGTTATTCCGGTATAAGGATAGAACAGCTGTTCCACCCCACAGGTGAAACAGCTGTTCCACCTGTTGCTTATTATTATTATTTTTTAATTAATTTTTTTTAAATTATAAGATATTTAAATTTATAAAATTTTAAATTTTTTATTTTATTTTATAAATTTTAATCTCCTTTATTATTTTTATTCCTATTTAACTTACCAAACACAATTTTTCTTATCCCAGTACAACCTTTATACTCAACCAAACACAAAATTATTATAATTCTTGCTTGTATCTGAACTTATACCTATCCCCGGAATAACCAATTTTCGCTTATATCCGAACCAAACGCAGCCTTAAAGCCCTGTTTAGTTATTCCCCCTTTATCCCCCAACCAAACGCAGCCTTGGTTGGGGGATAAAAGGAAAATAACCTCCTTTATCTCCCAATTATTGCCAAACCAGAGAAAAAAAAAAATAGGGATAGAGGTTTAAAATATTTCCAGTTTAACGGGTTATTCCAGAATAATCCGTTAATTTCTATTCCACCTCATTCTGGAATAAGTTTTATATCTAGAGGCAATGAATGAATATTATTATTATTTTTTTTTTTTTTTTTTTTACTTTAGCTTACTTTTCTATCTAAAATTATATTTACTAAAATATACTATTTACTAATTATGTTTACTAATTTTATTTAATAAAATATACTATAAAATATAAAAAATTATTTTATGTTTTGTTTATTAATTATGTTTATTAATTTTGTTTACTAATTATTATTTATTAAAATATACTATAAAATATAAAAAATTATTTTATTTAAGTAAGATATAATTGATTAACAATTAAATTGTCATTTTAATTAATTTATAATAATTAAAATTAATTTATATATATAACCTATATGTATATATATATATAAGGTAAGGGCAAAATTATAAAAAATATATCGCCTTTTTCCACTATTCTCCACTATTCTATAATTTTAACCAACTCAGAGAATATCAACATTTGAACCAAATGCAATTTAACTTTTATACTTAATTATTCCGGAATAACAAACTATCTCAGATATAAAAAAATTTATATCTTTTAAATTTATATCCAAACCATACTTAATTATTCCGGAATAACAAACTATCTCAGATATAAAAAAATTTATATCTTTTAAATTTATATCCAAACCAAACGGAACCTTAAAGACGTACAGATTATCATAATCAATTTTTATTTTTATGTATAACATGAGATAGCAATATTTTTTTTTTTATTTTTTTTTTTATTTTTTTTTTTTTTAATTTTTTTATCGAAGAGATCAAGTTCGATATTTGACACATCTCTAACGGCCTGTTGCAACTCTAGTAAAATAAACATACTCTTAGCTTCAAAAATTAACAAAATTGATTAACTTATTAAATTGTTTTAGTCATTAGTTACCTAACTAACCTAAAACATCATTGGATAATAATTAATTTAATTTACGCAATTTTTTTTTTTTATCAATTATATAACTATTATATGCCAACTTGAAAATATATGGCATTAATTTAACTTATAGCCTAGAAACAACTTATACATATCGGTCTCCCGCAATCCGGGCTATCTGTGCTTCATAGCTCGTGACCTGTCTGAGTCCTGGTCTGTGTCGTGTACTTAATTTTTTTTTTTTTTCTTTCCTCGAGGCTTGGTTGTTTCGACCTTTGTAATTAAATTCATCCTTACAATGAATGAAGCGGCAGCACGTTGCTATACGTAAATATGCCTTTTTTTTTTTTTTTTCCTTTTTTTTGTGAAATTATAAAATTTAACTCGAGGCGAACCTAACCTAACCTAACCTAACCTAACCTTCCTGTGTAATGTGATACGGACCAAGTTGACCATTATTTTGTACCGTCCAGTGTGTGTATAAATGTATACACAAAAATTAACAGCAATAATTTTAAATGCCTCTGATTTTTTTTCTATTTTTAGCAATTGCGTAAGACTCAACCATGCAGCTTTGCAAAAGCTTTTGAATCATCTGTGTACGTACTACAAGTTTTTATGGTCACGAAATGGAACACGCAACTAATTTTTTTTTTTAAAAAAAGGAAAGAGTTAAAAGGTTTTTTTTTTTTTTTTTTTTTTCTTTGACAAGCTAATAGCTAATAAATATAAGCATCATTTTAGTCATTTTATTAACTAATTATCTAATTATTAAATAATTAATAAATTAATTTATTAAATTAGTTGTAGTTAATTAAATTATTTATTAACAATATTCGTTTATTATTTTATCAATTAAAATTTAAGATTGTCTAGCAATTAATAATTAATTAAATAAGTTATGTTATTATTTAATTAATATTTTTATGTTAATTGATTAGATAAATTATTATTATTATTTTAAAATTATAATTATTCTTATTCTAATTATTTAAATCTAATTATTCAAACCTTATTTTTTTTATTCCCGCGAACAATTTAAATTTCATCCAAACATAAAATTAAACTTATATATATTCATAAAATAAATAATTCTAATTTATATCTGAATCATAGTTTTGAATTTTTATTTAAGATATGCTATTGGTTCACATATGTATTAATGAAACCTGAAACCTAAAACGGATAACACATCCCAAAAATAACGAGCTCTACTTTTATACATATTTTCTAAACATTCCCCCCTCTCTAAAGATGCTCTTGTAGCTTGTTAAGTGGAATACTTAACTGTAGTTTCAGCCAAATAATATAAATTTAGAAATGTAATAATTTGAATAATATAGTTGTGTTAATTGCGGATTAATTAATAGTCAATTGAAGCTAAACTATAGTTTCTACTCCGTGAGCAAAGGATCAATGCGTGCATGTGCACTACGAACATGTTCACACAAAAAAATATATGGTCACCCCATATATAATTGATGAGATTAAGCTTATTAATTAATACCATGCAAATTAAAACTCCATTTCTCATAGCTTTGTTTATATATATATATATATATATTCAATGTGAGTCTTAGGCCCATTAAATTTTTGACCTTCCATTTCACGTGATCATATATAAACAAATTAAGCAGTGTACGTGTATAGGCCTGTTCGAAGTGGTGAGTAAGAGAGAAGCGACACATTAATACACGTAGAACAAAAGAAGCAACAAACTTAAACTTTATAAAGTAGTTAATTAGCTTATTTTACTACGTGTACGTTTTAAAACTTAGCTTAATAACAAAATGTAAAATAAATGGAAGGATAAGGAAACTATTTTTTTTATTTTATATGTTTGCTAAAGTGCGTAGGATGTAGCTCAAGGGACCACCTCGTACACCTCACATGATTACATGATCACGGGGTACATTAATAACCTACGGTATAACTACTAACCACGTTCAAGCTCCAAAACGGATTGGATAAATATCATGTAAGTTTATTTTAGCAAAATGTTTACATGTGAACTCTTAATATATTTTTTTAGCTTTCTCATCGATCTGATCTCTTGTGCGTGACTATATTGAATGCTTAAAGCATCTAAAGTGGACCAAATTATCATATCATATATATGTAACGTTCGTAAGATCACAAACTCAGTCACACCACGTTATTCAGATGAATAACTTAGAATCGTAACATCACTTATTGAGAAATTTTGGATTCAGCCCAGATATACATAACCTCAAATATGTGATATATCTAATAAAATTCATTCAACTTAAAAATTTAAGTATATTACATTTGAGCTTATTAATATATATTAACATTTTTACTTTCTTATAATTATTATACGAGATTATTCATATTCATGTATGATCGAACTCCTAACAAAACCAGCACACGAAGAGCTGATTAATTGGGCCAGGCCGGGGCATTAAATAATCTTACAAGATCTTTCAGATGGGCCCCCAATATTAATTGGAGGGTCCGATCTTCGTAGCCCAAAATTGACAAATGTGGATCCAGTAATCCTATTCAGCTTGCTAATTTTGCATTCATAGAATCATAGCACAAAGTTTTTTTTTTTTTTTTGGTATAATTGTTACATTGCGATCCACGACTTGTACTTTTCTTTTATTATTATTAGCGGACAAATCTGGTCTCTAAATAAGACCCGATCTTACAACTTTATGAGCCCCGCGTTGCTCATATAACCTGCAGCAAGAAATTAACATTTTCCACACACATAATTAATAAAGCCGATGGGGTCCCTACTTTTAATTTCACTCACATTGTAGACGTGCTCTCCCACACATCTGGGGCTCACTGTTGAGCACTCGTTACACCAAATATAACTCCTTTTGTCCGTCCTATTCACTACCAGGACCCTATACTTGTTTCCCAAGATATATATATATATATATATATATATATATATATTCCCGCACATTTCCTTACTAGTAATTTTCCCTCGAGTTTCGTAAATTGTTTTTAAAATTTAAGACAATTTTGTTGTATTTTAATAAAGCTTTAATTATGTTAAATTTAGTCAATAAAATATAATGACGTGAAACTAAATTTGAATAGAGAAAATAATGAAGTTCAGGGCCAAGGCATTCATTCATTTCAGAGAAAAGGGGAATGAATAGTTGAGGGGGTTTCTCAGGTATTTTTCCACACCTTCTTAATTCGAACGGCGACATTTACCACCCAACGAATTCGTCGCCTAACTCGTCGTCTTCGTCTTCGTCGTCGTCCTCCTATTGGCTCCATTAATGGGGGAAGTGGTGGAGGAGCCAGATCCCCAATCCTCCTCGGGCGATGGGGCGGGGGAGGGTACTCCGCGGCGGCGCACCCTGGGGGTGCTCCCGCTCGTCGCCCTCATCTTCTACGACGTGTCCGGGGGGCCCTTCGGGGTGGAGGACTCGGTGCGAGGGGGCGGGGGACCGCTCCTCGCGCTCCTGGGGTTCCTCGTCTTCCCGCTGGTCTGGTCGCTCCCGGAGGCGCTGATCACCGCCGAGCTCGCCTCCTCCTTCCCCGAGAACGGCGGGTACGTGCTGTGGATATCGTCGGCGTTCGGGACCTTCTGGGGGTTCCAGGAGGGGCTGTGGAAGTGGGTGTCGGGGACCATGGACAACGCCCTCTACCCGGTGCTCTTCCTCGACTACCTACGCCACTCCGTCCCGATCTTCGCCCTCCCCGCAGCGCGCGCCCCCGCGCTCCTCGCCCTCACCGCCGCGCTCACCTTCCTCAACTACCGCGGCCTCCACCTCGTCGGCCTCTCCGCCCTCGCCCTCACCGCCTTCTCCCTCTCCCCCTTCCTCGTCCTCGCCCTCCTCGCCGCCCCGCGCATCCGCCCCGCGCGCTGGCTCGCCTTCGACCCCAAAGCCCTAGACCTCCGCACCTACTTCAACAGCATGTTCTGGAACCTCAACTACTGGGACAAGGCCAGCACCCTCGCCGGGGAGGTCGAGAACCCTAGCCGCTCCTTCCCCAGGGCCGTGTTCGGGGCCATGGGGCTCGTCGTCGCCTCCTACCTCGTGCCGCTCATGGCCGGCACCGGCGCCATGGAGGCCTCCTCGCCGGAGGATTGGACCGACGGCTACTTCGCGGAGGTCGGCATGGCCATCGGCGGGCCCTGGCTCCGCTGGTGGATCCAGTTCGCCGCCGCCATGTCGAACATGGGCCTCTTCGAGGCCGAGATGAGCAGCGACTCCTTCCAGTTGCTCGGGATGAGCGAGATGGGAATGATCCCCGCCGTCTTCGCCCGCAGGTTCCCATCCCAAACTTGTATTTCACTAGCAATTCAATTCTGCTTCACCTTGTCTAATTGTGAAAATTTTGATCCATTTGTTGTTCATACTGATTAGATATCTATATATGTATATCTTGCTGAATAATGGTCTCAAAAGAGTAAGAGTAAGAGTAAGAGTGCGAGTGCGAGTGCGAAATACTAATCAAATACTTGATTGAAGAAGTAAGAGGTTTCGGAATTTGAATTCACCGTATTCGCAAGTTCAGTTCTTTGGCCTATTAGTTAGCTCTGTCGACACCAAACATGAGGGGGGGGAATTGTTTGTGAAGCTAAACATGCTTTGTTTCACCAGTATCTTGCATTTTGCTAGTTACTTCTAGTTGTTGTGTGAAAATGCGTAATTGAACTTCCTTAGAAGAATGGCAGGTTAGAATAGATTTGGGGTTTGCCGTGATGCCTCAAATTCTTACCTTCTCATTGAACTTAAGTTCTTAAATATGTTTCTTTCTTTTAATTTACAATTTATAGTGTTCTGGTAATCTTCTTAGTATTATATAGAACAGAACTTTGAAATGCAAATGGTGCTTTTGTAGATCGAAATATGGAACCCCAACTGTTAGCATCCTATGCTCGGCAACAGGGGTTATCTTCTTATCCTGCATGAGCTTTCAAGACATAATCGAATTCCTCAACTTCTTGTACTCCGTAGGTATGCTTCTTGAGTTCGCCGCTTTCGTAAAACTCAGAATAAAGAAGCCAGATCTTCATAGACCATACAAAATCCCAGTCGGAACAGTTGGTGCAGTACTTATCTGCATACCCCCGACTTTCTTAATCCTTATCGTTATGTGCTTGGCCTCAATCCGAACATTCATTGTTAGCGGAAGTGTTGTGGTATTTGGAGCTCTCCTCTATTTTGGCATAGAATACATGAAGAATAAAAGGTGGGTCAGTTTTATTCCCACTCCCGTGCCGCCGCCGCCCGAGAATTGTTTTGAATCTCTGCCGGTGCAGATTCAGGAAACCGTCGACGATGCTTCTGAGAGTCTTTTGCTGCAAGACCCGGAAATTACCGTTGAAGGGGTATTGAAAGTGGAATAGGAAATTGTTGTACTATTTAAGCTTAATGTAATGTTCATCAACTGTTTATAGATGTATCCTTTTCTTTGTAAACAACAAAATGTTGCAGCTTGGGATACCAGATTGTTGTAAAATTAATTACTTGTTTATGATCAAAATGTTGTATAAATTGGGCGACACACAATTGAAATATGTTTTTATCTATCTGTTTTGATAATGGGTTAAATTCTTTGTTTTTAACTTGCCTATCTCCGCAGAATGGGAAGTTCTCTAGTTACACAAAACAAAATAGAAAACACTGAGAATAAACTACAAATTTAAACCCATTCTGCTACTTGTTCAACTCACCAACAGCTTTATAGCAGTACCTTATAACACTTAAAAATGTCTGAAAGAGGGGAAGGGCAGCATTTTACAGAACTTAACGGTCTGTTTAGTTGTACAGTAAAAGTTTCATTTGCAGTATAGAGATATCTAGATCAGGATTAGTCACAGAATAGTAAATGATCGAACTGGAATCGAACTACCTGAATCTTTCATCATGTTGCTTCATATCTGGAATCTGATTCTAAATGACTGGGTTCTTATTGTCTTATTTGATCCATTTGAAGGAATCATACATATATATAATCCCCCTGATGAGAAAAGATATTATTTCATGATAAGGCTGTGTTTTTTATATTGTAGCTTTTTCAGATTTTCAGTCATTTTAATATATAAATATGAAGAAATAAATGCACAACAGAAAATATATAACAATGTATATGTACAATACTCTCCGATATATGAGATACCAATATACTATCCTCTCTCAAAAATAATAATAATAATAATAATAAACTAAATAAAAAAAAATAGAAAAAAAAAAGAAAAAAAGAAAAGAGTAGGCTTCGGATCCGAAGGGAATGGTAGTAGCTATTCGAACCCGGGTCCGTTTCAAAATCTGCAACAGCACCACTTATGAACAAGCGGAGCTCCTCCTCCTCCTCCTCCTCGTCGGTTCCCAAACTCCTCCACCACCAAATCGTGCCACGTATCCTTCCCCAGGTGCGTTCCCCTCCTCCTCTCCGGCGCCGCCACGTCGGACGCCTCCTCCCCCACGTGCTGCTTCCGCAGCATATCCCACATCACGCGAACGTCCTCGTACTCGCACGTGCTCACCTCCTTCCTCAGCTCCCTCAGCCCTGCTACATAGCAACAGCGCATACATATATATACATATATACCCAATCAGGCGATCGATCGAATCTACGCCGTCCGTCGAGGCAACACATGCACCGCAGTAATTAACTACTTACCGGTGGATCTCCGGAGGCGGAGACGAGTCGCCGAGCCGATCCAAACGCGCCTCATCGTCATCGCCACGCGATCCCACCACTCCATTAATATGACCCCAAATCACTCTCTCTCTCTCTCACACACACACACACACTCTCTCTCTATATATTATATTAATATATTTATATATATGCACACACATCATATATATATATATAATATAATATATATAGTGTGGTTCGTAGAGCTACGTAGGGGAGGGGGTTGTTACTTGTTACTTGTTTCCGCGGCGAGAGAGAGAGAGGAATCGCCAAGTGGGGGGAATTTTTGCGCCAATTGGCGTCGTCGATGGGCGCTTTGATATCGACGCCGATGGCGCTCGACAGCCGTACACGTGGCCGCATATTAAGGCACTGTCGGGATACAGTGTGTTGCCGCCACACGGAATGCCCTTCGTGTGTTCGCGTGGTGGCCCCCTTCTCTCTCTCTCTCTCCTTCTAACAGTCAACAACGTACGGACCACCTCCTCCTGGCTCCGCCACGTAAGCAACTCCGCGTGAGATCGCAGGATATATATATATATATATATTTTTTTTTTTTTCTTTTTTTTACCCGAAGTATTATTATTATTATTATTATTATTTTTTTTTTTTTTTTTGGGCGTGGGGTTAAGAACAGTAAAAGAGATGAATAGTCCACACGCTTCGGCCTACGGTTTGTGGCATTGAGGCACTGTTTTGTTTGGTAATTTCTCCTTTATCTGCGCTAATTGGAAATGTTTACTTTGTTCTTAATAATAAGTTTGTGTGGAAATTACTAATACCTGTTTGATAAAAATTTAGTGATTTAGAAGCAAAATTTTCTTATTTCCTGTATTAATTTGCTTCCATCATCAAAACTTTCTAGAGTTTTACGAGAGGAAGAAAAAAAAATATTACACTAATATATTCAATTATTGCATTTTGGAAATTTTAGACTTCACTACAAAAATCTCTTCATTCTTTTTGTTTTCTCAGTGAAATAGTCTCCTCTTCATTAAAATCATCATTACTTTTTTTAATCAAATTTCAAGCAATAATTACTCGTATCTAGAACGTACTTGATGGTGTAACAAAAATATTTACTAACATCTCTTATTCAATTAAACAATGTATTATACAATGTTAATATGTTAGGAAATTTACGTTGTATTTCAAACTATCTGCATAAAGAGGAATGTTACCTGTACACCCCAAATAAGGTGTACATTTTATACCCATCTCATCCTGGGATGGGTATTCCTCCATTCGTCCCATCGATGGGACGAGTGGAATTCACCCCATCCCAGAATGGAGTGGGTGTAAGATATACACCCCAATTAAGATGTACATCTAGCATTTTTCTATTATTTATATATTACCGATAGTAGTCTGAATAAAAAGGAATGCAATTGTAATTTTTTTTTATTTGACCTGATTTGGACCGGGCTTGGGTTTGAAATAATGATGTTTAAAAACTTCAGGCCCAAAATCAAGCGTAACGGCATAACTCAACTCAATCTGGCCTTGATTATTAACACTGGTGAGATTATTATTATTATTATTATTATTATTATTATTCTTTTTAAAATAGAAGTCCCGATCATTGTTCTCTTTCAAGTTTAAAAAATTAGAAAGAGGAAAACAAAAGGGATTGAGTTTGTGGTGTTTCTCGTAATTGATCGGCCAAAGCATATGAACTCGAAACAGAATCTCTTACCTTTCTTTTTCGTATTTTAATATTTTATATTAAGTACTAAAATATTATTTGAGATTATTGTGACAAAAATAGGACAAAAAAACAAAGGGGTTAAGAAAACTCTTTTGATCGAGCACGGAACTGGGGAGTAGTTGGATGTTCAAAGTGAGAAGTATATATCCTTTTCAGAGTGGTTAGCAGGGGAGAATTTCTCAACACGTAATTGTGGCCTTTGTTCTTGTTAATTCTATGCAGCATATATAGCGTGCTTATCATTCGTAGACTTTAAAACGCGTACTGATTCAAGTTTAAAACTTGAGCTTGACACTTATGTATTATAGTATATCCTCATTTCCTAACTATTTACACTTTGAAGTGTATTCAAAGTATGTAGATTTAATTTATTAAGCATAATTATGAAAAAAAACACAATCAATTCAATTAAAATGATCGGATTCAATCCACATAGACGATGAATTTATTATTGGACCGAAATCTAATATATAAACTGGAACTTTCACAAGCAACAAATTTCCACTAGTAAATCTTTCAAGTAATTAATTAGTTGAACGCGCGACAATCCTTGCGGATATTGCCCTGTAACCCATTTTTGACACCGACCCGGCCCAAGTTCGTGATGGCGACGACAAACGCCTGGTCGAACCCCGTGGAGCTCGAGGCTAAAGAATTTACGGTGGGTTGCGAGCGAGAGTCGTTGAACAGAACCTGATCGGAGAATAGTAGCCCCATTCCTTGTTGCAGGTTCTTGAAGTACTGGTTGTCGAAGCTACCCGGCGTGATCGGGTCCAAGAAAACGTGCCACGACGGGTTCGGGTTCGGGGGACAAGACGAGATCAGCTGCGCCGCGTAGTTCTGGTTCAGAGTTGGGTCCATTGTGCTCCCTGGGGCGAAGTTATACAACCTGTCCGAAAATTTGCCACAGTGGGCGAACCCTACTGTGTGGCACGCTGCAAATTTTTTTTTTGAGTAAATTACAAATTTAATCTATGTACAAATTATTACATAAGTATTTTATTATGCTACTGCATGGAATTTAATCTATATATATATATATGACTCATGCTAATTATCAGTGTGGTCACCTGAGAGAACAATCATGTCGAGCATAGATAGCCCGTTGGACCCGAAGATGCCGGTGAGTTGGTCCAGGTTCAAAGTTGGTGCCGGTAACCGCCCGACAACGCCTGCCGCCGTCGAGCTCAACCCATCAAATCGACCCAACTCGACCGCGTAAGACGGCCCACCAGCCTATTTTCATAACCAATCATTAAAATTAATTGCTACCCTAATCCTGATTAGGAATATGATACTTATTCTAGTAAAAGAATGTAAAGAGATCAGGTGACAGGCGAGTACTAAGCTGGTGACTAACAAGAGCTATGAGATCCCTTGTGGCCAAGGCGAGGATGTCCGCGCACGACACCTTATTTGTGCACTGGGGATCTGCGTCTACCGCCGCCTTCGCCAGATCCACGGTGTCGAATCCGTCTTCGCTCAAGGATTGGTTAGCTGGGTCGTCCCTCTCGGCCGTGTTCGTCGGTGTTGACGAGATTAGAACTGAGCCATCGCAACCCTACCATGTCGTAAATACATGTTCACAGTTACTGGAGAACTTGACCTGTTTGGATGCGGTGAACAATTTTAGTGCACTTACTTCGACAAAGCAGTCGTGGAAGAAGAGGCGGATGGTAGAACCGACGGTGTTGAATGTCTCTTGGAACTTCTGCGTGACGGCGCCCCGCACGATGCTCTCGACATTCGGACATATGCTTGCATAGTAGTTAGTTTGAAGTTGCGCCGAAGCCAAATGAGAGAGCAAGGAGAGGTTCACTAAGGTGACTAACAAGAGAGCCACTGCAAAATTTATCATCTTAATCATCTTGATCAAGTGATTGTAGGGAGAGAGTCTATGATTTAGGAAGGGATGTTGTTATATATGGCCTTAGTATTGTACATAGAGTTGTATATATATATACATAGACATATCAACATATATATGGGAAATATACATATATGGCAGAGAATAAGTCAAGATATATAGATAGGGTTTTAGGAATTGTAGGAAGGAGTTGACTTTGATAGATAAAAAGTTCAATTATTAGTTAACCACCCCTTCATTAATATACTACTGAGAATATTACAGTGTGATAAACAATACCATATGGCTAATTTATTATTTATTTATTTATACTTTTTTTCAAATTAAGAAGGGACCAGTAAAAAAAAATTGATGATATATATTTACATGCATAATTTTTTGTTATGCATATACTGTGAGATAGAGAGAAAAGGTGAATAATTTGTCAATAGTTTAACTTTTTAGAAATTACTCTAGCTCAAGTAAAATTTAAATTGTTGAATCTTTTACTAATTAATGAGCGTCTTATATACAAAACTATATAACTTACTTTTCGCTCTCCTTTTTTTTTTTTTTTTTTTTTTCTTTTTTGAAGGAACAAAAAAAAAAGGATTTTGCAAATGGCATATGCTTAGGTGCCAATACTTTTTCTACCATGTTTCCAAAAATCAATATTTTATTTTGGATTTGGTTACAAAAAATTTAAAAATTTTAATGTTAAAATTGCATTGGTTGTATACTACATGAATATCTACGATTTTATATAATTAAATATAATTTTGGGCTGTGATAAAATCATTATTTTCATTGCTTTGGTTAGGTTGAATGCTAAACAAGTGAATAGCTTGGGCTTTCGCATTGGTCTCATTGAACTAATGAAAATATATAAATCTTCGTGCTACCGATTGATTGTATGTATTTAGCTATTTTTTATTATTCTTTCTTTTTTTTTTTTTACGTTTTTTCTGAATTTTCACCTTCGTTCCGGCGATTTTGAAGTGTAGACATAGAAGAGAATTCTGGTAGTCCTATTCGTATCCGATTCGCTCTTCGACGCATCCGATCTGCAACCAGGAGATTCGTGTAGAGTCATGAATTATCAAGACAAGAACGATCCAAAAAGATTAGTAAAACAAGCTATCCGATCCGACTTTAATTTGGTTTCTGAATACGTTAGTTATCCAGTTTGTGAATACGTTGGTTATCCAGTTTGTAAATTTTCGCTGCCCTCTAATTCCAACAATTATTCTCTCGAAATCTTCCCGTCATTCCTTAGTATAATTATCATTAACTTTAATTTCTCCACGACCAACAAAAATTATAATAATTTCACTCAATAACTCAATTCCACATTAATTCATTTCTTTTTAATAGCTAAACGCGAAAATGAACCGATCTTCCCCAAATAAGACTTGAATCAAAAGCCTCAAATTAAGGTCAAAATTAATCTTGGCAACAAGTGTTATTATTTATTTGCGATAGGAATTAATCGTACATGTGTGAGAAATTAGTTAATTAATTAGACGAATAAAATGTGCGATATTTAATAATTATTTCATTTATGATTATAAGATTGATAGATTAATGTCAGTGTTAGCTGGATCACCACAATAACTTTGAATATATCATTTGGCTTAAAAGATATATATAGTTTACATAGAGAATCTTAATTACAACAAGGTACAGCTACAAGAAATTGAGTACAGAAAAAAAAAAAAAAGGACTTGTTCTATGAATCTATCCTTGTGATGTACAGCAAAGTAATACACAATGGACAGAGTGTTTTATATATCCTCGTGATGTACAAGCATGGTTTGGCTTACTTTTAAATGTATATAAATTCTACTTACACTCTCTCTCTCTCTCTCTCTCTCTCTCTCTCTCTATATATATATATATATATATATATATATATATAATATATATAAATAAATAAATATATATATATATAGAGAGAGAGAGAGAGAGAGAGAGATGTACAAGCATGGTTTGGCTTACTTTTAAATGTATATATATATATATATATATATATATATATATATATATATATATATATATATATATATATATATATTTATATATTTATATTTATTTATTTATTTATTTATTTATATATATATAGAGAGAGAGAGTAGAATTTATATGTTTTTAAAAGTGCAAGTTTATTTATATTTGTAAATTTTTTATCATTGAATTTGTATAGAAATTTATGATTTTGTAAAGTCAAGTAAAAAAAGAAAAAGATAAAATAAAAAATATAAATTTCAATACAAATTCAATGATAAAAAATTGACAAGCATGAATGCGATTGTATTTTTAAAATTATATAAGTTCTTCTCTCTCTCTCTCTCTATATATATATATATATATATATATATATATATATATATATATATATATTATTATTATTAGGGAAATGATACTTGTACACCCCTTTCGGGGTGTATATCACACACCCCACCTATCCAATGGGTGGGGTGTGATGATGGGTCAATCGATACCCCACCTATCCAATGGGTGGGGTGTGATGATGGGTCAATCGATGTGATCCGTAAAAGATATCGCCACCATTAAAATGGTGGAGGTGTATGATATACACCCCTTCGGGGTGTACATGTAGCATTGCTCTTATTATTATTCTCATGTGAGCTCTATTAAATAAAATGGTTTTTGAACAATTCCAATTCCATGGAATAATATTTTGATTTCTCAACTGTTCTTCATAAAAGGAAATGGGTGTTTTTACTTCCGAAATATTCCCAGGTCTCCTGTTATAGTCAATAACTTACCCATAAAGCAGAGAACAATAAAATAAAATAAAATAAAATAAAATAAAAAAGATATTATAAAAATGTTCCCATTCAGATACCTCACACCTGCACCATCTTTTCTTATTTTTTAGCTCATGAAGTATAAGTTAATTAATTATTAATGCAAAATTAGTAGATTAAATAAAAAGAGAAATAATGCTTCCCATAAACAATATGATGTGATTTTAAACTAAAACTTAGTCTTTATTTATATATATCTTCATAATAATTTTAAATGCGTTGGCTCAAATATTAATTTCTCGCTTTCATATGATTAATATATAAATATAAAAATATGGTAGAAAAAATATATTGTTGTGAGTGATATTATATGATTATGGCTTTCTTTCTCAATTAATTCTCTCTTTAAAATATTGGAAAGTTTATTGGGCTTATTAAGTTAATTAAATTAGATGCTTATAATTATAAGCTTCAATGACTTTTCCTCTCATAGTCACTGATTAAACTTACTAGAGCTTGATTTAATTATTGGCTTTTTATTTTTTTCAGTAAATTAAGTTGAGATAATCAGAGACGGACCATATGGAGGCCGAAAGTGGCCATGACGCTTCCAATATTTTTTAAAATACATAAAAATTTATTATTAAATGATTAAAAAATTAAAATAGTGTAAATTTTAGGAGACATAATGATTTTTTTTAAAAAAATAATATTACCTTATGGGCCCCGAGATGTAAATTTAATTGACTTCAATGTGTCGTAATACTTGATTTGCAAATTATACTAAATCTCAACACTTGATTTTTTAATATATCATAATACTTGATTTGTAAAGTATATTATATTTTAATACTTAATTTTTTGATATAATTTTTTTTATAGATTCCTAGATTATTATTATTTTAATAGTAAAAACAATTATACTATATTATTATTATTTTTTTAAAAAAAAACTCAAAAACTAATGAACAAAAAATTATTTAAATATAAATTTTTTTATTACTATTTTTTAAAGATTAATATATTTTGCATAATGTATTTTTGACCTTTTTAAAATTAAAATTCTGATTTCGTCCTTGAAGATACCGATGTCTAGATTTATCTAACTCCATTATAACATGAACCTTTCGTTGCCATAATCATGCATTTTTTTCATCCAAAAGATGGACAAAATGGAAAATGAAATAATACTAATTCAGATACTTTTTGCTCACATGCATGACAAAAATCAGATATATCATACACAAATGCCATAATAACAAAAATTACTAGGGATCTTCTAATTGTTAAGGCTTGTGATATAGAAATATATTTTCAAAATAGTGAAATTTTCAACATAGACTCTTTTTAAATACTACCAAACATATATAGGTTTTAATTTTAAAACATTTATAATGAATAATTAACTGTGGTGCATGAAGTGAGGTGTTGGGCCACCCTAATGGTCGTAGGCCCAAATTTCGTAATGGGCCTAATTTTGTTTTTTACGGCCTAAAATGAATAACCTAGTCCAATAGACCGAACCAATGAAAACAGCGTTTTGGTATTGCTTTTTTTTTTTTTTTTTTTTGGAGAAAAAAGGCAAAAAAAAGAAAAGAAAAGTTATTTATTAATCCCACATCATTAGACACGTGTTATAATTTAGTAGGTGGTGTACGTGGATTATGTGGTGCACCAGGTCCACACGACAATTTCTTTTCTTGCTTTCTAATATGCACCAATGTTATCTCGTGAGGGGAAAAAGAAAAGAAAAGAAAAAGAAAAAAAGGTTAACGATCCAATGGTCTTCCATAATAAATGCCCCCTACTCAAAACTTAGGGGGTAGAAAGGTAAATACACCAAAGCCAAAATATCGCCCTCCACATTACGGGGTACACGTGGCAATATTTATCTCGCAAAAGATTATTACAAAAATAAAATAAAATAAAATAAAATAAAATAAAATAAAGAGGGAAAAACCGCACCACTTGCAAAAGGGGAGAGAGAGGGAGAGAGAGCGAAACCCTAATCTCGATTCTTGGTGTGGGAGGGAGGAGGAGGAGGAGGAGGAGGAGGAGGAGGAGGAAGAAGAAGAAGAAGATGATGATGTGAATGATATATGTCCCCCACCGCTTCTCTCTCCTCGCTTCCGTTGCCCTAGCGATCGCGCTCTTCCACGGCCCTACACCGCGGACGAGCTCTACCCCTCCGCCTCCGATCGCCGCGAAGAGGTGGGGATCTGAGTGCTCCTCGGCCGTGATCCCCAACTGCAGCGTCGAGATCCGCGATCCGATCGGGAACGGGACGAGGGCGATGTCGAAGGCGCGGGTCTACGCCGACGTGAACGTGCTCCGCCCCAAGGAGTACTGGGATTACGAGTCGCTCACCGTCCAGTGGGGGTATGGTTTCGAGAAACCCTAGGTCTTGATTTGACGATTTTGAGATGCCCTATGATTCGAGAAACCCTAGTTCTTGATCCGTACTTTGTTTTGTTCTATCGGTGCTTATGATCGTGCGAGGTGATGAATTCAATAATGCAAATCTGGTTTCACACTCAGCAGGACTTGCTATCTATTCCGATGCTTTATCTAGCATTAGATTGTTGTTAGTAAGTTAAACATACAATGTATCTTGCAATAAACGCATTCTCTATGCTATTGGCCTTACCAGTTGAATTTATATTGGCGTTGTTCCTCATTGATTGCACCAAAGTATAGATCCTCCATAACCCTAGAATGAAGAGGGCATTCTCTTAGTTCTTGGTTTGTGGAGCAATGTTGTTATGTGCTACATTTTTCCTGTTGATGCCGATAATGTGCCTTCTATAGAGAATTTCTTCTTGTCTTCTTATTTTTAAATCTATAAAAGTTGGGTACGTTGCTGCTTTATAGAAATTTCCAGAGTCACAAATTGTAGTTTCTCTGCTGGGATAAAACTTCTGTCCCGATCTGCTGCAGCGTATTAGTTTTGTCTCCATCTAATGATTCATTGGGTGTTTTTAATACTAAAATTCAAAAAAAAAATATTAGTTATAGAGGAATGTATTATAACACTTGGATAGAAATAAAAGTGACACGTAGCGATGGATTGGGGCTCCTTAACAAGGCTTTGTTGGGGAACTCTCTATTGAAGTTTTTTCCTCTTTGCTGGTAGCATTGATGAGCCTTTATCGTTGAAAGCAGCATGTTGGCTTCACGGTTTGGCCTATTGTAGTTTGAAAACCTTTTTGCCCCAGACTAGCGTTATAAACTATAACAGTGCACTTGCATTGATTGCAGCGTGTTTGCTTCGGGCTTCCCTTCATTAGAGGTGAGGATCATTTGATTGTACAATTAGGCGACATAAGGGCATGCAAGCCTTCACCAAGTGCAGAATTCAGTAGATAGGAACAACATTAACATTTAGTAGTTAGATTTACATTTTGTTGATTCTATTTATATTATTTAATATATCATTGTTGTTTATTTTATTTATATTATTTTGTTTATTTTATTTTCTACTTTTTTTTTTTTTTGAGAGAGACAAAGATAGTGTGATACTCGTTTCATTCATAAAGTAAATGAACTAAGCAACATAAGTAAGGTAACTGGACCTCGAACAAAAAAAGCCGTTACTACTGCCTGGCGGTCCTCCCAAAGGCTCCTAAATCTCTTTACATCAAGCAATGGCTGATCCAAAGCCACTTTTCTGCATTATATTACTCTAAGATTATATAGAGTTAAATCTTTAGTCATTCTAGTCCAAGTTAATATCATGTTTCATTTTGGTTCTTGAGATCAACTTACATGTTACATAATTCAGATAGTTTTAAATATTTATATGAGTTACTTTGGCATCTACATTTTTACATAATCACTGCTGTGTCACTTTTCCCTACTTCTCTTATGTTTAGGTTCAGCTTGCCTTTATACTTGATGTTGAATGGGAAAAGGACACACAAGAATATTCCCCTTTTTTACCACTCTGCCAACTTGTCTGATATCTTATAAAAGCCATTATAATAGGATATTCTAGCCTCAAGGTTGTGCAGATTGTTTACAGAGTAAATGACAACTTTTGCAAGTGTTATCACTTTTAAGGAAATAATCCTCGAGTCTTATCACAAGTTAAAGTCATAACAGGTATCATCAGTTAGAATTCATTGCAGTGGTTCATGAAAATGTAGAAATTTCTCACTGGCTTTAGACAAATAGTTAAGATAGTTTCTTCTTTACTAGGAACGGAACTGCAGTGCAAGCGCAGGTCTTGGCCCACTTGCTCCAGAAATAACTGGGAAAATTCTTTCTCCGCCTGCTGTGCCTTTCCTCCTCTTCCCCTCTCTATGGTTACATAGTGGCACTCATGGCCACCGGGTGCACCATGGCAGTCCTAAGAAAAGAACAAATTTAGAGCAGAGGAATACATCTCATAAAATGCTTCTAGTAGCATATTTTGTTTCTGTTGTCTTGCCCTTTTATCCCCCTAAGATTTCTGCTACTAGGATGCAATGATCATCATTTGATCAAACTTGGTAATCAAATAGAAGACATTGTAGCTAAACTACATTATTTGTATGATGATCATTCAAAGTCATTGGCTAGTAGCTTCATATATGATCCTTTTTTTTTACTTTTCTTTTCCAATAGAGGTTGGGGACATTAAGACGAATGTATTACAGGAATTGATTATTTTAGATCATTCTATACATAATTGTATTCTGTATTCTTATTATGATTTAAGGCTTTTGCATTCACCTGTTTTCTCTTCCTTCAACCAGTGAACAGGATGACTATGAGGTTGTCCGGAAAGTTGGAAGAGGGAAGTACAGTGAGGTCTTTGAAGGCATTAAAGTATCCAATAATGAGCGCTGCATTATTAAGATCCTCAAGCCTGTAAAGAAAAAGAAGGTACTGAATGAATGTAAATTTGGACTAATTGGTGTTTTAGTGTATTTTATGTTGTTGTATTTTGGTATGATCTTATTTGTATATTTGAAGAATTCCGGTCATTACACCTTGGATCTTTATTTGTCTACAAGCTCTTTTAATAGATCTAATCTTTTATAATCCGCTTGCAGATCAAGAGAGAGATAAAAATACTTCAGAACCTTTGTGGGGGTCCAAACATTGTGAAGCTGCTTGATATTGTGAGAGATCACCATTCAAAAACACCTAGCTTGATCTTTGAGTATGTCAACAACACCGATTTTAAAGTTCTATATCCGACGTTGACAGACTACGACATTCGGTACTACATCTACGAGCTTCTCAAGGTCTTTCCTAACCTTTCTATGTTTGTTGGAAATTGTATTGTCAATTGAATAACTCATGGGAATGCGAATCGTGTGAAATGCTATCAGTGATTTTGAAAATAAACAAGGAGCGAAATTTGCCATGGACTTGGGATATTGTGTTCTCATCATCTTATTGTTTGGATTGACAATTACAAGTCATCTTCCTAAATGATCTACAGAAAGCTTAGCATGAATATTAGTAGTACTATACTACTTGTATATGAAAATATTTGAAAGTTTCTGAAAGAACTTAATACATTCATCGTTGCAGGCACTCGATCACTGCCACGCTCAAGGAATAATGCACCGAGATGTCAAGCCTCACAATGTTATGATAGATCATGAGCTCCGAAAACTACGCTTGATAGATTGGGGACTTGCTGAGTTCTACCATCCAGGCAAGGAATATAATGTCCGTGTTGCTTCAAGGTTAGTGTGGGCTGATGCTTCTCATTGCTTATGCACACGCCAGTTGCCTGTTAATACTTATTAGGTATACCCAAATCTCAGGAATTTACTACATTAAGTTCAGCAGATTGAATGATTTCATTAGTTCCTCTATAAGTTGTGTACTTGCTTTTCTTTAAGCAATAATGATGAGTTTTCAGTCATATGATTGGTTTGCATGAGAGCTTGTTAGCTTGTTTTATACAATGGATATTGCCTTTTCCTTTTCTTTCTCATTTTTTCTTCCTTTGGAGTATTTTGTGGTCATTCAATATCCTTTCTCTTGCGATGCAGATATTTTAAGGGACCTGAACTTCTTGTTGATTTGCAAGATTATGACTACTCCTTGGACATGTGGAGCCTTGGATGCATGTTTGCTGGCATGGTAAGCATTCTCTCTCACTGAATTCCGAAGTTCAACAATGTTTCAATGCTCCATTTGTTGTAAAATTGGCTGCTATTTTGTTGTTAACTAATGATGTCCTTTCCCATTAAAAATTTGGTTTTGATGCTTTTGTCGTAGATATTTCGAAAAGAACCTTTTTTCTATGGCCACGACAACCATGATCAGCTTGTCAAAATTGCCAAGGTAATGTCTTTATATATATATATATATACATTTTCTGTTTGGTCCTTTCCGTTTTATGAGATGCCATAAATTCTTTTAATATTGCCGATAGCCTGATAGTTGTATAAACTGCTCACTTTTTTTGAGCCTTCTAGTTTGATTTCTTGTTCGCTTGCTGAAGCAGACCAAACAGTGCTGAACTATACCAGATATTTAGTTAGCTGATATTTTAGTTGTTTAATATTTCTTTCTTGTACTTATATTGGACGTCCAGAAACTGGGATCCAACTTTTACTTTGCACCTATGCTTGAACTTGTCTTTGATAATGCCTCAAAAGTTTATTAGGTGTTTCAGTGTTAACATCCATCTATGAAGTTTGCAGAAGTCAAATGCATCATCACAGTCGGTAAAAATCTTAGTACAGATGGCATCTTGCTGAACTTTTAATTTTGCTTAAGTAGTTGAAGAAAGTTCTGCCTTAACTCTTGAATAGGAAAAATCCTTCACGTTTGAATGTTAGGAGGCACCTTCCACCAACAGGCGCCAATTACACATGGTCTAATTTTAGTGCCAAGCGACTGTGATGATACATTAGACCGTTTTTAATTCTTAGAAATGAAAGTTGATAGGAAGGTTTTCTTGAATTGTTAATGAGTAAGCTGTTAATTGGGATAGATCAGGGATCAATGTTGGTTTTCAAATTCAGGGACTTCTGTATTATATTCCCTTTATATCCATTGTTATTTAACCAAGATGGAGATTATTCTAGTTTTAAACTTGAAATCCAAACTTGCTTGATTTTTATTTTCTATTTGCTATGTTGTATCATTGGCCGATAAGAGCAACTCTCTTGAAGTTGATTCATATGGTAAATCAACCCTAAGGTTTTGGTACACCATTGTGGAGATGCTATCTGATGTGTAACAACAGTACATAATAATTGTGCTATCTAGGTGCTGTAAACCTTCAAAAAGCTTTCTTGAAGTGATCAATGCAGAATCTTTATCTAGCACGACTTTGACTCCTGATTTCCCTTTTCTCAGGTACTTGGGACAGATGAGCTAAATGCTTATCTAAATAAGTACAGGTTGGAGCTTGACCCGCAACTTGAAGCCCTTGTTGGAAGGTATATGGCATGCTGTTCACCCTTCTCGTAATATGAATCACTTTGAAGGATAATTAACAATTGGCGAGTTCTAGTGTCATATTCTTTGCTTAATTTTTTCTTATCTTTTTTTTTTTTTTTTTTTTTACGCTGCAGGCACAGCAGGAAACCCTGGTCTAAATTTATCAATGCAGACAACCAACATCTCGTTTCTCCAGAGGTTCTCTATTAGCAACCTTGATAACTGTTTTTGATGCATCAAAATCTGTTGGTCCTTGTATTTGGAATTCATAGACATAACCATGTGGATATATGGTTTGCAGGCTATTGATTTTCTCGATAAGCTTCTTCGGTATGATCACCAGGATAGGCTTACAGCTCGTGAAGCTATGGTAACTATTTTCTTCCTCTTTTTTTTTTTGTTTGCACTTTTTCTCATTCCGCCAATAAAGCTAAGCATTCAGTCTTTGTTTTTGCTGGTTTTGATTTACTTGCTTGTTGACTTGTTAAATTTTGTGGTTACCAATACTAGCAGATTTTCCTGCTTACTTTTTCTTGAATTTCTTCCTCACTTTTGCTTGATTTATTTTGTGGCTTTCTGTGTTTTTTGAATTTTTGTTGAGGATATACTATCTATGCATTCCTTTGTTTCTTTTTGACCTTTGTAGTGATATTTTAATGCATGCAGGCGCACCCATATTTCCTTCAGGTGAGAGCTGCAGAGAATAGCAGAACTCGCATGCAGTAAGTAATTTCCATTTACTAGCTGGGATTGCTGTAATTTGGTAGGCCGTTCTTATTACTGTCACTTGATGGGCGGCGTCCCTCAATGTGGGTGGCTCTTGTCCCTACGTCTCGTACATTACTGCTGGAACCATTATCGGCTATTCCTTGGTGCATTTGATATCGTCCTGCACCATATGTAGTTTCTATAGATGATTGATCATGTGTGAGTATATCAACGCCGTTGGCTGCGTTGTAACCGTAGCAGCTTTGTGGATAACTGTTGAAATAACGTTGTTGGTCTTTTTTAACCCAAAACTGTCTAGGTAATATGGAAGACTACGTGCAATTAACAGTATCAGGATTAGCTGTTCGGATGTTACTATATTGAATTTAAAAAGATTAATATAATTTATGCCCATCGTAGGTAGCAGCTGGATATTTGAGTCCGATACTAGCATGCATCCACATGCCACATGCGGGCAAAGAGCCAGTTTTGACGGCAAAAAGCAGGTGCCCAGAAAAATCGAGTAACAATAAAGCAAATCGACGACAGCCTAAAGAGCTCCTCCCGACACCCACCCGAAAAAACCAAAAAAAAAGTAATGAATCACACAAGAACGCTTAAAAAAATAGACAAAGGCTGTTAAAACTGCAGTATAATGAAAACAAATAAATAAATACAACTCAAGGCATCCTTACTAGGTGCTTCGGATTAAACAATTGCGACCAACAAAAAAACATACCTGCAAATGGCAAGCACGGGTGCAGCTAAACATACCTGATTCCTAGTCTGCATGGGTCCAAGAGCCCACAAAGAAATCAACAACCATCCTTTCAAAGTTTAGGATTCCGCAGATAAACAGCAGTTATGTACCAAGACATCCAGTAAATTATCCCTTAACTCACAAAAAATAATTAAGGAAACAGTTATTTCGACACTCATCCATCTCTAAATTGAAACAAGAATAAGAAACAGCAAGAAGAGGTCCAAAAAAGAACCTGGATAATCGTGGCCTTCTGGTTGGTATACAACCGGCACCCATAACTGATTAATTAGTTAAACAAAGGTCAAAGAAAAAGAAACTCCACGGATTTAAAAAAAAAATAAATAAATAAATAAAATGACAAAAAAATTTACAAGGGCAGGATTGAGATCAAAACCTCGGGGTTTTGTTCTTCTCCGCGTTCCTTTCATGGGCCACTTTGGTCCCTCTGCCCTTTGGCTCTTCCCATCTCCCTCCCTCGGCTTCAGGGATCCTGAAAAGTGGTAAGAGCTTAAGCAACAATTTTTCCTTCAACAGCCAAAGTGCTATAAGAGTGGTTCACCTTTTCTCATCATATATTGGACAAAAGTGGGCTCATAGAATTAAAAAGTACTTTAGTGACTCATTCTCACTTGCTACCCAACAAGTATTTACTTTGGGGAATTTAATACCTTCGGTGGTTTCGCATTTCATCAAATTCCCGAGTTCCAAAACTCGCATCTTTGCCTCGTCGCCACGAATATTGTCCCACATCTTCTCTTGTTTGCCACGCTACAATGGGAACGGTCAGAGATTAGTTTATATCAGTGAGACAATGTACGCAACCAGGATGCAGTAATAGTAGACGACGCTGGGGCAAATTTCCTTTCTGAGATGAATACTAACAAAAAATTAAACCTTTGGGTAAAATTATTATGGAATTTTTAATCAATCAGAGAGAACAGGATATAGATAGATACCTGGAGATCAAGCTTCAATAATCCAGGCATTAAACTTTAAGCTTCCTCTTACATGGAGAGAGAGAGAGAGAGGCACTGCCATTAATTACTACTTAAAAAGGGATTTATGATAATTGAGGAACTGCTTTTCTTTGTAACAGTTCAACACAGTCAAACTGTAAATATAATAGAGCTTGTGCCCTCCATCTATCTCTCTTAATGCCTCCCATCATCTTCAAATTCACACCATTAGAATAATTTCCTAAACCAATGAAGGATATGATAGAGCTGTGGTTCCAAGAAGCTTGTTATGCTCCACTTCCTTCTTTTTGCATCCTCGAGATCTAAGGATCTATATGCAAGAGCCAGTAAATACATTGCGGGATGCAGTCTTCTGCAGTACAAGTTATACTCCTTTAAGACCATGATATTCACCAGCACAGCAAATATGCTTTGAATTGAAATTAAAGTTTACCAGCAAAAAGTATTTGGACTAAATTCCAGCAAAAACATAAGATTTACCTTTTAGACGATTAGAATTGGTAGCCAGGAACTAGCGACTTCTAAAAATTAAACATCTGATACATTCCTTAGCAAATATAACTGGTCTACCGTGGAGAAAAGAGCAATAATGGTGTACGCTGGAGCAAATTTTACTCATAAATCATGTATTATTGTCACCCAGAAAGATTTTTTTATGATTAAAGAAGAAGCACAGGGTCAATGAAATTCAGTAAAAGTCCTTTTCGTGATTTTAGTACTTCCGAAAATACTAAGTGGATTGGCAAACAAACAAAAACTTTATTAGTTGCCAAGCAAATTAAAAAGATAATGGTGATGGGCATAAAATTTGTACTGCATAATAAGACTCGATCAAGTATTTAAGTTTACGGGTGGGAATGCACGACTCCTAGAAAGGACTCCGATATCATAGGACCAAAAGGCCAGTATTATTATGCTATTATAGCATGTATGCAATATTGTCACCTTTTGAGCTTACCTTTCGGTGCATTCAACAAACCCATCCCACTGTCTTGGTGATGGGATGGTCTTTCTTTTCTTGTCACGACCAAATGTCTCAACGTACCAGCCACCGATGTCATGCATATAACAGCGAGGTTCAAACAGCCAATATCTGCACAAGAAGGAAAAAAGAAAAAAAAGGAGAAGGTTTAGGAACACGTCGAGGATAGAGAGAGAGCAAAAGAAGGGCCAATTCAGTTCAACTACATTATTGCTACTAAAACACTGTATTGCCAAATTCAGAACCTATTGCCGCATAACAAAATATTTAAATCTCCTTAAGATCATGCTTTGTACTATAATATTTCTTTATGATTATAAAGATACATGTTAGGAATTGTAGGCTCCGATACAAGCTACTAAAAAGATATCAATGAGAGTAAATCAACAAAATCACTAGCTCCTGAAGTGAGTTAACTAACAAACAAAGGAGTTATAGCACATAGCACACATAAATTGAAGATGGAAAAGGCACATAGCATACATAAATTGAAAATGGATTTAATGTCAAAATTCCCAAGCAAGAGCAAATTATGCACTAGTTGCTCCTACTACTCAAGAAAATTATTCCTCTTTGTAGCTAGAAAAATACGCATGAAATGTTGATTCCGCTAAAATTAAAAGCGATCATTAAAATTGATCAAAAAATTGTAGAAGGTTATAAAAGAAAGAGGACCATTTTACCTGCTAGGCAGCATGTGAGCTCTACTAGATCGACATTCACAAGCAGAAACTTCATGTCCAACTTGATACCAGTGCATGTGTTTCACCTGTGAATTACAGCACTAATTACAAGTTGTGCAACAGAACTAGAATCCTATAGGTGTAGCCATTTTTTTCTTTAGACTTGACCTAATGTAGAATCAAATAAGAGGTTATAACAAAACGCCACTCAAAATTGATAAAGAACTTACCCTTGGCTTGGTACAATATATATTTTTTGTATCGTATGTTAAATAGATCATCCAAACCACTTAGTTTGTCTCTTAAAATTTTACATGCATAACATACAATGTATGTATATTTCGAAATCATACACTTTAAAAAATTATGTTAAAGATTTCAAAGTTGATTTGGAAATATCTCTTGTTTCTTTCTGATAAAACAAGAAATTTGCTCAAACAGGCGTTTGCATCATGAAATTCTCTAGAAAGAACTAGCCCAGAAATCCAGTTTCAGTTCACATTTGCTCTTAATATCTAGAAGTAATGTCTTCCGCACCATTGGGAACACGAAGCAATAAATTTCAACTTTAACAAAAAGACAAGTATAGGTTCAGGAGAGGATATTGACTTATTTGATCTAAAAGAGTAAGTTGTACAAACCAGCAGTGTTCTGTGTTTTATAATCACATGAGTTTTTGCACCACTCTCATTGTAAACCGAGCAGGAGCCTTCCTCTCCACTAGTTCCCAGTCCAGTTATAGTACCCAGAAGAACACGTGATTGAGCTGAACAGGATAAACCAGATTCATTCGAAATAAGATAAACATGTATGTGGTCCTCAGAATCCATATTCGGGACATCAATGCATCCGCACTTAGGACTCCTAGTTGCAACAGCCACCATTCTTCCACAGATATGCAGCTCAAGATCTTTGTAAATTTCTGAATGGATATTACCATTTCTTTCACCAAATTTCTCGTGAATATCTGTACTCCCTAAATCCATCCTAGTTTGCCCAAGAATTTCGGAAATTCCATTGTGAGAATGCGTTAGCTTCTCATGAAAACTATGCGACAGCTCAGGAATGTTATCCGCTACATAAACAATACCAAATAAATCACGGCCTGAAACCAAGTGTAAGAGTTCAGAAGTATCGTATACAGACCTCTCCTCAGCTTCAAAACAATCAGGAAGATGATCCATGGATTCGATATGAGGGCCATAATAGGCAGCCCGTATTGCTGAGTAAAGCTCGTTTTCAAGCTTATCAAAATAGCTTGAGCCCATGGCAACTTTCTTCTGCATTATAATCTCATCAATTGTAAATCTATACCACTTTAGCCACTCGACAACATTACTTTCTCTAGCAATAGCAAGGGATGAATAGCTTGTATAAATAACTGAACTGGGTCCAGGATGCTTTTGCACCATCCTTCTCTTAGAAAACAGATAGCTATCATAGTGGGCTCTTCGCTGAGAATCTGATAAAATCTGCAATTTAATACAAATGAGAATGTGAGATACCTCATAGTCGTTGCTGTGAGCAATGCAAAAGTGTTAAAGGTAAGGGAAAAAACCATGCTCTCATAAGCAAAACAATGTCTTCGAAACTAATTATACTGTCTTACCTATGCCTGCAAAATATGCAGAATATCATTATGTCCATTATTTAGGTGATCTATATGCTGTGATTCCCCCAATCTAAATCTATTTAGTGAGATAATTAGCAGATGTCCATTTGACAATAACAAATAATGGTACTGAAAAGGAAATATCATTGACGAAGTAGAATTAAAATTCCGCTCCCCTGCGTGATCCTCACAAGCTCACCAATCACCTTCTACAATAAGTAACTCCCTCCGAATCCACTGCACCACTGTAATGTTTGATAAAGAGAAGCAGCACAATATAACCATCCAAAATCTCTAGCAAATGCGTAGCACAGATGGATTAAAAGCAACTGCCGAAACATCAGCTCTGTTAGAGGCATCAAGAAAACGTACAGAGTAGGGTTTTGATGGTTCCCGAAGATCAGAATCCTCAGTTTCCTCTCTCCCAAATTAGACTATTCTAACGCGCGAAAAGTAACAACAACAATAGATAAATCCTCGGCATAATTGTAATAAAGTCTCGCAAAACCCTAACAATTCCAATTCCGAATTGATAGATCTCAGCACGATCGCTCTCGATGCAATAAATAACCGAAGAAAATCAAGATTTAGGGTAAAGGATCTATCACCTCATAAGCGGCGAGGATTCGGAGGAATCGTCGCGATGCGGCGGCGCGATCGGAGGAGGAGGAAGCCACGGCGGCGACGTCGGGGTGCGTCTCTTTCGCTAGTCTCCGAAACGAGACCTTGATCTCCGCGGCGGAGCTCGTCTCCGCCACGCCGAGCACCTCGTAGGCGCTCCTCCTTGCGAACTCCTCGTCTTCCTCCTCGCCGGCACCGCCGCCGCCGCCGCCGCCGCCGCTGGTAGCGGAGCTCAGAGGCTTCTTACCCTCGCCGCGGACACGGAGGCGGGGGATCGAAGCAATTGCTTGTGGGAAGAGGAGGAGATGGAGGCGTTGGAGCTCTCGCGATCGGAGCGCCATTTTTCTCTTATGGTAGGGAAAAGATGGAGCCCCGCGTTGCTGTGGGAGACGAAAGGGAAGGAGCGAGAAATGTGATGAGATAGAGCTCCATTTAATTTGAACTTATTAATGATTTAACTTTATAATAATTTGAATGTAATTAGTATATTTTATATAATTTATATAAATATAATTTTATTAAAATAATTAATTAATTTAAATATATTATGTAAAATAATTGTCAAATAACCTAATAATATTAAAAATATACAAATATTAAATAGTTAAATTAGAATAATTTATAGTTTACATAACTTTTTACATATTTTTATATTTTTTTTTAATGATTGTTTGTAGGCAGGCTCTATAACCCAAACACAAGCCAAATAAGTTGCTACGAGGTAATAATTTTGAATGATAATAATTTAAATTGAGAGAGAAAAGTATCTCTCTCTTGGAGTGGGGGAGGGTTGAAATAATTAAAATAGTAAAACTAAAAAAATAAAATATTAGTTATCTTTCACATCTCAAATTTTTACATCGTTAATTTTTTGACAAAATAAATAATAATATTATTTATTTAAAAATAAACAGTAAAAATAAACAGTAACTATAAAAATAAACAGTAAAATAATAATATTATTTATTTAAAAATTTATTTTAATCTGAACTTCACATTTTGTAAATCAAACAAGTATAAATCTTTTTAAATAATTATGGGCCCTTTAGGGCCCAAACATTAAAATGCCCAACTGTATTTTATAATGAGGCCTAAGAAGGATCCAATCCAACCCAGACTTGTCCTGGTGGGCCAATTTGAAAGGACTTAAATTTGTAATAAATAATTGGATTTACTAATATAAATTAATAATTTAATAAATGCTGTAATTTCTCCTCCCCCATCTAAAAAATTCCAAAGCCTCAAAAGAAGCACCACTGCAGCATTGAAGCATCATCACACTTTTTTTTCATATATATATATTTCTAAAAAAAATATTAAAAATATCAGAAAATACATTATGGTTCTTTTCCTTTCAATGTTTGAGATAATAATAAAAATGGACTGAAAAAGAATTAGAAGAGAGCAAGAGAAATGCAGTAATTCCATCATAAGGGCAGTACCTCAAAAAAAAATTATATTTCACACTTTTCACCATCAACTTCAAACTTCAATTTTCATTTTTTTTAAAAAAAATAATAATTTCAAATTTGTAAAATTGTGCAAAATATAATAGTTTGTTTAGTATACATAATTACATATTTTAAATTATGTTATCAGAATTTAATTTACTGATTTCAATAATTATTATTTATTTTATAAAAATTAAATTCTTATTTTTATTCCACTATGAAACTAAAATAATTTAATCTCCGATACAATCCTTGAATCTTCTATTAATCTATTTCAGAGTAAACCATTTAAAATCATCTCTTACAAATACCTTCTCCTCTTTTCTTTCTAACTTTTCATTTTCTTAATTAAAACTTTCTCACAAAATTATAGTTATCACAACTGTCAATTTCGATTTTTACTGTAATATCGATCCAAATATTTTTTTAATAATTTATCATTTTAATTTTTATTATAATACAATTTAATTTAATTTTTATTTTATTTTAATTATGAACCAAACATGTTATATAATTGGCTAAATTATAGTAAACTTTATGTAAATATTTTATTTTTTATTTTTTCTCTTGGCTTAAAAAATATACATTATATTTTTTTTTAAATTTAAGTTGATGCATTTAGTAGCGAGATTCCGTTTATAATATATATAATTTTTTAAAATTAATAGAAATATATTATTTTATTTTATAAAATAAGTAAGAATAATTTAATAATTTTATTTTTTTATTAACGCGTAATTTTTAAAAATATTTTTTTAAAATTAGTAGGCCTAAGCTAATAAATGGCACGTGTCGAAGAGGCAACAGAAACCGCACTTGGCGCTAAATTCCACCACCGCATTCGCCCAATCCCGTTCTCCCTCTTTAATTAATTAATAAATAAATAAATAAATAGCCATGCCCTGTCCTCAACGAACACCGATACATTTGTGGGGCCAACACACCTCTCAACTCGTCCCATTTACCATATTTACATTTTATTCATTATTATTTTTTTATTAATCATAGTAAAATAATTAATAAATTTTTTTAAATTTTAAAATAAATAAAAATATAAAATATACATATTATTTAAAATATATAAATAGTATTTTTTACATTTTTACTATGAGCACCATCCCACCCCCGTGAATACCGCTACTTTTTTTTTACCGACAAATTTATTGCGCGCATCTAGCGTATGAATCCGAACATTTAACATCTTTGCACGCACCACTGATTCATTAATTCTATGTCACTTTTAACCCACACCATGTAATTATTATAGTAAAATATTATCCTGGTAGATAGTTGATTCATTGTCTCGTGCATGCACGCCTATTAAAAGGAGTGAGTACACTGCACACTGATCAACCCAAATCATTTTCTCAGGCCATGAGAAATTATTGATTGCGCACAGTGCAGTATTTTCTATAATTTTAGATACTTTAGTACTTGAAACTCTGATCAGTTGCTGTACTACATTATTTTAACATCTAAATTATCGATTATTATTGTCACATGTGACGGTGGGGACTAAGATGTGGACAAATTCAATAGTTATTATGTGTGAATGTAAGCACCATCAAGTCCAACTGTGGTCTTAGTTAAAATTTTATAAACATATTTTGTTTATGTTTTTTTCAAGCTTAAGTTATCATACTTTTTTTGATTACTTAATAAAGTTGAAGATTCACTTTGCAAATATAAATTATTATGAAAATCTCTACACAGCTCTTTGCCGACTTTATGATAATTGCAATTCACCTAAAACAGCATGCATTATTTATATATAAAATTTAGAATCTCAAAAAATTATTCATAAATAATTTCTAGAAAGAAATTTATGGAGCGCAATATGAAAAATGGGTTTTCTTCGCCTCCCAAAAGCATCTTAGGGGAAAAAAAAAAAAAAAAAAAAAAAAAAAAAAAAAAAAAAAAGAAGAAGAAGGAAAGCAACAGGAATCTTCAGATTAAGCTCGTATTTTAAGAACAAATAAAAAGATTTAAAAGGAAAAGGCAAATAAACAAAGGAGTAAGGATACGAAACCCATGTGACCCATTACCTCTCCCTCACTTGAGTCGCTTCGTTGGTATCTTCCTCTGATCCACACTCTCCCCCACTCGTCCTGCTCCTGCTCCTCCTCCTCCTCCTCTCTCTCCCACTCTTCTCTTCCTTTTCCCCGCTGTATCCCCACCATTTCTCCTCTGTCTCTATCCAAATTAATCCCCCTCTTTGACCCACAAACCTCGCGTTCTCACTCCTCATGACTCTTCTAATCCTGCCCAATAAATCCCCACCCCACACTCTGCTCCTCTTTCGCGCATCCCATTCTCTACGCTTCAGCAGGAGAGGAACAGGGGAATCGATGGGGTCGAGTACGCGTACGCTGCTCCTTTCGGTGGTGGTAGTGCTCGTCGTAGCTTATTGCGACGTGTCCTCGGCGGCGGAGGAGAGGAGGACGTACATTGTCCACATGGCCAAGTCCGAGATGCCCACCGAATTCGCGGAGCACGGAGCGTGGTACGGCGCCTCGCTCCGGTCCGTGTCCGACTCGGCCGAGCTGCTCTACGCCTACGACGAGGTGGTCCACGGGTTCTCGGCGCGGCTCACAGCGTCCGAGGTTCGGGAGCTGGAGAGCCGGCCCGGGGTGGCTATGGTGAACCCGGAGGTAAGGTTCGAGCTCCACACGACCCGGACACCGGAGTTTCTGGGCCTGGACCGGAGCCTCGATGGCGGCGGGTGGGGGCTCGCGCCCGCGCCCGAGTCGAACTCGGACTCGGACGTGGTGGTCGGGGTGTTGGACACCGGGGTGTGGCCCGAGCGCGCCAGCTTCGACGGCGCCGGGTTCGGGCCCGTCCCCGCGTGGTGGCGCGGCGCGTGCGAGTCGGGGTCGGACTTCAACGCCTCCTCGTGCAACCGCAAGCTCATCGGGGCCCGCTTCTTCGTCCGCGGCTACGAGGCGAGCAAGGGGCCCATCGACGTCGCCAGGGAGCCGCGGTCCCCGCGCGACAACGACGGGCACGGGACGCACACATCGTCCACCGCGGCGGGCGCCGCCGCGCCCGGGGCGAGCCTCCTCGGCTACGCGGCGGGGACGGCGCGCGGCATGGCGGCGCGCGCGCGCCTCGCGGTGTACAAGGTGTGCTGGCTCGGGGGCTGCTTCAGCTCCGACATCCTCGCGGCCATGGACGCGGCGGTGGCCGACGGGTGCCACGTGCTCTCGCTGTCGCTCGGCGGCGGCTCCGCCGACTACTTCCGCGACAGCGTCGCCATCGGGGCGTTCGCGGCCATGGAGAAGGGGGTGGTCGTGTCGTGCTCCGCGGGGAACTCGGGCCCCGGCGCGTCCACGCTCTCGAACCTGGCCCCGTGGATCACAACGGTCGGGGCCGGGACCATCGACCGCGACTTCCCAGCCGACGTGGTGCTGGGCGACGGCCGGAACTACTCGGGGGTGTCGCTCTACAGCGGCAAGCCCCTGCCCCTGCCCCTGCTCAACAACGCGCTCCTCCCGCTGGTGTACGCCGGGAACGCCACGAACGCCACCGCGAACGGGAACCTGTGCTTGCCCGGGACGCTGGCGCCGGAGAAGGTGGCGGGGAAGCTGGTGCTGTGCGACCGAGGCGTGAACGCGCGGGTGCAGAAGGGCGTCGCGGTGCGGGACGCGGGCGGGGCCGGGATGGTGCTCGCGAACACGGCGGCGAGCGGGGAGGAGCTCGTCGCCGACTCGCACCTCCTCCCGGCCACGGGCGTGGGCCAGAGAGCCGGCGACGCCATACGCGCCTACCTCTTCTCCGACCCCAACCCCACCGCCACCATCGCCTTCTCGGGCACGCAGGTCGGGGTGCGCCCCTCGCCCGTGGTGGCCGCGTTCTCGTCGCGCGGGCCCAACGCGGTGACCCCGGGGTTGCTCAAGCCCGACCTCGTCGCTCCCGGGGTCAACATCCTCGCGGCGTGGACCGGCTCGGTGGGGCCCACCGGCCTGGGGGCGGATCCGCGCCGCGTTGAGTACAACATCATCTCGGGGACGTCCATGTCGTGCCCCCACGTCAGCGGCCTCGCCGCGCTCCTCAGGGGGTCCCACCCGGAGTGGAGCCCCGCCGCAATCCGGTCGGCTCTCATGACCACCGCCTACTCTGCTTACCCGGACGGCAGCGGCGTCCTCGACGTCGCCACGGGCATGCCCGCCACGCCCTTCGATATCGGCGCCGGACACGTCGACCCGCCCAGAGCTGTCGATCCGGGCCTCGTCTACGACCTCGGCCCCGCCGACTACCTCGACTTCCTATGCGCTCTCGGCTACACATCTCCCCAAATCGCGGTCGTCGCCAACCGCCCCAACTACACGTGCGACGTCGGTAAGAAGACCTCCTATTCAGTGCCCGCGCTCAATTACCCCTCCTTCGCGGTGCCCTTCCCCGCCGCCCCCGCGGGTGGCTCCGCCGTGAAGCACGTGCGGACGCTGACCAACGTCGGCGCGCCCGGGATGTACAAGGCCACGGCGTCGGTGGCGGTGGTCGGCGGCGGAGGGGCGGTGAGTGTAACAGTGGACCCTGCGGAGCTGAGCTTTTCCAAGGTCGGGGAGCGGCAGGGCTACACGGTGAGCTTCTCCGCGCCGCCCTTGCCCTCGGGCTCGGCCGGATTCGGTCGGCTCGTCTGGTCCGACGGGAAGCACGTGGTCGCCAGCCCGATCGCGGTCACTTGGACCTGATTTCGATCAAACTCTCAGCGAGATTTAAAGCAAAATCGAGCCGGTGATATATATATGCTCTCTGATCTTTGCGGTGCACCGAAAGGAACGGTGAACCTGAGATATATCATGGGTTATATACTGAGGTTTTAATTTGTTGCTATAGTCTAAAGCAATGTGTTTACTATATAGTTCAGTGATGATTTGCAGAAATTAGTGAGTGAGATGGGTGGACGAAGATAGTAGTAAAAATGGAAATTAAGATTGTTAGGCTTAAAAGGTTGGTTGCCTTTGGTAATTAAGCTGTACATTTATTGTAATAATCTCACTAGTTGGGTGAAAATGATGCGGTGAGTTGGGAATGTTTGATTTGGGTATAAAAGTCGATTGATAATTAAGTTATAAATTGGATGGTGATGTGATAATTGAGTTAAAATGTAACAATCAAATTTTTTGGCATGTTTAGTTCTGAGATGTCCTGTACGTACGTGGGGCGTGTAACAAACTAGAAATGCATGCAATTTGCCATATAGCTCTAAATTGTTCTTTGGTCTCATATCATTCAACATAAGTATTGTTCAGATCAAAACAAATGAAAAATAAATAATCCTGCGTAAGTTCAAAAGAAATTATGTGGACCCAAGAGGGGAAATAGTAGTATATATAGAGCATATCCATCCATGTGTTAGATTCGGGCTATTTGTTGTTACCAAGTTGCCCTACTTCATTAAATTGAATTTACTAGCGCAACGGTCGAGTAGTTATAAACTAAATAGTAGGCAAGGACTAGCCGTTGCATCTGAACAGTAAAAATAAAAATAAAATAAAAGCTGTCACCTGTCGCTGCAAGTATATAGGTAGTAAGCAAGTGCCAGTTGTTTTACCAATGAACTTCGATATCTGAGAATGTTGTCAATGTATGTGGAGACCTTGGACTAGCCCAAATTATTATTCTTATGAAAATCACACCCCATCTACCGCATGTGGAGGCATGTGAAATATCAATGACAAATAGTGTTGGTGATTGCCATGCACATGGTTGTTGGGTTTATAAATGGGTCCTCTAAACAGAGTTTTGCTGCGTTGGATGAATCTGGGTCCTGGTTGTTCAGTTGCTTCAATTAACCTGAAAACTTGATAAATGCAAAGATTCTTCATGTTAAAAAAGGATATAGATCCTCTTAACAAGCCCTACGCCTAAGTTGTTTGCCACGGGCATCTTAGGGCCAATGTAGCATCAAGGTGTTATGTTTAAGATTGGAGAAATTAAAATAAATTACTAAATATTATTTGTATAATGATACTGGCTTATCAACGATATTATTATTAAATCCTTTGAAAATCACACCCCACGCCACCGCTTTTATGAGACTACATTAAATCCTCTTAATACGGTGAACCATTCAGCGCTTTTTAAGAAAACGGTGAATGGTTCACCGAATTTAAATACCCGAACCGCAACAAGTTTATTTCTGTAAATAATTTTATAGAAGACCTATTTTTATAAAAACCTTTGTTATCGGTGTTGGATTTGTAAATAACCCACAGGACGGCTAGCTCTTTTCCCAGGCGTAGTACTTGTTAAATTGGACCGTAGGGTCGGCCCAAATAGGCCCATAATAGCCCATGGACTGCATACCTGATTTCGTCGCACTTCTGTGTTTGCTTCGGCGCCATTTCTCCTCGTGCTCCATCCAGAGTCCCCAAACCCTAGAGCAAAAACCCTGACGAAAATGGCGGATCGCGCGGCGGAGGAGCTCCTCTGCGACGCGGCGGCGGCGGGGGACGCCGCCCAGGTGTCCGCCCTCCTCGACGCGGGCGCCGACCCCGCCTTCTTCGACTCCGGCGGGATGACCCCGCTCATGCACGCCGCGCGCCACGGTCGCGCCACCGCGGTGCGCCTCCTCCTCGACGCGGGCGCCCCCTGGAACGCCCTCTCCCCCTCCGGCCTCTCCGCGGGCGACCTCGCCATGGCCCACGCCCACGGCGACGCCCTCGACCTCCTCCTCGACGCCGCCGTGCGCGCCGAGCTCGTCCTCGGCCGCGCCGCCGCCGCCGCCTCCGCCCCCCCTCCCGCCGATCGCGCCTACCTCGCCGAGCGGGTCGCCTTCGGCGAGGACCGGATCGTGGACGCGGAGAACAAGGCAGTGATGATGGCGTGGGAGAGGCCGCTCATGGAGGCGCACGCGAGGGCCGTGTGCGGCAGTGGCGGCGGCGTGGGTAGAGTCCTCAATGTAGGGTTCGGGATGGGCCTCGTCGATGAGGCGATTCAGAAGTATGAGCCAGAGGAACACACAATCGTCGAGGCCCATCCCGACGTCTATGATCGAATGCTTAAGCTTGGGTGGGGGGAGAAGAAGAATGTGAAGATCGTGTTCGGGCGGTGGCAAGATGTTCTCCCTCAGCTCGAATCCTATGATGGTATAAACTTTCAGAATTAGTATAATTTTGTGTGTTTTATAATGAAGTAAGTCGATAGTTGATAGTTGATTGTTGATAATTTTGTGTTACTTTTACTGTTAGAATTGATATTGCAGTAATATATATCTTGTTTCAATAGCTTGTTGGTTCATTGATTTAGAGGGTTGTGGACCTAAAACTAAACATTTTTAGGCGGAATTGAATCTGTGAATGACAGACAAAGGGAGTTCTTTGCTCTTCATGTGATAGGAGTCTAGTAGTTTCTTCAGAAATTGTACTCTGGTATGCAGATTTATTAATGGAGGAAAAGCTTGAACAAAGATTATGATTTAATTGTATTTTGACTTTTATCTTCAAAATATATTTCCTAGTCGTTGTATTCAAGAGGAAATTGTCTTTCAATTTATCTGGTTCTGTAATAAATCTGATTTTATCCAGCAATATTTCGCACCGCATGAACTGAATTTGGACAGAACATATGCTAGAAAAGTGCACATGTCAGATAATCTCTTATAAGAGTCGGAGGTAATTGATGCATTGGTTGAGCTCGCTGAAACAAGTTTATTAGCATATAACAAAGTGGTGTTGCAGAGTAAGCCGTAGAACTATACCATTTGCGTTCTCTAGGTGAACTAGTAAGCGTGGTAAATAAATTGAACTTGTACCCAATAAAATAAAAAACTTTAGGGGTGAAATATACATATGTGGCTAGAGTATAATAAGCTCAGATATAGTTAAGATGTGATTTATTTGGCAATTCCATACATAACTAAAACTTTTTCCTACTTTTTAAGCATTTTAAAGTAAGGCTCTCTCATTCTCTCTCGGTGTATATTTTCCCTCTTTTATATATAACATCTCGATGTTGGCAATCACGGAGGGAGAGTACCAGTAAATGGAGTAACTCTAACATTAGCAGCCTTATTTATATTGTGCGCTTCTATTGCATTGTATTACTAACAGTATGCAAAAGGTAAAGATTTTTACGAAATATATTTGCCTATGCAGGGATATTCTTTGACACCTACGGAGAATACTACGAGGACATGAGGGAATTTCACCAGCATCTGCCCCAGCTACTGAAACCCGGAGGGATCTATTCATACTTCAATGGCCTTTGCGGCGACAATGCATTTTTCCATGTGGTTTATTGTCAACTAGTTTCGTTAGAACTCGCTAAGTTAGGATACTCGACTCAATTTATTCCTCTCCCTGTTAGAGATTGCTTATCGGAGGACGTGTGGGAGGGTGTGAAGCAGAAATATTGGCAATTGGACACTTATTACCTCCCTGTTGTCCAAGCAGAAACTGATCCTGAGTGATATTAAGAACAATTCAAGTCAAAATTGTGGTCTTTTCGACTGTTTTTGAATAACTCTCTTGTTATGTATTGCCTTTTTTTTATTAGGCTTGTTGATTTGTATGCATCTTTCTCTAAAATGCTCAATTAGTAACAAATAGTATATATTATTGTTGTAAAAATGCCCCCTTGTTGAATTTATATTTATATGTGATGTTAAAATGGCATCTGAGGTGTGCTTTTTAGTTTACTGCTTTTGCTTTTTCTACCAAATTTTAACCATTGTTTTTGAGTAGGAAAGTTTTTTTTTAAAAAAAAAACCTATTCCGCTCACAACTTTCTCGTTGCAGCTTCAGAAAAAGGTTAACGCGGTTGTTACCAGCTGTGTTGACATTCCTGGAAATTTCAAGTCCACCTGAAAGAGCTTCGGACCATGAAAAGCTCCAGCTTAACAACAACAGTGGAAGCTTCTAGACCTCTCTGGAAGAGAGAGAAAGAGGCCTGAGAAATTCCAAGTAGCCAACCGGCCTGCCGTGCCGTAAATGGCGAGGCGTTGACTGAAAATGCTTAAATGCTTTAAATTTAGTATTCTTTACACAAAATATTTGTTACGTTAAACTTTTTTAAGCAATAGTACGCTCTGTATCTTAGAATAACTCCATTGTTAAGGCTTTTGCCAACTCTTATTCCTATTTTTCTAACTTTAAAGAACATAGATTTGTTCAGCTTATATTTCTAGGGAACATAGATATTGTGTCTATATTTCGTTTATCGGAGATTTTAAAATGCGAGGAGTTAAACTTAATTTATATCGACTTATAGGCGCAGTTTTGATGGATAATTCTGAAATAAGTGAAATATCAAATAACACAATTAATTATAGACAGTCTGAGTGGTTTACCTTTTCACACATGCTCAAACTAATGCCAATGACAACTTCTAATTCTACATTAGAAATTGTTGGAATTAATTTTAGTCAACTTTTCTTTTTTTAATATTTATATGTTTTCTTAACTGGATTCCGAATAAAACAATGCTCTGTACTAGGTAACTCATAGTTGTAGATAAACTCGTTCTATTTGCACACGTTGACCCAACACGTGTTCGTATTGTTCTTTTCGATCCTATTTCGTACCATCCACACACACAGACACACATATATATATTATCTCGAAATTTCTGGAACAAACTCATTTTAAGATGTGGTCACAGCCTTGTAGGAAACACGTCACCTCCGTCCAGGAGAGATTATCATATGAACTTATATTTTAGAATTAAATGTTTTGTTCTACACTCTAATGCGCACTATAGACAATAATAAATAGTTAACATTTTTATACTGATCCAAAATTTGGATAGATTAGTAAAAAATTTAGATACTATTTCTGAATATATATATATATATATATATATATATATATATATATATATATGGGAAATGATACTTGTACACCCATTTCGGGGTGTATATCACACATCCCACCCATCCAATGGGTGGGGTGTGATGATGGGTCAATCGATGTGACCCGTAAAAGATATCGCTACCATTAAAATAGTGGAGGTGTATGATATACACTCCTTCGGGGTGTACATGTAGCATTACTCTATATATATATATATATATATATATATATATATATATATAATAAAATATCGTGTCTATTTATTACATGCCTAGTCACAGTTTAAAGGATTGACGCGTGGCATGTAAATTTTTTATTATCAAATTATTAAATTTATTAAAATATTTTTAAAAAATGACATATTCAGGAAAAAAAAAATGCCGTACACTGAAGTCGCACTTCCGTCTCTCTCCCGCAAACGCGTTTTGTTCACACATTTTGACCAACAAATTCTCTATTCACATCTAAAAATTTATTTTTAAAATTTTAATATTGGAATATAAAATTTATATTAACTGTTTTTTTCTAAAAAAAAAAGGAAAATGCTAGATGTACACCCCAAATGGGGTGTACATCTTACACCCACCCCATCCTAGGAGTCGGTGAATTCCACTCGTCACATCGAATGACGAGTGAATGAATACCCACCCTAGGATGGGTGGGTGTAGGATGTACACCCTATTTGGGGGTGTACACCTAGCACTTCTCAAAAAAAAATAACAAGGTATCACATTTGTGTATTTTTTATTTATTAGAATTTTAAAAAAATTAGAATTAAATTTACTTATATAAATAGTATAGGCGTATTCTCTCTCTCTCTCTCTCTGTCATTAGTCATTGCTGGCGATTATGCGGTCGCATAATCACCGGCATTTAATGTTCATCCAATCCTAATCGTACATCAATCGTACAAGAAGAATCCGACGGTGAGATATACTTCTTCTGCATCCGACCGTTAGATATTTCCACTCCCCACCCCTTTCTCTTTCTCTCTCTCTCTCCCCTTTCCCCATTCCCGCTTATAGAAAACAAACGAAGACGACGAAGACGAAGACGAAGACGAAGAAGAGAGAGAGAGAGAGGTGTGGAGATGATGGTGCGATCATGGATTCGGCCATTGGAGACGTGCTTCGGGAGGTTTGGGGGCGGGGACGGGCTCCTGTGGCACCTCGACCTGAAGCCCCACGCCATGGGCGAGTTCTCGATCGCCGTGGTCCAAGCGAACAACGCGCTCGAGGACCAGGGACAGGTCCTCGCCTCGCCCTCCGCCACCTTCGTCGGGATCTACGACGGCCATGGCGGCCCCGAGGCCTCCCGCTTCGTCCGATCCCGCCTCTTCCCCCATCTCCATCGTGAGCTCCCCTCGAACCTCTCCGATCTCTCTGGTCACCCCGAATTGGTGAATTTGATCGGATTTTGATCCGTTTTGTGTTTTAATTTGTTTGTTTCAGACTAATCTGCGTGGATTTTGATTACGGTTAGCAAATTCAATGTCTTGGGGTCGAATTTGATGTGATTTGAGGATCTCGAGCGTTTTGAATTATTTTTTTTCGGTTTTTGGAACGGAATTCGTATGATTTCCAGTGTTTTGAGGTTGGAATTGTCGTGAATAGGGTTTCTCAATTAGACGAACGAACTCAATCGAGTCTCCCAGAATAGCAAATAAATTCTAACTTAAACTTTGATTGGGTACAGCTCAAGAGTGTTAGTGATCTAATATGTTTCCTTTTCCTGCTTCTTCATGAATCAGGGTTTGCGTCAGAGCAAGGAGGATTATCATCAGAGGTGATAAAGAAGGCGTTTGCTGCAACAGAAGAAGAGTTCCTACATCTAGTTAGGCGGTCGTGGGCGGTGCGGCCGCAGATTGCTTCGGTGGGGTCTTGCTGCCTCGTCGGTGCGATCGCCGACGGCGTGCTCTATGTTGCCAATTTAGGGGACTCCAGGGCAGTGCTCGGTCGTCGTGGAGCCGACAGTAGGGCAGTGGTGGCCGAGCGGCTATCGAAGGACCACAATGTCGCCGTCGAGGAGGTCCGGAAAGAGGTTGTCGCGCTCCATCCCGATGACCCTCATATTGTTGTGTATACCAGAGGAGTATGGAGAATCAAAGGGATCATTCAGGTATAGCAGCAACCTTCTTAAATCCTTCACTACTACTTGTTAATAAGCCTAAGGTATTACTAAAATTTATCTTCTTTAGTGCAATAGTACAATGGAATTAACTGGTGGCTGGCTACCTGTGCAAGCAGTGTGGTTTTTATTTGTTGTGCTTAAGTTCAAGTAAGATGTGTTCATCAGTTGATAACAGAACATTATCGAACTAGCAAAATTTACTTGTTCCATTTTCTTCTGAATTGCTTTCCGATCGAGTTGTCTAGAACCTAGCTTGTAGATGTTAATTTGCTTGTTTTATGAGTTAGTTAATTTAATATATTTGCAAATTGCTCGCTCGGATAATTTTCGTTGTTATAAGATGCACCCTACTGATTGGACAAGTCAGAAAAGTTTAGTTGTATTTATGTCAATGGACAAATATCCGGATCGAACTTGCACGTTTTAAGTTTTATATGTGATTGCAGATGGAGCTCTTACATCAAAACATGGTTCAATATTGCTATTGAGTATTTCCTCGTAATTTTATCTCCTCCCTGCATCATATTTGCAGTTTCATACTCGTCATTGATGATCTTTAATATCAAAAGGAAATTGTCCTCACTAGAATCAATGTCGCTTTTTGTCAATTACCACTTTTAATCCACGAAAAGAGCCAAGGCATGTAATTTTCATTGAAGCTCAAATAAAGCTGTTACAAGTAATCTGACTAATATAGTTTTATTTCCTTTTATTTGCCATTGTTAGGTTTCAAGGTCCATAGGGGACATCTACCTGAAGAAACCCGAGTTAAGTAGTGACCCTTTATTTCGGCAGTTTGTCTCACCTGTGCCTTTGAAGCGGCCAGTTATCACTGCAGAGCCATCCATTCAGGTCCACAAGCTTAAACCAAATGACCTCTTCCTAATATTTGCATCTGATGGATTGTGGGAGCAGCTAAGTGATGAAGCTGCCGTCGAGATTGTTGTCAATAACCCGAGAGCGGTAAGCTTCCTTCGCCCCACCCCTTTTACAGAGGTTCTGTCCGAGTGAAGCTGTCTGAAATAGCAAGTTTCCTTCCCTGCATGAAGCAAAAGCTTCAAACTGCAGCTCCCAGAAAAACTCCAGAATTTTTCATTTGCAGACTCTACTTAGATAGTTGGATTCTACTTCTTGGAACAGAGAAGCTATTCTAGAGACCATGCTCAGGAGTCGCTTAGTCTGATAGTTCTTCACACTTGTTTTCATCCAAAAGCTAATACATTTCGCATAAATGGGGAAAATACTTTTGCAGGGAATAGCCAAGCGATTGGTACGAGCCGCCGTAAATGAGGCTGCAAGGAAAAGGGAGCTAAGATACGACGATATAAAAAAGATAGAAAAGGGTGTAAGAAGACATTTTCACGACGACATAACTGTCGTAGTGATCTATCTCGATCATCATCGCCAAGGAACTCGATCCCAACTTAATGGAACCAATTATGTCTGTACTAGTTCCCCTGCGGACATCTCTTCCTCTAATTCTGACGATTGTGATGAGCCGCTCCATCCGAATCTCCGAACGGATACTGCATGGTCGCAATACTGATTAAAAACCATACTTATAAACTGACTTATTCCTGCTTTTGTGAATAAGAGTTTCTATTTGTTGAGTAGATAGATAGAGTTTACCAAATTGTGTGAAATAAAGTTTGAAGAGAGCTTGTACATAGTGAGATTTGTCGAGGGGTTTATTATTATTTTTTAATTATGTTCGGTGCTTACGAGTTCTTCTTAATTCTTTTCTTTTTCTCCTCTAATTTTGTTGGAAACTAAGATCTTTGTAGTTGTTTGGCTCTTCTTTACCTCCCCAACAATGCTACGCTATGATTTCAAGCCTTTTTAATTTCTAAATAGTAAAAGAGTACAATTCCGAAAAATTTTGAATTTACTTTTTCATTTTTCTAATTCACTGGAATATATGATATAAAGATTATTATGCATAACTATTTGAATTGAGTGATTATAGTGTAAATCTAAATGACAACAAATCAGACCAAAAATAATAATAATAATTATATTTAACGAATAATTACGCCCGGGTCTTAAGGCACCGTTTGTTTCGGGGCTAGAACCGGAAATAAGAGGTTTATCTCCCTTATTCTATCAAACGCACCAAGAATTATTCGGTACAGTAGTTCTAGTACAAGCAGAATAAGCTAGAACAACAGTTCTTATCTATTATTTTATAATTTTTTTTTTTTATTAAACTATCCCTCCTTCCCTCCTTTCTCTCTTTCCAATACATTCTCATCATCACAAATTTCTCTCTCCTTTCTCTTTTTTCCTTCCCAATACACTCTCATCATCACAACTCCCTCTCTCTCCTCTCTCTCTTTTCCTTCTCAATACACTCTCATCATCACAACATCTTTATTCTTCTTATTCCTCGTTCTCATACCAAACACAAAATCTCTTATCCCTGGAGCCGAACCAAACGCTTTTTCGCTCTTATTCCGTACTTTATACCTATCCCCAGAATAGCTAGTTCCGGTTATTCCGTTACCAAACGATACCTAAATAAATAAATAAATAAATAAATCTACACAAATTTTGAATTACCGATTTTGCCCTTTGGGTATTACCATTTCTCACTCCTCCCAATCCACTCCTCTTCCTCTTCCTCCTCCTCCCCCCAAAACCCTCGAGCCCCTAAAACCCTTCTCCTCCTTCGCGCGTACCAAACCCTAGCGTCCATGGCGGCGATGATCTCCGTCGGCTTCTTCCCCACCTTCGTCACCTGCGAGCCTCCTCGCCCATCGTACTCCGCTGGTTTCCCCCTCCGGCGATCGGCGGCGCCCGCGGCGGCGCTGCTAGTCTCCGCCGCCTCCAAGCCGCCTCCACCGGTGGAGGGGAAGAGGCCGGCGAGGGGCATCACGAAGCCCCGGCCCGTGTCTCCGGCGATGCAGGCCCTCGTCGGCGTCCCCGAGATCCCCCGAACCCAAGCGCTGAAGCACATTTGGGCCTACATCAAGCAAAACAATCTCCAGGTACTACCACTCCTCTAGGGTTTTGCGATTTCCGTAATCTGATGATGTGCATGTGCATTTTTCCTCTCTTTTTTCTTTTTTCCTGTCATTTTCGTATGCTGCTTACTAATCTAGTTGTGATATAGATATGCTATATATGGTGTCAAAGTGACATTCCCTTTATATTTAGGTGAAAAAGAGGGGAAATATCATCTCGAGGTGTAAAAAAATCCACTGCTTAGTATAAACACTTGTAGTAATTGAAAGCTTGCCCAGAGTAATAAGTTTATGTTTACACATTTTCTTGCTATGTTCTGGGAATTAAAGTTTGCTGTAAGGTAAGTAGTATGTAGTAGGCACCAATTATAGGAGGCAAGATAATATACTTTTCTTATTCTTATAAGCACTTGTATTGCCAAGTAAAATGTGTGATCAATCTGTACGAATTGCAAAATGAGTGACAATCGTGATCTGCGAGGAGCTGAAAAATGAAGTCGATTATGCCAACTCATCGTTCTAGTGGATGTTATTTTGTGACGATCTAATTAGGCTCCATTTGGGATTGCGGGAATATTGTATTAGGTGTGATTAGAAAGTATGATGGAAGAATATCATATTTGTTTCCGTACGTAATATTACGTTTCACATATTGCAATAAGTCGGTTGTGCCAAAATTTAAGTCCTGGAGGGGCCAAAAGCTATACAATTACAAAAACTTAAAATTAAAATTAAATTTGTTAAGTATACATGATGCCATTCAAAGTACATGTATATCAACAATTATAATTATTAGACATCTATATTTTATAGTCTATAATATTTTTTTTTTTAGGACTATTAGATACTTAAATAATATATACTTAAATTTATAACTTCTTATATATTTAATATGCAAGCATTATAAATATCATAGAGTATAATATATGGTGTATCAGGTGCATATAATTTTTTTTTAAAAAAAAGTCTAGTAATACACACTAAAATACTTTTTATATAGGCCATTATTATAATATTTATTTAGCTATAACTATTTATTTTTTAAGTTAATAATAATATAAGAACCTAAAGTGAATATTTTAAAAGTTGAGGGGGGCCATGGCCCCCCTCAGTCTACATGTAGCTTCGTCACTGGTTGTGATATATTTTATGCGGTCTCACCGCAAAATGAAGAATCATATTCCTATATGCTTTTGTTCCAACTCTATTTTATCTAATAGCGGTAGATGGCCTCAATACCAAACGGACCCTCAGTCATGATTATGAGAATGTTGGTTTGGCTTAAGAATGAAGTTTTATTTTTGAAGGTTTTGTGTTTTGGGCCTTTGAGGCAACTTGGATGCTTGCTAAACTATAATCCCTATTCCTCTCTCTCTCTCTCTCTCTCTCTCTCTCTCTCTCTCTCTCATACAGAAAACCGAGAGAGGACACAGCCAGTTTGGTTTTTTCTGTCTTATTTGGTTCAAATGGTTCCTTACAGGGACAGTAGTGGCGCTACTACAATGATACCTGTATGAATTTGTGAATTCTCGATCTATGAAGGTACTACAATGATGGTACGGATTACGTGGTAATTTAGAGCGACAAGGTCATATAGTTGGAGAATATATTGCATATTATTAGTTATATACGAATGGAGGATAACAAGTTGGTGAAATTTATATCCGGCTTGGCCTTTTCCAGATAAAATGTAGCTATGATAAACTGTGGCTGTCTCAGATGTGTATCTGGTTTGCATTGTGTTTTCTTGGGATTAGATTGTTTAGAAGGATTTTAAATTAGAATCTAACATCTGAATCTCCGACTTCTTCGTTACTCCCTTGTTCCTTTTAATCAGGATCCTGAGGACAAGAAGATAATTGTTTGTGATGAGAAGCTGAAAAATATATTTGGAGGGAGAGAGCGCGTTGGATTTCTCGAGATCGCAGGGTTGCTCAATCCACATTTTGGGAAGTGATAGGTGTTTCTACGAAGCTAGTTTTTTGTGCTAGGAGGTAGAAGAAGCTTCAAGCATGCCTAGGGGATGATGTAACCATCCTCATGGGTTGTTCTTCTTAATTCACACTATGCTTTGGCTTTTAACTTCATATTTCTCCTGTGAGCTCCAGCTAGAAGGCTACAGTTGCCAAGTTTTGCTCATGCTTTTTTGGCTTCATGTAACAGCGCTTATGTTTGTGATCTAATTTCTGGAACTTAATTTTTCAGGAATTATTGATTTCTTTGCTTGTATTGGAAAGTCTACCCAGAAAAGAAAAGGGGAGTTAATCTCACAGTACATCCATCTGGTTGCTTTTGTGGGTGTGTTTTTTTCTTTTGTACATCCACTTCAGTTAACTCAGTATTGAATTTTCATGAAAATTAGGTTCGTTGCTTTTGTGGTTGTACATCCCATAGGGGATTTTTCCCGAGAATTATGTTTGAGTTTATTAGTTATTTATTTGTTCTTTTATTGAACAACACTCTGCGTTTGTCAATACTTTTAACCACTCGGAATAGTGTTAAAGAAATTGTAAAAAATGGTAACTGCGTGGGACGAGATATGAAAAGGGCCATTTTTTGCACAAAATTGAAACAGATTTTATGCGCCTGCGCTGGATATTGGAAGATTTCAAGTGGGCGAACATTTTCCTTAAATTTAATTCAAAATGTCCTCTGGGCATTAAATGACTTCCCTAAGAGGACAAAAAGCTCACAAAAAAGTTGCAGTTTCTGGCTGCAGGGTACAAATCTTCTTTTAATGCATCTACAGAGAACAGGGTATATCATCAAAGAATAAAAAAAAAAAAAAAAAAAAATTGATTTAGGAGATCATGGATTACTTTTTTCTCTCACTTAATTTTTGGAGATCGAGTGTTAATAATTTGCTGCTAGTGATTTGCAACATACGGATAAATCAGTTAATATATACTTATATATTATTGCCAGCACATCAATAGTCTTAGCACACACACCACTAATCTTTCAAGATACCTACGACGCTTGCCCAACAATATATAAGGTGAGATTATGCATTTGTGACTCTTCAACCAATAGATTGAACCTCTCATGTAATAAATATAGTGACCCACTAGGAGTGATGAGCCAACAAAGAGGGTGACCTGAACTATACAGATACTAGAGAGTTACTCCTCCCAGACAAAAGTTGGTTGAGTAAAAAAAAAAAAAAGAAGAAATATCAGATTATACCCCGCTACCTTAAATGGAGTACAGGAAAATGAATAAGAAAAGAACCACATGGGTGACTAGAAGGACCCATTCCTAATAAAGCTGCAGGTGGGAATTTCAGACACCCTGCATAGTAACTTGAGGAGGTCCATCCATTAACCACTGGATCCTATTTCTGACAAACCAACTAAACAATTATTTGAGATGAAATTGTAAATATCGCATCAGAAATTAAATTTGTAGGCTTAAAAGATGACTGCAGAGAGAAGCTATTAGAATTGCCACCCTGTCCTCAACAATTCAATTTAACATATAACCAAAGAAGATTAAATTAACCAATCATTCAATATCTTGCTACAGGTTTGGCTTACATCAACTTCTTGTCTACAATCCTGAAACCAAAGACTCTTTTAACTTGAGAATCACACTAACAATTCAAAAACCAATTATGGTTTATCTTCCTACACCTAGGAACAATTCTGACACAAAAACAAGCAGCAAAACACACATTTTATCTCAAAAAGCAGCGAAAACAAATTGATGGCGGCAGTAAATTTCTTTTCCTGCCACCAGCAAGAGAGAAAAACGAAGCATCGGCACCACTGTAGATCTTTTCCTTTGGGGACTGAAAGAAAGACCCTGTAAGAAAAATAAGGTAACAAACCTTAGCCATCCGCGAGAAAAGCTAACCGACAAAGCAAACCCAATTCAGCATCGCTTACTCTGCATAAAGAGTAATTTAGGGTTGCCCAAGGCCTGCAAGATGAGAGACCTGTGAAGGATTACTTGGCTATTTACAAACGATAACTCGAATATCAAATCTCCAAATCCACCTGAATCAGCTTATTCTAACCTACAATTCATGGTCAGTTAATCAGTCAACTAAAGAAAGAACTAACACTATAAACACTAAAATTCAACCCCAGATCCTAGCACTAGACTTCTACTCTCCATGCAATATTGTCATCACCACCATTATCATTCAAATTCTCGAACGCCGCAACCTTAGCCTGACGACTATTAACCACGCTGGCCATTCCCCTCTCCTCTTGAGTTACCTCAAGGGTTTCTTCACTAACCGATCCGCAGTTTAAATCAGCAGGAGGAATAAAACAATCCATAGAAAGTCCTGGCACGTTAAAAGCCGCCTCCTCAATAGTCCATGCCTCCTCCATCCTGGTCTTCGTGTGGCTCATCGCGACTTCCCCAAATCGGAAAAGGGTCACAGCCGATCGACCTGCATGGGCAATCATCATGCCCTCGATCGGGCGGTAGTCCTCTATGAAGGAATTGATGGTCGTTTCCCAATACAAAGTATCTCCACCAGTATTAGATTGCATTCGGGTTAGATGGGAGTCTTCTAAATGGATGAGAAGCCCAGTTTTCTGACTGAAGTAGCCAAAAAGGACATGCCTTATAATCTCAGCTGGGCCTTCGCTCCGGGCCTTGAGTGTCCGTGGATCTGCAGAGAGCTTAAGGATAAAGCAATCCTCTCCATCGATCTTCTTCTCTCCGATGCACCGGGCGTTGGCGAACATGCTCGCCGTTGTCAAAGGATCAAGGCCCTATTTTTTTTTTTTCAAGAAAATACCAAACAAAGTTAGCATATTTAGTAAGCTAATTCATGCTTTCAAGGGATTCGGGGCATTTTTGGCCGAGAGCTGGAGCTTACTATGAAGGATGCTTGACTAGAGGTGCTGGATGAGGTGCTAGCCACTCTGTATTATTATCCCACGAACAACTTCTTGATGGGGCTAGAAGTAAAAGTATCGTATGTGATATTGAACTTTTGCTTTTGGGACCCAACTTTCAGACTCCAAAAGCAAAATTCTACTGTTTGGCAAACACAACGGAGAAAAACAATCCGAAGCTGTCGGCCATGGTGAGAAACTGAGATAAGCTCATCGAGCCAAAAGCGAAAGCTTCAATTTGGAATCTCTGTTTCCAGCTTCAGAGAGCTGCTGGGGAAGATATAAATGAACAATCCTTTTAGGGTTTCAAACAGCTAACTTTGAGCAGCATTCCTATGTAAGCTTCAGCTGATCTGACAGTCTCTTATTGTTTAACAATTTTGGCCTCTATTTCTCGTTGGGATTTACGTCGCTGGTCACTGAACTTATTGAAAAGTTTCACTTAGATCCTGAGCTTAAGTTTGTTACAACTGAGCCACCGAACTCCACTCAATTTTCCTAATGGAGGCAAAATGTGGCAGAAGATGACGTGGTTGTTATATCAGTAACCACATCATCTCCCCGTTAGGAAAAGATAAATGTAATTTGAAAAGTTACAACTGACATAAAAGGCGTAGTTTAGTTATCCAATTCCAAACAATTATAGTTTAGTGGCCTAGGCGGAGCTACGTGTTTAGTTCAGTAAGCAACAGTATAATTTACCCTATTTTCTCCTATTGAGAAGCTTTACTACAAATTAGGAAAAAACGACACTAAGGATGCACCATTTCTCTCCTAAGGATTTCTATACCTGAAGAGCCCGACGAAGAGGTCGGGCGGGGCCCTTGGCCGCACGGGCCCCAAGCCATGGAGTATGGCGCCATACAATCTTGCCGTTGCATCCGGCGTGCACCTTTGTGCCCCCGACAGCAAGCTCGACATACCACATTTCGGGGGCCATCTGCCACAGAACAAATCCGCCGGATTCAGCGGACTTGGGTGCACTTCGGTTCTTGATGACTTTGGTGCCGGTCTCAAATTCAGTGGCCATCATTTTCAGTTTACCCATGGCATAAGCATTTCGAACAGAGCTCAGAAGCTTAAAACCGCCGGATGCAGCTATGTACTGCTGCAGTATGTACTGAGCCGACGAGGTTTCCTACCGAGAAGAAGAAACCAACAAAAGAGGTTACCAAATTTGGGAGCAAATAATTCTCCTTGCACCGATTCGTGACCTCAGAGAGGGAGAATTGGTGATTTTTTTATTTTTATTTTTTAATTAAAGATGGTTTACTATCAAAGATACTGGATTTAGAAATGGGTCCACATGCATGCATGATCGCAATTAATAATTCATTCGAGCATTTCATCGAGCAGAGGAACTACGAGAACTATAACATAACAAAATGCCAAAATACACAATAAATCAAGTAGAAAAGAAGGGAATTAAGCGGAGAGGGGGCTCACAATGGGAGTATCCTTTAAACTGAGATGCGGCAGAGGATCGGCGGCGCACGCCTGGATGGGCGCGAGCGGCGCCGACATGACCCCGAGGAGGAGGCGGAGGTCGGAGTGGCGGCGCTCGCCTCCACCGCCGCCGCCGCCGCCGCCGCCGCCGGAGACGGAGACGGAAGGAGCCCTAGAGAGCTGCCCCCTCACCCACCGTCCCCACCCCTCCTTCCTCCCCTCCCATTCCCCTTCTCCCCCCGGATCCGGGCCTTCCATCAATGGCGCCAGCGCCTCCCCTCCTCCTCCGACCCCTCTCCCGCTCCCCGATCTCGCCTCCGCCGCCACCGCCACCGCCTTCCACCGCCTCGGGAGCAGCAGCGCCGCCACCTGCGACGGGCGCCTCCCGGGGTTCTCCGCCCTTGCCGGGGACTGTCCCCTCGCCGCCTCCTCCTTCTTCTTCTCCATCGCCAACCCCCGACGAAGCCACAGACCCCCCAGCCCTAAGCCCTCATCCGCGGATTCTAATAATAGTTCTACAGGGGTGATGTAGGCAATATAAATAGCAAAATGTTGAGAGAGGGAGAGAGAGAGAGAGATTGAGATGTGTGCTCTTTTCGCTGTGTGAGAGAGTTGGTGACTGTAAGTAAGTGGGTGTGTGGAAGTCGTTTTACAGGAGAAAGTGGAAAATAGAAGGAATTGGAGAGAGAGAAAAGGTGGGGACAAACAAAAACAAAAAAATGGAGGGGATACCGTTTTGGGGAGGTTGGAGTTGGTCGGATACGAATTAAAATAGAGAGAGAGAGAGAGAGAGAGAGAGAGAGAAATGGAATGGAGTGTAACTGTGTATCATATCAATAAAATTTTTTTTTTTTTATGGTTCTTTCTGTGGTTAATTATATTTTTGTATTAATCTGAATTTATAAGTTTACTTTTATTGCTTCCTTAGATTGATCGGTATAGTTTATAAGTTTACTTTTATAGTCCATTAGATTTGGGCTAATTAAAGACTTGTTTTTATAAGCTATTTAAATATTACTATTACTATCATCATTAAGGTGTATCATTAATAGTATTAATTATTAAACTATTTATGGACTGTACTAATTAAAATAACAATATACTTCCATGTATACAAAATATAAGTACGAATAAATAATTTAAAAGGTAAAAAGTTTTTTTAAAAAAGCATAAATGGTTGCAAAATGTATCACGTAACCTTTTTCATTCAAAGAGATTTTACTTGTGAGACTTAATTAATTAAATTCGACAAAGATTGGTGACAGTGCCACACCAATTGAACAACGAGCTCATGCAATAATTTTTCTCCCCCAATTAATAACGTCTCCATCACGCTCCGTGTAGTTATATACTTATATTCGAGTCAGGGCCATACATTACTGCTTAGCTCAATCAGAGCCGTCCCTGGGTGGACCATTTTTGTAAAAAAAAATACATATTTTATATACATCTTATATTTTATTTATTTTAAAATAATTTTTTTTTATTAATCGTAAATAAATGAAAAACATATCATATATATGGGCAACGCTACATGTACACCCTCAAAGGGGGTGTACATCTTACACCCACCCATCTAAGGGTGGGGGGGTCACTTCACAAATTGTGAAGTGACCCCTCACCACACCCCACCCATTGGATGGGTGGGGTGTGCGATGTACACCCCCAAATGGGGTGTACAAGTAGCATTTTCCCATATATATATATATATATATATATATATATATATATATATGAGCAATGCTACCTGTACACCCCGAAGGGGTGTACATCATACACCTCCACCATTTTAATGGTGACGATACTTTTTACGGATCACATCAAGTGACCCATCATCACACCCCCACCCTTAGATGGGTGGGGTGTATGATGTACACCCCGAAAGGAGTGTACACATAGCATTTTCCTATATATATATATATATATATATATATATATATATATAATTAATATTATTTTCTTACAAAGGACTTTTATTATACAGTAGGGGCGGGGAGACGTGGGGACGGTGCAGCACGTGCACGTAGAGAAGCTCAATTATAAGCCATGCATTTGCTAGAGCCCATGCTACAACGTTCCATAGCTCGTGTATAATGGTCCCGCATCTTGTTTCACTTCTTTTCGCTGTAGTTATTTATAGCATAGTGTAGTTCTTTTGTTTGATAACTAGCAAAATTTTCTGATAGGATTGATGAATTATTATTTTTATGAAAGCGCTTGACGGTGGGGACGGATGAACGGTGTAGAACGCATCATGCACGTATATATATATGAGCTTCGTAAGCTATGCATTTACTATAAGTTTCCCTCCCATATATAGTGTGCATATAGTGTGTAATGGTCCCATTTTAGATTGTTACCACTGTGCTTCAGGGTATAATCATAGTCAACTTTAATTTTTTTTATTTTGTTCAGATCTTAGGTTCAATCTTTGTTTTCAACATTTATATATATGTTCGGACTCTGTTTATTATCTATTACTAGATCGATTTTTGGAGTTACGTACATAAATTTGACTAGAAATAAAATGTTTATTTTGGAGGACAAAGAAAATATATGAGAGTTTCTTAGATCATCGATCACTAGAGTGGTTAATTAACTAGATAGAAGCCTAGCAGGTTAGTTAAATTTGACTTTTAGTGTGCAATTAGAATGATGATTGGAGTATGATAAGACTTTGACAAAAAGAACCTTTTTATATTTTTTAAAAAGTAGTCAAAAATGCTTGTATATATAGATATATATATATGATAATGGAGATGGAGACAAGTGAACTGCTTTGTGGAGAAGAACTTCGAGTGCTTGCTAGGTTGGAATTCACTAATAAAAGGGAAATAGGATTGAGTAAAATATTATCCCCAAAAATAAATAAATAAATAAATAAATCTATAAACATATACTCATTTACATAACTTTTAAAAGTTTTTACTATTAAAAAATCAATAAATTTAGTAAGGAAATATTTGTCGTTAAAAATTTACACCTATATTTTTTGATACACACACAGTAGCATCTCATACTATTTTGCACGTGCCTAACTAATCAGTTAACTAAATTGCTTACGCTTCTGCTGACTTAAGCATAGAATAAATTTAAAAAAATTTAAAATAGAGGAAGTATAAATGTTATGCAAATAGTCAATGCAAGTGACCAATTTAGTATGAAAGAAAACATATATAATGCACTAGATAGTAGATATAAAGATCTACACAATAATTAACTGCTTAAGAACAAAATAAATTTAAAAAATTTTAAATCAGAGAAAGTGTATATATATATGTATGTTATGCAAGTAACAAATGCAAGTGAACAATTTAGTAAGAAAGAAATTAATGTATATATATATATATATATATATATATATATATATATATATATATATATATATATATAATGCACTAGATATATAGTAGCCATAAAGATGTACACAATAATTAATTTGTCACTAGGGGAAGGTGCAATTAAACACAATGATTAGTAGTAGTAAATTAGTGGGGCAGCAAGAGCAATTTGTTTGCCGTTGATTGCGGAGATAGATCGATACGTACACTTCTCCGAGTTGTCCTCACATGCCACTCTCCCCATATAGTCTACACTCTACAGTACACTGTCCACACTACCTTACAATAGTCGAAACAGATATATATATATATATATATATATTTATGAAAAGACATTGATTAGAGAGATAAAATATAATTTCCTATGTTTTGGCTTCATATGCAGGAATATATTATTAAAATATGGGAAATGCTTTTTCTACACATCCTTAGGGGTGTACATCTTATACCTCATCCATCCAAGGATGGGATAAATTTTACTGGTCACATCGAAGTGACCAGTGAAGAAAGCCCCATCCTTGGATGGGTGGGGTGTGCATCATACACCCCATTTTGGATTGTCTGTGTAGCATTGCCCTATTAGTGCTATTAAGTTTTTAACCGTTGGATTAAAAGATGTGTGGTTAAGATGATAGTGAGCCCTTTGAATTTAATGGATGGTTGGGAAAATAGTAAAATTGGAAATAATTAAAGGAGTTGATCTAAGTGTAGAAAACTTGATAGCACCAAATACTTAGTACTATCAATAGTATAGTAGCCGGACTCATATATATATATATATATATATATATATATATATATATATATATATATATAATTAAATTATAAAAAATATTTTTGTATTTTTAAATTTTGGACACGAATTGAATGAAAGGAAGTTAATTATGCTATATATGAGTCTCATGAAATTAGATTTAAGACATATGAATGAGCTGTTTGCCACAAAAAAATTTATGTGGAAAATGATACTTTTGCTTTTTAATATATATTTAACTCACTAATCACATGTAAAAAATAATTGTTTACAGTCAAATAGTAATTGATATTTACAAGATCTAAGTAGGGAAAAATAGTATTTTAATAATTAATTTTACGGATTTTATCTTATTTAATTTGCCGCTCAAAAGTTAATATATGTGTAATTTATACTAATTTTAAATTTTGTTTTAGATTATTATATGGTTTGTCTCTAAAATAGTATCAGTTTCGATCTTTCCAATATAATTTTGTCCTTGAGAATTTATTGAGAGATTTTAAAGTTTAGAGGAATTGATTTGAAATTTTAGACGTATTTGAAAGATGAATATTTTTGTAGGATATTATAAGAATTTACCCATTAATTTTATATATACCATGTGTTGATTCTAATTAACATGCATGTGTTAATTCTTTTCTGTATTGTACGGAAAATTTTATATATAAAAAAAAAATTATAAACAAATCTCTTATAAGCCTTACTGGTTGATCATATATATATATATATATATATATATATATATATATATATATATATATATATATATATATATATATATATATATATATATATATATATATATATATATAGAGCAATGCTACATGTACATCTCCAAAGAGGGTGTACATCTTACACCCACCCATCTAAGGGTGGGGGGGTCACTTCACAAATTGTGAAGTGACTCCTCACCACACCCCACCCATTGGATGGGTGGGGTGTGTGATGTACACCCCCAAATGGGGTGTACAAGTAGCATTTTCCATATATATATATATATATATATATATATATATATATATATATATATATATATATATATATATAAATTTTTTTCTTTTTTCGTACTTGCCCTTGCACACGACGTATAACTAAATCGTTACACCCACGCACACATCATGGAATTAATGCACATTAGACGTGCACAAGAATAACATTATAAATAAAGTCAATTTTGATATTGACAAATAAACTAGCTACATTTTAGGAGATATATATATTAATTTATAATTTGGCTTTGGTAATTAAAGAGAATCGACTTTGTTAATATTATTTTTTAAGAATTAATTTTATAATTTTTTGTAAATAAATCTAATAGCATATATATTTATACAAAATAAAGTTTATTTTTTTATATTTATATTTTAAAAAATTTTAAATTATTTATATATATTTTTCTGATTTGTTATCGTTAGTTTACGATTTATTTTTAACAAATATATCACTCTAAAAATTTTAACTGTAAAAAAATATATCTATAGTTAAGTATATTATTTAAAATAATAAAAAAATAATAAAATTAATTATATTTTTCTAACGGATATTGACGATAAGAATATATATGAACAACTTAAAATTCGTGAAGAAATAAATATTTACAAAATATATCTAATATATTTACATAAAAATATATAAAATTAATTTATTTTTTAAATTTTTTTGTAAGTATTATTATTATTATTATTATTATTCAGTTGGCAGGTCAAGATAAGCTTTGGTTACTGCAGTGTACAGTTGACCTTTATCAACGTGCCAAATTCAGCAGTGATAGCTTAGATTATCTCGAGTGGAGTGCCCAGTTTAAAGCATGCATAGAAACAAACAGCAAAATATGTTCACTGTGCCAAAATTTAATTGAATTTTGTATCTATTTCAAATTTTAATTTTAAAACAAAAAACTCATTTTTAGATATTTGACTCAAAATGATACGCATACCAATAACCAATTAATCTTTAATTTTATAAGTACTGCTAAATTAAAATACACTTTTACTGTCACTCAAAGTCATAGCTCGTAGGTATAGTTAATGTGCTTCTAATCTTTCACCAGTTCTTATAGATTTATATTTTTTTTTTTATTCATTACAACAAAATTATACTATAGCAACACAACACTTTTAAATATTGCTAAAATTTTTTTAAAAAAATATTACTGAAAAAAATACCGACACTTATAATTAGTGTCGGCGTCGCTAGGATGTATAGTGACACATTACTATAATGTGTTCCAAAAAATATGTTCCTATAATCTAATTTAGAATATAAATGGACTATATAAATGGGACACTTGTAAAAAAATGTCATAAACATGCGTTCCTATAATCTAATTTTATTATAGTGTAAGATGTGCTACTTTTGGTACTTTTATTAGTCTTTATATACCACCTAAAAGATACGGTACAAAATGTTCATAATTAATTAAAAAGTGTTAAATATAGTGCATATATATACTTGATTGGATATCTTTAACAACTATCTTTTATTTTGGTTCGTAGGGTTACCCTTTTGGTCCTTCTTATGCCAATTATGTGTATTGCCTCAATTTTTTTTTTTTACCAAAGGTACCTTCGTGATTTAGGTAACACTTTAGACTCTTAACTATAACTATTAAATAACTTGGGCCACCAAAATCAAAGGTAAATGCTTAACTTATACACAGCACATGTTAGTACGTATTACTATTAAAAAAATAATAATATTTAATAATATTTTTGTTATATTTAATATTATTTAAAAATATTTTAATATAATCTAATGTTATATTTCAAATCGACATTTATCTCAAGTATCAGTAAAATATATTATGACGTTTTAAAATATTATAATTTTTTAAATTTTTATTAAAAAATTTAAAATAATAATTAAATTTATAATTTAATAATTCAGTTTAATACGATGCTTTTTGAAGTGTGGCTCATCATAGATTTATGCATGTTGGACCGATGCACATGCACGCACCTAACCCGAACCAAATTGGACCCATCACTGCCCTGCATGGGTAAATATCAAGAGATTGGGCCCAACTTAATTTGCCTCGTTCTTCTGTGCACTACGGCGCGATCCCCGGACCACAATAAATTTATCCTGATTCTCTTTAATTTTTTATATTTAATTTTAATTTTAATTTTTATTGGCGTAAAAAAAAAAAAAAAAAAAAAAAAAAAAAAAAAAAAAAAAAAAAAAAAAAGCAAGCGAATTGATTATCGGTTTGGCTTATACGCTTAGCTTACGTGAATAAATAAAAAAATAACATATAATGCTAGAAGTATGTCAAGATGAAGAAGACATCTAAAGTGGCACAAGATTTAGACAGAAATTGATAAACACGTGAAGAAATTTTTGTGGTCATCAAGTAATTGACTAAAATGCATCCACCGGCGCAAGGTATATAGTTGAAATACTATTTACTATATAAAATCGTCAAATAATCTAAGTGAAAAGTATACTAACAAAAATATTATAAATAATAAAAAATCTTTCCTTGACATAAGACTGTAATTTATTATGTCTTTCTATTTTAGCAATTTAACAGTTTTTTAGGATTAGTTGTTATATCTCTTACCTTCTAGTATAATTCTTAGATTTTTTATAATTTTCGCTTTACCATCTTTCAAGCTCTGTAAATTTTTATTTAATAGCGAAATATAATTAATTTGACTTGTGTATTCAACCGAGTTTGATATTAAATCTTCTTAGTTCAATAGTTGAGAAAGAATCTGATTAAATCGATTCTTTCTCAATCAAATCACTTGAATGTAGTGCGTTCGAGAATCGTTTAGAAAGTCTAAGCGCAAGTTGATCTGGAGGTGCATTGGACTCGGCCAATATCTTGATAGTTCGGTGCTTACTTACCCCACCAGTTTTAATTTTAAGAAAAGGATCATGTGTCGATTGCGAAGCCCCTTCAATCATAGGTCATTTCAGAGCGGTGCATTTTTCAAATTTGTCAATTTTTTTTATTTTCAAATTCTAGAATTAAGTATAAAATTAAGTGGACTAATTAATGTTTTGTAGTTAATAAAAAAATATTAAATTAAAAAGAATTGACTTGATAAATTAGATAGCTCAATGTAAATATTTAGAAGTTAAGAAATTGTCAACCAAAGTCAATTTAGGAGTTGATCTCAAATGGCCTATGATTGAGAGAGGTTTATATATATTTTTTTCTCTCTATATATATATATATATATATGGAAAATGCTATGTGTACACCCCTTTCGGGGTGTACATCATACACCCTACCCATCTAAGGGTGGGGGTGTGATGATGGGTCACTTGATGTGACCCGTAAAAAGTATCGCCACCATTAAAATGGTGGAGGTGTATGATGTACACCCCTTCGGGGTGTACAGGCAGCATTGCTCTATATATATATATATATATATGACTAGAGAATCAGCTTTCTCATTGGAAGTAAGAGTCGAACCACAATAGCAAAATAAATAGGATATATATAAATATACATCCCATCTTATTTTGAAGTGGAGTGAATTTCACTCATCACTCGATGTGAGGAGTAAAATAATACTTATTTTAGAATGGAGTGGGGGTAGAATGTGGGGTGTAGGATGCACATCCTTAAAGAGATGTACACCTAACATCTCTCATTATTCTATTTCAGAATGAGATGGGGTGTAGGATGTACGCTCCTAAAAGAGTGTACACCTAGCATCTCTTATTATTTCACTCGTCATATCGAGTGACGAGTAAAATTTAACCCATTACAAAATAAGGTGGGATGTAAGATATACACCTCTTATATAAACTCATATCGAAATCTCTTGGCCTCGAAACTCTAACCCAAAAAAGTCCTAGGGATCCTCAACGCCTCCCACACATTACAGTAGGAAAGGAATAGTCCGGGAAATGGTCATCCACCTTTAAAGCACGTCCACCTGTTACATACATGACCAAATGGTACGTACTGGCGTGGATCAGATTCTCACTGTTAGCTAGCTTTTTCGCCTTGAAGCTGAGATCACCCTGTCGCACCCTTTTTCATGCATTTGAGATCTCTCTCTCTTAATAGCATAATTTATGAACTAAATATTTTAAATATTTAAATATTAGTTAAGAATCTAGTAAGTTATTTCATGCGTTACCTCTTTCACTAATGCACGTGTAGGTAACATAATTTACTTAATATATGCTCATGACCGGTGAGGATGGAATGAGTTTATTATAATATAATTTTTTCACAATCATTTTTTTTAATATAAACATATTTTTTTGATGACACTTTTACAAAATAGTAAATACAAAAATGTGAACCTCTATTACATCAAATTAATTTACTAAATAATAAAATTTATTATTATTTTAATTTTTTTAATGGTTTAAATTGTCAAAATTTTAAAAAATTTTATCGTTTTAAATATAAATGTCAACGAACCGATCACGAGCAAGTTGGTACTAGTCTTTGTTCGGCTCATTTAACAAACAAGCCGAATGCGAGTTAGGCCGGTCGTTAATATTTTAAGCTGAAAAATTCAGCTCGTTTATTAAGAGCTGGATATAAGCAATCTCACGAAGAATAAATTAAATTTTCAGTTCTAGATAAAAAATTTAAAAAAATTTTAAAAATTAAAATTTTAATCTAATAAATAAAATTTATAAAAAATATTTTTTTATTTTTTACATTAATTTGGCCTTAAATTCAAATAGTAAAAATTTCAAATATATATATATATATATATATATATATATATATATATATATATATATATATATATATATGTGTGTGTGTGTGTGTGTTAAGAGTCTGCTCCAAATGTTTTTGAAAATATTAAAGTGTTGGTGTTATAATAGTTTTGGCCATTAAACCAGTCCTAATATTTTTTTGGATCTTATATAATAGTGGGTCTAACAAATAACTATTATTATTAATTTTGATCTAATTATCAAGAAGTCAGCTCCAAGAATTAAAAGCACAAACACAATTATATTTGTGAATTTTTTATCAGTGAATTTGAATTGAGGTTTGTGCTATTGTACAAATCTCAATACAAATTCAATGATAACAATTCACAAGTATAGTTAGGTTTGTGCTTTTGAAAGTATATAAACTCTACTCTATGTATATAAACATATATATTATACAAATTATATAAATATAAAATATATATGTATTCGAGCGGTTATCGAGACGAATACGAGCGAGCTGAACTCGGCTCGTGTTCATCTCGTTTATTAAACGAGCTAAAAAATTTAGTTTGTGTTCAGTTCGTTTACTAAACGAGCCATTCGATCTTGAGCCCATTTTGAGCCGAACATGAGGTAGCTCGCGGACAATTAATGAGCTAAATTACCATCTTTAGTTTTAAAACGTCAGAATATGTTTTACTGACATTTGATATAAGTTTCGATATATACGTTATGGCTCTTCATTTACAAACATATTAATCCACACTTTCAAATATAACGCCAACGTATATTAGAATGCTTTTAATCATCGTTAAATACAAAAAAAAAATTACTTAGATATTAATTTTTTTTATAATAGTGTTTAGGTAACAGCTATGTAATATGAATTATGGCCACCAGGAGACAGTGTCAGGATAGGGAAAGATGAGCAGAGGTAAAGGGGAGAGAGATAGGGAGAGGTTGTATGTCTGAGGACCATTAATGTCCATTGATTATCATATATCCTCCTATTGGTTGTTGTTAAAACAGTGTTTGTTATGTGTATCTTTTCTCTCCATCTCTTTAATGATGCTTGAGTTGGAAGCAATAATATTGCTGGGGAGTTGTTGTTACAGATTCCACCTTTTCTTTTTGGAGATTCAGTGCTTTTTATAAACAGTACGTTGGGGTTCAAACTAAATCACAGTGTACATAGTAGTACTATTTACTGGCAAAATTGGGCTTGGCAAGAGCTTTCCTAAAAAGTACTGTTTGATTAATTCCTATTCGTAAGTATTTTGTTTTTCTTAGCAATTTATAAAACCATAAATTTAGTTTAGTCTTACAAGATAATATGGTTATTGGAATTAAGATGATTAGGAAAACAAGCGACTTTCTAATTTTGAAGTTTCGCCGTCAAATTTTAAAAATACAATATATAAAACGTACATATTCATGTAACAGATACAAACAATAAAAATTGAAGGTTTAAAACCGCCGCACAACAACAACAACAAGAATAACAAAAGAAAATTTCTGAGCATTTTGGATTTATCTGGTACTCTATGATTAGGAGTGGGGTCTTGAGATACAAAGCCTATATATGGGCTACTTCAACATAAAAAAAAAAAAAAGAAAAAGAAAAAGAAAAAAGAGTACAATATATGCGTCCGTATGTACATTTGGAGTAATAGTAGAGCTATTTCTTAATTTGTTTCTAGTTGTAGTAGATTATTCGTTCGAGGCTATAGCTTGCTCCTTTTCAGATATATAGAGAGATTCAGCTGCTGACGCCGATTAGCGCCGCCTCGGGGAAATCGCTGCGTTGGGAAACGCCCCTCTTCTGCTGCGGCCCAGAAGCGCTTCCGAGCTACGGGACAAAACGCAAAACTCCACAGCACTTCTCTTTCTGAAAGGAAAATGCTAGATGTACACCCCAAATGGGGTGTACATCTTACACTCACCCCATTCTAGGAGTGGGTGAATTCCACTCGTCACATGATGTGACAAGTGAATGAATACCCATCCTAAGATGGGGTGGGTGTAGGATGTACACCCCATTTGGGGTGTACACCTAGCACTTCTCTTTTTGAAAAAACAACAAATCACGTGAGCCCATGCTAAATAGTGTTCTTAATGGGCTATATATAATGGGTTGACACTCAAACCCAAGTCTATGTTTATAATATACATAAATGGGCTTGTTGGATTATTTATGGATCCGGCCCATTAGTGATTCAATTTTTGGCCACATTTCCATTTCAAACTCCGGTATAACATAGATCCACATTATTCTGGGCTTGGTTGTGCTCCGACGCTGCCCGGCACGGCACGGGTACGGATTCGGGTTGCGGAGTGCCAGCCCTGCCTGCTTGGTCGGTTCACGGCCCGATTCTGCCCCGCACAGTTCTATCCAATGCAAGCTTTTTTTTTTTAAAATTAACTTTTCATATTTTGTCCTTTTATGTAGTTCTTACTCAGACCCTCTAACCCGGAACATCAAATTCTTGAGTAGTGTGATTTTGAATTGGATCCAGGCCTCTTATTTCGTAGCGAGTACCAATCCAATATTTCATATAAATTTAAGTTACCAACTAGTCCACAGTAAATCAAGTGTTCTTAACACAATTACACAGATGGTAAAATAATAATTTGATAGTTGATATACGAGATTTTAAATTTTAAAATTAATTATTTTATAATCTTAACTAAATTTATTTTTAAAATAAATAAACAAAGCAAAGTTAGATGACCTCAAAATAAATAAATAAATAAATAAATTATAATTTTAAAACTTTCACCCTCTAACTTCCCAAAGTTAGATGATCTCACGAACGCGTCAATTGGAATCTTAACTCCAAAATGGTGAGACACATTCACATGGGACTAGGAATTCACCCCCGTGGCGTGCCCACTTCATTTATTAAAGAACTATGGCCACTAAACCCCACCACATTACTCTCTCTCTCTTTCTAGATCTCTCACGAGTCTTCTGTATAAATATATCTCTCTCAAAGTGATATTATTGTTTGTGTCCTAAGATATATATTAAAAAAATAATACTACATGTACACCCAAACTAAGTGTATATTTTATAACCTATCTATTCAAGAATAAAAATTTTTGTATCCATCACTTCAAAATAATAGATAAAATATATTTCAATATTGAATAAATAGAGTGTAAAATATATATACTCTAAATGGAATAATGAAATGTACATTCAACATATATCCCATTAAAATAATTGGAGGAGAAGCCGCGTGATCACGAAAGCAGATCCTCGCATACGCACCTCCACCAACTCTGAATCTGTTTGTGAGTTAAAAAAAGAAGGCTAAAGTCACGGCCTATAACGCTTTCCGACGAGGAATTAATATTGCAAGCAAAGCGATGTTGGACGCAGTACGTTTCACCCCTACTTTCATAATGAGTCTTTGAGTGCACCGCACCACGCCCATCGCACGCACTACCCCGTCCCCTTGACTGAATTTTGCATGCATTCGGTCCACCACATCATCCATGAACCGGCCAAAGTAAGGAAAGATAAAGAAGAAAAGCAGGGTTAATTTTATTGAGCTCCATATAAATATATATAGAATAATAAATATATTTATATAAAATTTATTTTTTTATATTTATTATTTTAAAAGTGCTAAGTTGTTCATATATATATATATATATATATAATTTAAAAATTTTGAATGAATACTTATAAAAAATTAAATTTTATAGAAATATATTTATTATTTGATATGATTATAAAAAATTATATAAAATTAGACAAAAAAAAAAATTTAGGAGAGTTAACTTAATATTAAAACAAATAACTTAGAATATTTTAATTTTCTGTCGGACTTGAATAATATATATATATATATATATATATATATATATATATATATATATATATATATATATATACAAATTGAGTAAATATTTATTTTATTATTTGATAATATTCTAAATTAAATGATACATGAGAGACTGATAAATATTAATACAAAGTCAGTTATTTATTTGGATCCCCACCATTATCGAAATAAATAGTACTAAATAATTTAGATTGAAGTACAAGTAATGGGATGATAGAGATTAAACTAATTAATAAAAAACAGTGCCACGATTGATGTGGTGGACCAGGTTTAAACAATTAATGTTTTGTAATTCATCAGTACCCCATGCTGGTGCCGGTGCCACACACCTGCAGTAACTTGGTACCATCTCAACTATTAATTCCAGAGGTTTATTGTGCCCTTATGGATGCCAGCTCATGGGGTCATTTTAGTCCTTCCATTGATTACTGGAGAATGCTATTTGTATCCTTAATTCAAGAGTGATGGAGTGTAGATTTTACTTGTTTATTTTAAAATTTATAAAATTTTAAATAATTTTAATACAAATATAAAAAAAAGTAACAAAATTTTAAGATGTACAATATATCAGCTACATTGCTTATTAATTACTGTAGGCACCAAACCTCGATCTCCTAGGAAGTCTCATTCCTCTCCTATATAAATAACCCCCCAACCCAGAAAAACACACATCACTACACTAAAAAGCTACACATAACACAAAGTTGACAACAGAGAATATGAAGCCCCTTTACACTACCACCACCACCACCACCTTGGCTTATCTCCTCCTCCTCCTCCTCCTCCTATTGGCCTCATCTTACCTCCAAACCTCCATGGCTGGTTCAGGTAGATGCCAATTTCACTTGCATCTCATTGGAATTTTCTATGAATTAAATTGCTCTTGTTGGAAGAAGCACTAGTACATTTATTTTTATAATCTTTTTTCTCTCTTCATGCACAAATTTGTGTTCTTTTGATTTTGCTTTTGCTTTTGCTTTTGTGGCAAAAATGAAGTCTCTTCATGCAGTACTGTACCTAAAATAATTCCGGGGCTGTTTGGTTCTATTTATAGATTGTATAGTATTGTTGATGAAGTAATTTAATTTGGGAGAATCCAACTCACAACACAAGTTCTAGAGTTTTATTGTAAAACATATTTTTTGTTACACCCCAACTTTTTTGGTTTATATATATATATATATATATACTAATTTTGTTTTTTGGTTGGGGGGGTGTTGGGTGGTGTAGCATTTTGCGACGGCAAGTGCAAGGTGAGGTGCTCGAAGGCGAGCGTGCAGGATCGGTGCCTGAGGTACTGCGGTCTGTGCTGCGACGAGTGCAATTGCGTGCCGTCTGGGACGTACGGCAACAAAGACGAGTGCCCCTGCTACCGTGACAAGTACACCGGCACCGGCCGCCGCCACAGACCCAAGTGCCCCTGAACCATCTTAGCACATATATGAATTATATTCTCCATATTATGTACGCAGTAAATACTAGTATATATATATATATATATATATATATATCTTGTGATCTAAATAAATGTACGCACGCATTTTGCATGCATGGTTTTCCTATAATGATATATATATAATATAAATACTATATTACTATAGCTTGAGAGAGCGAGGTGTTACTCGATCCTTTTGCGTGTTTTTGGGAGTAGTATATGTAACTTATTTATGTTCGTTTCATCTATTAATTAAGTAGTATTTGGTTTGTGGACTACGTAGTTAATAATTTGTACAATTTATCTGCTTCCTAATATTGTAGTTCAAAATGGTCTTTGAATTTTCACATGGTTAATTAATTTTTAAGCTTCATTTTTTTCAGTGTAATCTTTTCGACAGTATGTTTAGTAAAAGTAGTTTGTGTAGTGTTAGCTTTTGAAGAACCATGGTGATCAATTTACTTCCGGTTTGCATTTACAAATAATTTTGTATTTTTAGCAGCAAAATTTATTAAAGTCCTTCAGAAAAATGAAGCACTATTAAAATTTCCTCAGTTTATTTTTTGATATTTTATTAGCATCTTTGACTTAAAACAGTAGGTCAAACTACTTAAGAAAATACACATGTATAAACTATTTACAGTTTAGTTATTTTGGCGCATTAATTGGAAAAGATTTAAATTGATTTGAAAAACAAAAAAAGAAAAGTAATTAAAGGGTTCTGACTAGAAAATTCATTTCTAGCTAGCTGGCGACTTCAATTTCTCAGACCTTCTAGAACTTTTTCTGTAGCTTCGCCAACAGAAACTTTTGTACTGTTTGTTTGAAAGCGGGTTACATATGTATGAATAGCAACAGTTGAATGGCAGGTAAAAGAGTAAAATTTAGTGGCTCATGGATGAACAGCTGTCGCAGCAAGAAAAAACTCCATGGGAACTTCATCATTTGGCTCTTTTATGCGCTCTTGCTTCGATGGCCCCACCTGCATTTCCACTTTCGGTTCTGCAATGAGTGAAGACAAAGCATAACTTTCAGTAATTCCAGTAAAAATCTTGCACTATCACTGCCTCCACCTTTTGACCTTGAAGATACAGTTCAGAACTGTGCTGGAACATCTTCATAAATACATTTAGCTGTTTAGAAAAGCATCAACAATATATGCTTTTATCATCCCTCCACTGCAGCTAAAATGATACAACTCAAATCAGGGTGAACTAATGCTCAACCTAGTCTTTTTTTTTTATTTTTTTTTCCAATCTAATCTTCTTTTTAAAAAAATTTTCAATCTAAACCTCATTTTAATAAATTAGAAAAGATAAGATAATTTAATATTATTAATATGAGTTTATATGTTAATTAGTAGAGAATTTTTTTTTTCTTCCAACCCACTCTCTAAATAATTTAAATTTAAATAAAATATAATAATAACAATAATAATAATAATATTATTATTATTAAATAATAATTTAAATTAATAAAATTTAAATTATTTTGAGAGTGGGTTGGAAGGAAAAAAAATTTCTCTCCTAATTAATATATAAACTCATATTAATAACATTAAATTATCGTATCTTTTCTAATTTATTCAAATGAGGCTAGATTGGGAATTTTTTTTAAAAGGAGGCTAGATTGGAATTTTTTTTTTTTAAAAAGGCTAGTTTGGGCATTAGTTCAATCCGGGTATCAGCTTTTCAGTATAGCAAAACCTCAGTTTTTTGTTTTTCTTTAACCGAACGTTTATCTATAACTTTTTTTTTTTAAGTAGAGAAACTACTTCATTAGTGAATCAGGCAAATGTGCCGGAGCTTCATACTCAAGAGGCAATTTATAAATAAAATCAGTTTTCTTTTAATCTAACAGTACAGATAACAAGCTTATTAACCCAACAATTATTAAGTACTTCGTCAAAATTTGCTAACTCCCACTAGATGATCGCATGATACAAGATTTAAACCACACCAGACACCAAATTTTGCCTCTATCTCAAAAATGTAGAAACAAAAAACAATGCACAATCACACAGAAGCGGATAGATGAGAAATGGGCCGACAATGGCTATTGAAGCAACAATTCAGCAATCTGTATCGCATTGAGTGCAGCACCTTTACGTATCTGATCTCCACAGACGAAGATGTCCAACCTGTGGCAATTATTTTTCCTTGTATAGTTAGAATCATCTCCATTATGAAATAATAACAAAAAAATGCTTAATTTTAACCTAATAAACCAGATAAGCAAGTAGTTGTGACCGTTTAAAATTAACAATTTGGAAAAAACAAACCCAAGGTTGCCATCTTGCGACAAGTCTCGGCGTATCCTGCCAACTGCTACGTCGTCCTAGTTTGATACCTGCATGCAAAGAAAATTATCTCCTAACTAAGGATGCTTCTGCTACGTCCTCCTTGTTTGTGGTTATGGTTACCCTTTTTTTGACTAAAGATGCTTGGGACCTATTTGGCCCAAATGAAGCATTTGCAGAGAGTAATTTGAGTATGCAGAAACCCTAATAGCTTCAGATTATAATCCCACAACAACTTTATCCTTAACCTAGAAGCAAGTTTTATAATGAACCTTTTGCTTTCGGGCTTCAAAAACTATTTTCTGTTTATTACAGTGTTAGCTAGGCCTAGATCTTGTTTCTTTCCTGCCTAATGTCTTGTCTGGCTTCTACTTGTGCAGAAAAGTTGTTCAAAAGCCAGGCAAAACAAACATCTACCATAAAATTTAAAGAATGATTGTTAATAAGATAACCTCCAAAGGTGTAGGAAAAAGATTAGATGCACGATCGTCAATAACCACCACGCCAGTAGCTTCCTTCAACATCTGCCTTGCAGTGTCCTTAAAAATATGAAAGTAAATATATTCAGAATCTAAATATGTAAAAATATTATTTTGAAGTAAAGAAGAAAAAAAAATAAGGACATGAAGTAGCACATAAATGCAAAGAAGAACCAAAACCTCATCCAAAAAAGAAGTACAAAAGAGCACAATTCTCAAGCGCATATCTGATGAGTAAAAGACAACATTCATTCCATTAGGGGGTATTTTTGGACTGAAAAAGTGCAATTAGGCAATAAAACATTTAGAGTAGAAACATTAGTTCAGCCATTGACCATGCAGCATGCCAAGGATGCATGAAAAAGGACATGACGGAGCTAAACAAAATGGTGAAAAACCCACAGAGATAAAGTAACTTGAAACAACAATAATTAGCACTTCTAATTAAGCACCATCGTAATTTGAAGAGTGAAGCCCTTGAAATGTCAAATATATATCATAACACTACCATAGAATCTAATGCCATCAGTTTGATATATTTTCTTTTGATGCACAATCCAATAACTATTTTTGTGGTTTGAAAGGTGTATAACAGCTGATGAAAAATGACGGAGACCAAACTAAATATAAATCATACAAGTGAATGGCAGAGAAGCATATTTAAGGTGCTTTAGACATGTATTGATGAATCATAAAAATGAAGCTACATGCTTGCATATGAAAACATAAAACAGTTCAATTATTGTTGAATGCATGGCATAAAACTTTTAATAATCGCCGAGTTTATTCAAATCTAAGAACAGACGAAGTTTCCATACTAACCTCATCAAGTGGCTTCTCAAATTGAAGATTCACACTCTCCGCATGGGCACGCATTGCGGGAACCCGTATACAAGTTGCAGTCACCTTGACATCCAAGTCATTCTACAAAAGTTCTGATTCAAGGTAACCAATTATGTCGACATCCATCTTCAAATTAAGAATACAAGAGGGTCCAATATAATGCATCTATATGGATGTATAAATACACAGAAACAATCCTAAGAGTCATCTTTTCCGAACTTCCTAGGAATTTTATTACCCTGTTATAATAGCCCGCAAATACAAATTTTTTCAGAAATAGTTACCCAGATTTTCCTAGTCTCCTTCACCAATTTCATCTCTTCCTCATTATACCCATTTGCTTGAACTGGCGCATTATGTGAGAACAGGTTGAAAGCATACTGCATAAATAGAGATTAGCCACTCAGGTCTGGTGTCAATAGATGAATGGATAAACTGTTCAACCAAGGCAACACAGATATGGAAGAAGAACCTGTTGCCTAAAGATTTTACAAGTCGGTTGCTGGCCATCCAAGACCTATTCAAGAGAGAACACAAGAGTATCAATTGAAAAGCTGATTAGTCTGGGGAAAACTCAAGCATATAGAAAGAAGATAGAATAAATACACTAACTCACGGGTCTGGAGCTCGACCTCTTCCATTGCTGCAGCACCAGCACCACTCGCTGCTTGATAGGTACTAACAACCATTCTTACCACCTGCGAGGAGCATAAAGTCAAGGTCACAGGTGAAGTGAGAGTTCTACATTAAACATTCTATCAACACCGGGCAAAAAGCATAAAAAGAGACAACCCTGCCGGATAGGTAGAACGAATATTCCAGGTGACGCAATTTAAGTTAATGAGATACTTGGTAAGAATGGCTACAATGCGTGTCCTTCTAATAAACAGTATACTGTCAATCTCTCTCTCTCTCTCTCTCTCTCTCTCTCTCTCTATATATATATATATATGTTAGCAACGAGCGCACAAACTAAATAAAATCAATTGGCGATCACGACAGAACAGTAAAACCAAAATTGCACGACAGAGAATTAACCCACAGATTTACGTGGAAAATCCTTTGCAGGAAAAAAAATCATGGGCAAAAGAGGAGAGATTTCACTATGTAGAAAAGAGGGAATACAAGAGTTCGTGATGATACAATCGCTCGATCTCACTCTAGGGCAGAGAACTTAGGGTTTTTCCTTCCTAATAAGTTTAATGATTTAGAAGTTTGTAAATTTAACGACCAATATTTTCGTCGCTAATAATTAGATTGTTATAAAATAATATAACAATAACGACTAAAATTATCGTCGCTAAAAGTTAACGTTTAGAAAAAGGGTATAATAATAACGACCAGTATTTTGGTCGCTAAAAAATATACGTTTTGAAAAAAGTATAATAATAACGACCAGTATTTTGGTCGCTAATAAATGTATAATAATACAGCATATATATTACCATTAAACCATATATCAACAAATATAATAGAAAATACATTACATTCAATTAAAAATGTATTTACATACGCACCAATTTTTCAAAATAATTATAAAAAGTATTGTCATCAAACATGCAACCATCGTTAATTTCAAGTCTACAAATAAAGTTGCCAAAATGTTTACTAAATTAAAAGTAACCACTCCAAAATAAACTTAAATGACGACTGAAAAAGAAAATTAAAAGTTGTCATATATGTTCCATTGTGCTTCGAAACAAAAACAGAAAAAAATTAATTGGAAATCTAGTCTGGTGGCTTCAAGACGATCCTCTTTGCTCAAATATGTACATCTTCAGTTATCTGCAAAAGACCAAAGTAAATATTACTACAACATTACTAGAATAATATAAGAAATATGTGAAACTTCTTGAAATTAAGAACAATATTTTAGAAAATTTAAATGAAGATATGCTTTTGGAGAATTACTATTAACAATATTAAGATTGTGTTTCTTACTCTTCAGATCGAGTCGAGGGTGGAGGAGCATTGAATTGTTGTTGTAGCATTTCCTTAGTTGCTCGAAGTTCTACCTCCATTCATTCATATGTTCCAAAGTTTCATCACGATATGCTTCCATTTGCTTATTTTGAAATTTATCCTACAAGTACAATCATATTTTGTTAAATTTTTCTCAAAATATGATATTGAAAAATAAAAACAACAAATAAAATCAACTCAAATTTAAATTCATGTTATAAAATATTACCGTCACCGCTGCCCACATGTGATTTTTATTATCTTCTTCAATTTCCTTCCACGAATGTACTTGAAGAGGTCAAATATTGCGATTATGCACAATTTTATATAAGTGTCTTGAGAAAATCTTATGATTTTTCCCGTTGGCATTGTAGAATATTATTTCTAACTTTTCACCATTTTTTATAATAGTATTGCGTGCTTGTGGAAGTCATCCTGAAATCAAGTAATATTCTAAATTGAGTTTGATTTGGTTGTTTTGCCGGATAACTGTGCTGATGCTATAAATGCTTTAGAAGTCATTCACAAATCACTAGTTCACAATATGAACTCTAATCTGAATAAACTTCTGAATACGAATCACATCAAGCTTGTTCAATGCTTATGCATATTGAAATAACAAAGTGTGCCACCTATTGGAAGGGTACGCAGCCAATCTACTTCTTTTGGCAGTTGTACCGATATTAACATTGCACTGCCTGTTGTATCCTATAAATATTCTCATGTTACACTTCAGAATTCTTATTCATGTTGGATAGCATCACTTTTCACATCTTAACACATCAGAATGATTCAAAGCCGGTAATAAATGGGTATAGATATATGGTTAGCTGGCATAACTATGTTACATAATGTCTTTGACAATTTGACTCTTCTGAAAACTGTGGCTATATTCTGCATTAGTCATTTGTCCAACTTACATGTTGTTGTGTAACTCAACGTTGTCAACCTTTGTAATCTCATCCATCTTTTCTATCACGATTTGTGATTTTCAAAATTATATGTACTTTCTTTTATATTTGATTGGACAACTATTATTGGGCAAATTAGAGGTTTAAAATAAAATATTGACTGCTTGATGATATGCAATGTCTAGTTTTGTAATTACATCATTTCAAACTAGATTTTCTTGAACTATGCTTTGTCCATATTTTTTATATGAAAGGCCACCTGTTAAATTAGGTTTCCTTCTTCTATGAGTGATGCTCTTTAAAGGTTTTTTAAAATTTCATAGTATCCTAATGACTAAATCTATCTGTTAATTACCTATAAACGGACGTGCACATTTCAGGGCATTTCAGGGCTAGACTACTTCGAGCCAACTTACTACAACCATTAAAGGATATGGAAACTATCCATGCCCGTCTTGATTGCTTAGTGAGTAGTTCCTGATTCTTGTTAGATTATGATTGTTGAGAGGCCGAAGGAAAAATGAGTGAAGGAAAAATGAGTAAGTGTGAGAATAAGACCGGTAATATTGAAAAGAGTATGTTAGAATTAAGTATGTTTATGTTAATCCACAGTAGTTACGGTCTTGGGAGCCTTAACCACCACTAGAAATTCCATATTTTCGGGAGGTGATTGTTGTGGCAACAACTTGTGATATATGCAGCTACTGCAGTGCCGAGGTTTGTTAAAATTTCAACGTTTTCAGAGTATCCTACTAATGATATACTGTGGTCGTATATCCAACTCTAAGAACATGGAATTACTTTTTTTTGAGAGAAAGATAGCATGCTACCGCTTCATTCATTCAGAATATGAACTAGGCTACGAATTGAGGTAAATGGGCCTCGACAGAGAGACAAAAAAAAAAAAAAAATTATACTAGTGTCCATGTCTCTCATGTATAATACAAGTTGAGTAAATATTTATTTTATTATTTGATAATATTCTAAATTAAATGATACATGAGAGACTGATAAATATGAATATAAAGTCAGCTATTTATTTCGATCCCCACTGTTTTCAAAATAGATAGTACTAAATAATTTAGATTGAAGTACAAGTTATGGGATGATAGAGATTAAACTAATTAATAAAAAACAGTACCACAATTGATGTGGTGGACCAGGTTTAAACATTTATACCCCCAGAAGCTTCTCAACTCAACCCCAGCATTTCCTGTTCTTTTCTGTGGTCCATCTTATTCTCCCAGAAACTTCGCGACCCAACCCTAGCATTCTTCTACCTCCTGTTCTTCCATCTGTTTTTTTTTTTTTTTTTCCTTATTCTTTCTCTCTTCCCCTCTCCCCCTCCTCTCTTCTTCTCATCGATCCATCCGATCTCTCCCCATCCATCCGGCAGCAATGACCTCAGGTGGGGCGGGAGTGGGAGAGGAAAATATCTTTAGGTTTTTTCGAATTTTAGTATTATCGGAGGATGCTTCTCGGCTGGATCTCGTCACCAACGAACTCCGAATATTCGGCTACTCTGGTAATACTTTTTTTTTTGTATTTTTTCTTTTTCTAGATTTCTATATGTAATTAATTATTTTTCAGTTTTGATTTTTTTTTTTTCCTGTTAGTGACACCGAGTATCACATGCGGTTTTGCCCTTGAAATGGTGATGAAAAAAAATGCTATTCATGTTATTCTTATAGATGATTCCGTGAAGGCAGTCTCTATTGAGAATTTGTTTCTGGCCATGAAGGAAAACCAAGAATGTTTGCATTATCAGTAAGTAATTTATTCTATTTAAAATTTTTATTAAAATTTATAATATTTTTTTATATCATAATTATTTTTAATTAATTTCTATTTGTTAATTCAGTATTTACACCAGACTATATTGCTCGGAATGCTAAAATATACCTTGGTCAAGGGGCACAGCTCGTTGTGCCGTATGATCAAATTAATTCATTTTACTTTGTTTTTTGTGGCAATTAATTTTGGTAAAAAATAAATTTCATTTGGAATTTGAAAGTCTGAAGGAACAGAAAAAAAAAATTTGTTGGGATGATCATACAAAAATGGATGTTGAGTTAACTATCCCGTTTGCTGGTCCAGGTAATGTTTAGCTCTTTTTTTAATACGGCATCCATATTTTTTTTTATATTTTTTTATTATTTTTGTAGATCCTAGTCCGGGATCTGTTGCTGAATTGACGACTATTACGGGAATGAATACTCTAACGATTGGCAATTACATGCGGGTTAGTTTTCAATTTTTATTTAAATTATTTAGTTATTCTGGTTAATTTAGTAAAGTCTAATTATCTTTTTACTTTTGGTTTTGGACAGAAAACCCGTGAGTCGAGAGCTGGTGCAGCTGGAGCTGGCCCGTCGGTCGCGCAGCCACCGATGCAGCCGTCTTATCTTGAGCAGCTTGCTCAGGTTGAAGCTGGCACATCTGGCCCGTCGGTCGCGCAGCCACCGATGCAGCCATCTCATCTTGAGCAGCTTGCTCAGGTTGAAGCCGGCACATCGGTTGCGCAGCCGTCTTCTGTTTTTGGGGCTGGAACTACAGACGAAGGGGATGTTTTTTTTTCGGATTTGGATTTATTTCTAGACTTTACACAGCATTAGTCTAATTTTTAAGCGCTCCAATTTCGATTTTTAATTTTGGAAGGAGAACTTTTAGTATATAGCACTAATTTTGGTTTTGTGCTAATACTACGGTAAGTGAGAATGCACTAATTCTAATTTTTTTTACAGATTACAGTAAGTGAGAGTACACTAATTTTAGTTTTTTTACGGACTTTACATGTTGATTCAAAGGTCTCTGTTCTATGTTAGTTATTTTTATTTTTTGTTATTGAACGTGCCTTTCGCCATCGTGTTCGGTTGGTATAACAGTTATATTTTGCAGTTAAATGTAATTGAAGTGATTGAAATATCTCTAATTTTTTATTTTTTTATAGTTCATTTATGTTAGAATTCGACGAAAAAGGTAACGACCATCACTTTCTCTTCTCTCTGTGATTTTGTTGTAGGTTGTCTCTTTCATGTACGGATGTTATCATCATGCAGGAATCTACTTCTGTCCTGATTGAACCGTCAAAGAAGCATCCCAGGCTTTGGGTATTCAGTTCAGCGGCAAACCTCTGTTTTGGTTGACCAGATACAATGAATACTAATTCTTTCCGTGGAACTATTATTTTATTATACCTATCAATCATCATTCCTATCATTGTCATATTTTTGTCTTCAGAGGCAGTGAAAAATAAAAAGATATCAGTAATTGACAATAAAAAGATATCCTGGCACTCATTTTTGAGAATGAATCTTGTACAACACTGTTGAACAGAGGAAGAGGATCCACATAATTAGACTTGTTGTGGTTGTAGTAGGTTTTTTTGTCCACTTTGGTTTGTTTGCCTTCCTGAATTTTTAGTCTGTTTGACTATACATTCATTTTCCCATGCTAATGACTATGCCATGATGGAGGAGCTTAGCTGGGCTTGAAGGCCTGCTTTTCTCCACTCGTTATTTTGCTGCGGTATTAACTATTTTTAGTTTATAAACCCTAAACCCCAAACCCATAACATGCATTTTCAATTCAACTTTATTTGGAAACCTTTTTACTTATTCAGGAGCATTATTGCTAATTGTCTTTATATGCTGTTTATTGACATGATGGTCGAATGGGTATTGATCGCTCAGTTTAGTGACATGGCGGTCGATATGAGTACGGGTTGCTCAGTTTAGTGACATGGCGGTCGATATGAATATAGGTTGCTCAGTTTAGTGACATGGTGGTCGATATGAATATGGGTCGCTCAGTTTATTGACATGACGGTCGATATGGGTATGGGTTGCTCAGTTTATTGACATGGCGGTCGATATGGGTATAAGTTGCTCAGTTTAGTGACATGGCATTTTTTTTCATCTATAAGAATAACATGAATAGCATTTTTTTTCATCACCATTTCAAGGGCAAAACCGCATGTGATACTTGTTGGGGTAAAAAAAAAATTATAATAAAAAAGAATAGGAGAAAAGATTATGGCTTGCCCGTAATGTTGATTTCTAATAAGCCTCGTATAAACCCAAAATTTTTAACATATTAATAATTTGGGTCCAACAAATTTTACTACAAGTTCAAACCCCCTTAATAGATCATTCGTGAACACAAGCTTATAAGTATCATCAAAGCACCGTCAACTTTTTTAGTTTACCAAATCAGTCGGATTCTATTTTTTGTGCACAGCGGGACTTACATTATAGTCAACTTTTTGTTTAAAAATTCAATTTCAAAAAAAAATATATTCAAATTGAATTTTGAATTTTGAATTTTCAATCAAATTTCAAAATATTTTTCAACCGACTTATCCAAATTCATATTCAAATCTTCAACCACATTTTAAAATATCTCTCAACTGACTTATCCAAACTTACCTATATATTGTTTTGAACTTTTGAATCTAAACAAATTCATATTCAAAATTCATATTCAAATCTTCAACCACATTTTAAAATATCTCTCAACTGACTTATCCAAACTTACCTATATATTGTTTTGAACTTTTGAATCCAAACAAATTCCCTCGTTCGTTAACAATTTTGAAATTTGAACATATTCAATTTTGAAATTTGAAATTTGAAATTTAAACACAACCATACTTCCTCAAATTTGAACACAATCGTTCAATTTTGAACATATTCAATTTTGAAATTTGAAATTTGAAATTTGAAATTTAAATACAACCATACCTCCTCAAATTTGAACACAACCGTTCAATTTTGAAATTTGAACATATTCAATTTTGAAATTTGAAATTTGAAATTTAAATACAACCATACTTCCTCAAATTTGAACATAATCGTTCAATTTTGAAATTTGAACACATATTGAAATTTGAACATACTCGGTCAATTTTAAAATTCGAACATATTCAATTTTGAATTTTGAATTTTGAAATTTGAAATTTAAACATAACGTATATTCCACAAAAATTCAAAATTTAAAATTCAAATGCCTCTGTTTTGGTTGACAAGATACAATGAATACTAACTTTTTCTGTGGAACTATTATTTTATTATACCTATCAATCATCATTCCTATCATTGTCATATTTTTGTCTTCAGAGGCAGTGAAAAATAAAAAGATATCAGTAATTGACAATAAAAAGATATCCTGGCACTCATTTTTTAGACTGAATCTTGTACAACACTGTTGAACAGAGGAAGAGGATCCACATAATTAGACTGGTTGTGGTTGTAGTAGGTCTTTTTGTCCACTTTGGTTTGTTTGCTTTCTTGGATTTTTAGTCTGTTTGACTATACATTCATTTTCCCATGCTAATGACTATGCCATGATGGAGGAGCTTAGCTGGACTTGAAGGCCTGCTTTTCTCCACTCGTTATTTTGCTGCGGTATTAACTATTTTTAGTTTATAAACCCTAAACCCCAAACCCCAAACCCATAACATGCATTTTCAATTCAACTTTATTTGGAAACCTTTTTACTTATTCAGGAGCATTATTGCTAATTGTCTTTGTATGCTGTTTATTGACATGATGGTCGAATGTGTATTGGTCGCTCAGTTTAGTGACATGGCGGTCGATATGAGTATGGGTTGCTCAGTTTAGTGACATGGCGGTCGATATGAATATAGGTTGCTCAGTTTAGTGACATGGCGGTCGATATGAATATGGGTCGCTCAGTTTATTGACATGACGGTCGATATGGGTATGGGTTGCTCAGTTTATTGACATGGCGGTCGATATGGGTATGTGAAGCTCAGTTTAGTGATATGACGGTCGATATGAATATGGGTCGCTCAGTTTATTGACATAGCGGTCGATATGGGTATGGGTTGCTCAGTTTATTGACATTGCGGTCGATATGGGTATGGGTTGCTCAGTCTATTGACATGACGGTCAATATGGGTATGGGTTGCTCAGTTTATTGATATGGCGGTCGATATGAATATGGGTCGCTCAGTTTATTGACATGACGGTCGATATGGGTATGGGTTGATCAGTTTATTGACATGGCGGTCGATATGGGTATGGGTTGCTCAGTCTATTGACATGGCGGTCGATATGGGTGTGGGTTGCTCAGTTTAGTGACATGGCGGTCGATATGAATATGGGTCGCTCAGTTTATTGACATGGCGGTCGATATGGATATGAGTTGCTCAGTTTAGTGACATGACGGTCGATATGGGTATGGGTCGCTCAATCTATTGACATGACGGTCGATATGGGTATGGGTTGCTCAGTTTAGTGACATGGCGGTCGATATGAATATGGGTCGCTCAGTTTAGTAATATGGCGGTCGATATGAATATAGGTTGCTCAGTTTAGTGACATGGCGGTCGATATTAATATGTGTTGCTCAGTTTAGTGACATGGCGGTTGATATGAATATGGGTCGCTCAGTTTAGTGACATGGCGGTCGATATGGGTATGGATAGCTCAGTTTATTGACATGTCGGTCAATTTGCTCAGTTTAGTGGCATGTCGGTCGATATGGGTATGGGTTGCTTAGTTTAGTGACATGACGGTCAATATGAATATAGGTTGCTCAGTTTAGGGACATGGCGGTCGATATTAATATGTGTCGCTCAGTTTAGTGACATGGCGGTCGATATGAATATAAGTTGCTCAGTTTAGTGACATGGTGGTCGATTGAATATGGGTTGCTCAGTTTAGTGACATGGCGGTCGGTATGGGTATGGGTTGCTCAGTTTATTGACATGGCGGTCGGTATGAGTATGGGTTGCTCAGTTTATTAACATGGCGGTCGGTATGGGTATGGATTGCTCAGTTTATTGAATTTGTACGGTAGAGTAATCATTTATTATTATCCGAAAATATTTTTTGTTGAAATATCAAAATCTTACCTTCACTTTTGTTTATCGGTTCTACTTTTCTATAAATCCAAAATAATTGTACTGTATATCTAATATACTTTATTAGTTCAGCCTCTTCACTATATTTGTCGGAAAAAAACTAACTATACACTCCAAAAGGGGTGTATATCTTACATTCCACCCATCAAAAAGTGGGGTGAATTCTATTCATCACTTAATGTGGTTGGTAAAGAAATTCCCCACCCTTGGATCGGTAGAAATATAAAATATACACCCATAATTAGATGTACAAGTAGCATTTCTCTAACCAGTAGGAGGAGAGAAAGAGCAGAGCGTAAGAGGGATATGGAATTATAATGTAATAAGATGTGCTTGCCGCGCTCGTGAGATTACCCCTCTCGCGCTTTCCCCTATTTCATGGCCTTGTGGCCCATACGCACCATCGCGCACCATCGCCTCCTCCTCCTCCCCCTCTCTCGCTCCCCCTCATCCTTCTTCCCCTCTCTCCACCACCTCCTCCCCCCTCTGCGGTGGATCTCCGCCGCCGCTGAAGCTGCCGCCGCCGCCGCCGCCGCCACTCGCACTCGCCCCCCCGTTGCCTCCGTCGCCGACGCCATGGCCCAGCGCATCGGCAAGTCCGTGCGCCGCCCAGGTGCCGCCTCCAAGGCCCGCGTCTACGCCGACGTCAACGTCCACCGCCCCGAGGAGTATTGGGACTACGAAACCCTCGCCGTACAATGGGGGTAAGCATCCCGATCTCTAAGTTTCTGAATCTAGATTAGGGTTTCCTTTTGGTACAATACTTAGTTCGTAATTGCTGAGAGCTTTTGATTCGTGACGAAGGGAGCAAGATGATTACGAGGTGATTCGCAAGGTTGGGAGGGGAAAGTATAGCGAGGTGTTCGAGGGGGTACACAGCACCAACAACGAGAAGTGCATTATTAAGATCCTTAAGCCTGTAAAGAAGAAAAAGGTGCGCCTCCTCCTCCTCTTCACCCTACGAATAGGCATTAGCTAATAAGTGAAATGGACGAAGCTGCTTAGTGAGCTAGCTTTTCACATTTTTTCAGCTTCAGTTGAATAGCTTCTTGTAGTATCTCAGCTGCATTTGTGCTGGTTTTGATGCGTTTGTTTGTATAGAGGATGTTCTCTTGGTAGCTGAATTTTTTTTGGATAATCAGTGTTTGAGGTTACTAAGACGTGATTGATCAATTGTTTTTATTTATTTAGTGAAAAATGTAAGTAAAATGTGCTAGAAGTTATGAATTTAAGCTTATTGGAAAGTCTTGGAATATGTTGATGAAAGAATGGAAGAAAGAAATAGTTAGTTTGGAGTTACCATGAAAACGATATATATATATATATATATATATATATATATATATATATATATATATATATATATATATATATATAGAGAGAGAGAGAGAGAGAGAGAGAGAGAGAGAGAGAGAGAGAGAGAGAGAGAGAGAGTAGAGCTTATATACTTTTAAAAGCACAAAACCAACTATACTTTTAAAATTTTTACCATTGAATTTGTACTTTCTCTTTCTCTCTCTCTTTAGTTGACTTTACAATAGCTCAAATCTCAATACAAATTCAATGGTAAAAAATTCACAAGCATAATTTGGCTTTTACTTTTAAAAGTATATAAGCTCTACTCTCTATATATATAGAGAGAGAGTCCGGCTACTATACTCTTATGAGTACGATCGACTTGAACTCATAAGTTGTTTTCGGTAATAGAGTTTTCGAATCGACGATCCATACCATTAAACATAATTTACAACATTTGAAACTTCTAAAAACTAAATTTCATAATTTTTCAACATTATTTACCTTACGATCAAAAGATATCAAAATTGACAATTTTTTAACGGTCGGTATAGAATGCTTGCTAGTTTAACGGTGTAAAAGAATCGAAATCGGTTGAAATTCGGATAGAAAATTCTATTCACTATTTAGATAGAGATCTATAACTCCGATATTAAATTGAAAAATTCGATTCTCTATTTTTAGGAGGTTGTTCGATATTGACCGTTCATTTTATGGTTACTTGATGGATTTTATTATAATTGCGAAAAATTACGAAATTTATTTGCTAGAAATTTAAAGTGTTCTAGATCACATTTAACGGTATGGATCGTCAATTTGCAAGCTCCATCATCGAAAACAACTTATGAGTACGAAGGGATCTATACTCATAAGAGGATAGTAGCCCTGCTCTATATATATATATATATATATATATATATATATATATATATATATATATATATATATATATATATATATATATATATATATATGAGAGAGTAGAGCTTATATACTTTTAAAAGTATAAGCTCAACTATATTTGTGAATTTTTTACCATTGGATTTGCATTGAGATTTGTGCCATTGTAAAGTCAACTAAAGAAAGGGAAAGAGAAAGTACAATAGCACGAATCTCAATGCAAATTCAATGGTAAAAAATCCACAAGCATGATTGGACTTGTACTTTTGAAAGTATATAAGCTCTACAATCTCTCTCTCTATATATATAAAACAAGACTACTGCACTATCTATAGTATCAGAACTTCGATACTATAGTCTCATTTCAATCTTAGGGCGTTCAAATCAACGATTCATACTGTTAAATATGATCTGGGATATATGAAGTTCTTAGGAATAAAATTTTAATTTTTTTCAACATCGTTTATTTATTAAGTAAATCATGTCAAAATGAACGGTGAAAATTGATCAATCTTTAAAATTTGAAAATAGCACTTTTAAATTCAAGATCAGGAATGCTGACCTTGATCTAGATAGTTTAAAGTATTTTCTTTGAAAATTTGAATAAATTTAGTTTTTTCTACACCGTTAAACTACATACTCGCCGTAGTAGCCATTGAAACTTGATAATTTTGAAATAATTTGATCATACAGTAAACTATGTCGAAAAAATATAAAATTTTATTCCTAAAAACTTTAAATACCCTAGATCAGTTCTAACAGTGTGGATCATTAATTTGAACATTTTAAGGTCGAAAACAAGACTATAATACCGAAGCCTCGGTATTATAGATATTATAGGAGCCTAACACTCTATATATCTATATGTGCTAGAAGTTATGAATTTAAGCTTATTAGAAAGTCTTGGAATATGTTGATGAAAGAATGGAAGAAATAGTTAGTTTGGAGTTACAATGAAAACAATATATATATATATATATATATATATATACATATATAATTGAGCTCCTATGCTTTTAAAAGTACCAAGTCGTTAGTGCTTGTAGATTTTTAACCCTTGGAAGAAAAGATGTGCGGTTAGGATGATGGTGGGCCCCTTGGGATTAGTGGATGGTTGGTGGAATAGCATGATCTGAGAGGTGAAATTAATCGAAAGGATAGATCTAACGGTAGAAAACTTACAAGCACCAATTACTTGGTACTTTTAAAAACATAGGAGCTCAATTATATATATATATATATATATATATATGAGTCCGGCTACTATACTATTAATAGTACCAAGTTATTGGTACTATCAAGTTTTCTACCTTAGATCAATCCCTTTGATCATTTTCACCCGTTAGATTTTACTATTTCCCCAACCACCTATTAAACCCAAGGGACCCACTATCATCTCAACCACACATCTTTTAATCCAAGGGTTAAAAACTTAATAGCACCAATGACTTTGTACTATTAATAGTATTCCAGCCTAGCTCTCTCTCTCTCTCTCTCTCTCTATATATATATATATATGTATATATATATATAGTTCACGTGAGATACTATCGATAGTATATGAATAGTGTTTATTACTAATTTTTTCACCCTTGGATCAATACTATTCCGCCTACCACCACTCAACCCTAGGCATCTAAGGGCTACAAAATAGGAGAGAGAGAGAGAGAGAGAGAGAGAGAGAGAGAGTACTAAGGATACGTGCAAACACTAGAAATCTGGTTCCATTTTATCTTAGCGATATCCCACTTGCCTACAGAGAAAAGATGTGTTCGTGATTCCAACTGTTATATTATTGCTCCAAGTGAGGGGCCCTGGAACTCTTCTATAATGTGAAGAGGACAACAGAAACTATGTTTTCACATAGTTATTTATAAATAAAGTATGCTCCTTGTGACTTACCAGGCTTTGTTGGATGATTTAATTGGTTAATATTTAAAGTGATAAACTGGTTGCTTTCTCTTAAAGCATAAATTTGTTTGACCTGACTGAAGGCTCGCTTTGTCGTATACAACTTATTTTGTATGCCTGTATTGGAAGTTCATATCAGTACTCTTGTGTATTTTGGGCAATGTAATATAGAGCTGTAAAGTTATAGTTGCTTCACTAGATATAAACGTGTCTGTTGAATGCTTAATTTAGCAAAACCTTGTATGGCAATCTCATATATTGCATTCAAATAGCTGAACTTTCATATGGTAAAAAGTGGCAAATTTCTCTCCTGGCATTAGCTGTCCATTGCTTTGAGTACTTGTGGTGCTTCATGTTCATGCATTTATCAATATTCTTTTTTTCGCTTTTTCCTATTCTGACTGCCTCTGAGATGCTTCTCCTTGTTTTGTAATTATACTTGGCGTCTGCATAGTGTTATGCACTTGCTATGTGGTGTCCACATCTAAGATTTTTCTTTTGTGGATTGCTATGTGTTGCAGATTAAGAGGGAAATCAAGGTACTGCAGAATTTATGTGGTGGGCCGAATATTGTGAAGCTACTTGATATTGTCGGAGACACACAGTCAAAGACACCCAGTCTGATCTTTGAATACATCAATAATACGGATTTCAAAGCTCTTTATCCTACTTTATCAGACTATGATATCCGCTATTACATTTATGAATTATTAAAGGCAAGTCTATCATTTCATTTGTACAATGAGATTATGTATTGTTCAGAAAAGAATTCATTAAATCATCATCGATGTTATTATCATTCCTGTTCGCATTATTGCTACCATATTGAACTCCTTATCAAATCTCAGATATTAATAATTAACAAATTCAGAAGACAAATATTTTTTGTGAATTGACCATATGACAATTATAGCTACCATATTTTGGGCTAAATAATTAATATATTTTCGAATTCAAATAGTGCTGGGGATTTTTTAAATTAAATTCCTCTCATGCGTAATGATGGAAGTGAAATATATTGTCTATATGATAACATGGTTTAGCGGGAGAACACTCAACCAACACATGGGACCCTAAAATGTGCTTAGGAGTCTCCACTTTGCTGTGTTGGAGCTGTTGCTGGTCGTCATGCAATTGCTCAGGGCAACCCTGAAGAAGTTGCTGCAGCCTTATGTAGATATTCGGCACCAGAGGAGGTATGGAATTTGTGCTCCTCAGGTGCACAAGGAGCTCTTCAGTTGTTTTCGCAGTTACACTTTTTTCTGTTTTTCTAATGCACAGGTTGACACGTTGCCATCAACTTGTGGAGCTTGTGGAACTGCATGTGTTACACGCTTTTATGCTACAAGTATCCTGTTTTAACCTCGTGTTTATCAGGTTTCAATGTGTATACAATTTTGGATAGCCTAGATGTTATGTCTTGCCATTTGGTTCTAATTTTTCTGGTTAAATAAAATTTTCCTTGGTAAATGCATCTGTTTACTGTGTATCTATTTAGTTTTTAAATTCACATATGTGGTATAAAGATAAAAAGACTCTACTCTAGAGGCCTAATCATCTGTGTGTCTGTTGAATGGACCTTTATCTAAATATGCTGCGGACACATATTGTTCCCTTTGTTGTTTCTGTCAACCAAGTGCTGAGGTTTTGAATTTATTGGTCTGTACAAACATTTATCATAGACCACAGGCTTTCATCTTGGTTTTTTGGTTGTTACGGTCTTGGGAGCCTTAACCACCACTAGAAATTCCATATTTTCGGGAGGTGATTGTTGTGGCAACAACTTGTGATATATGCAGCTACCGCAGTGCCGAGGTTTGTTAAAATTTCAACATTTTCAGAGTATCCTACTAATGATATACTGTGGTCGTGTATCCAACTCTAAGAACTTGGAATTACTTTTTTTTGAGAGAAAGATAGCATGCTACCGCTTCATTCATTCAGAAGATGAACTAGGCTACAAATTGAGGTAACTGGGCCTCGACAGAGAGACAAAAAAAAAAAAAACTATATAGAACAACACTGCTCCCAACTGGCTCTCAAAGAGCGGATCTCAAAGAACTTGGAATTACTGCTGTCGATTTCCTTGTCTCTTTTTTTTCTCCCATCTTTTTCTCCTGGCTTTCTATGAACAGGTAAAGCCTGGTTGTGAAATTTCTAAGAAAGGGAAAAAGATCACTTTATATGTGAACATTGTGAAGAATGTCAAAGACCTTACCCGGGATGTTATAAAGGTTTGTTCTCTCTTCTGACAAGATATCTATTCAGATAGTGAATTAGAGACTTAACGATCTCAACTGTATCTATTTCTTATTGCATTCTTCTGAACTTGTAACAGCTCAGTGGCTGGATGCAATTGATACTATTCTTATCAAGCCCCTTTAACCATGGCTTATTGCTTGACATTTTAATTTCCCTTTTTAGTGCATTACAACTTTAAGCTTCCTTGTTCAATTCTATGCCCTAAGTTCAAGCTATAGTTAAATTTATTTGAATTTGCGTGTGCAAGGATCTTTTCTTCTAAACATATTTCATTAGTTTTTTTGTATTAGTTTTAACAGCCTAAGTGATTCTCACTTAGATGAATTCAAAAGCTTCGGCTGACAGGTAGTTAATTGCTTCTGTTTTTGCCATTGCTGTTGCTCTTTGCAGTCAGATTCTGCAGGTATAAAAGTTCCCGAGCTTGACTTGGAGCTTGCAAGTGGCACATTAGGTGGCCTTGTCACGACGGTTGAAGGTTTGATTACTAAAATTAGTGAAAGTAAGTGTACCTCTTCTTTTCTGTGTAAACATTCTTGTTTGTTGCACAACATTATATTTCTTCAAATGGAATGTATAATATTTGCTGTTCATCTAGTGCTGTAGAAAATTGTATATTCTATATTATATTGCAGGTTTGGAGAGAGTGCATGGATTTAGCTTGGGTGATAGTACTGATAACTGGAAACGGAAAAAATGGGAGGACTTTAAATTGAGGCTAATTAAGGTATGTTTGACCTATATCTCTGTGCGATGCCATGTTAAAAACTTAAAATAACTGATAGCTCACTTTAATAGTTTAATTAATTATCGGTTAAATTTGAATTTATTGATTTCTTAAGCATTGTCGGGAGTTGGGGAACTTTCTGAAGCAGTAACTACTATATAAGTAAGCCTGGTAACAGGTGTTTGGTTTTGGGGAGCCAGTGTCGCTAAGGTTTCACATCCAACAGCATTTTAGTCATTGATATCCCTTTCTTAGTTTAGTTTCCATATTTCTTCTGCTTAGAGATTCTTTTTGAGGTGAACTGCTTAGAGATTCTGATCCTGACTAGAATAGTAATGCAGACTTTTCATCATTCTCCTATTCCTATGAATTGACATTTTATGTTACACAGCTCTTAAGCCTGGAAGAGCCTTGGACTTTGATTATTGATGATCCATTGGCGGGTTTGCCCCTCCTTCCCTCTCATTTGTTCTTAACTACCATTAGTTAAAGGTCAAAGGGAAGTTAAAGAACAAAAAAAATACGAAGCTTTCATGAATTATAGTGTGCATCGAAATGACTACCTGAAGTTCAGTGCATAATCTTTCAGTTGGTTTGATTTAACATCTCTGATTAGAATTTGAATGAATTTTCAACTCTTTTTAATGAAATATCCTGTAATTTAGCGGAATATTTCCCGTAACAGAATGTGGATTACTTTTTTGTGCCGTACCGCGAATTACTTACAAATTTTGATGGAATTTGCTGAAATTAAAAGCAATGAATGGTTAGGTAGTTGTGTAAAAGTTTTTAGCCATTACATATTGCAGTTTAGGTAAGGTCTTTACATATTTACCTAAAGAAATACTCTAAAAATACATGAGCTCAACAGCCATTTAGAATGCCTAATGAGTGTTAGATAGTGTCTGATTGAGAGTTGGGATAGCGGTAAGTACCCTAGTTTTCGAAGAAACACCATTTATATGATATCGAATTCCCACCAAGTCTTAGGGCTGCCCGAGTATCCCACTTGTCAATCTCTAGGCATAGCAGTTTCATGAGGTAGGGACGAAATGCTATCCTCATAAGCGTTCTATTATTGTAGCAAACTTTACTATCTACCAACACCTCGATCTCTTTCAATAGAATCTTAAAGAGTAGCAATTACTACTCGGGCATAGCTCTGCCGCTTTTATCCTTCAGTTTTTATGCTTCTCAACTAGAGAGGAACTAAGCTTTCTATTCTGCTGCGAAAAGCAGCGCATATTATTGGTGCTTTTGATAGTGTTCTTGCAATTGTTTTTAACGTGATCTTGGTAATTCTCAGGTGAGTAGTACGAGAGAAGTTGGGAGCAGAATGAAGAGCTAGGCTTGAATGTCATAGACACTTCTTCAGCTGATGTTGCTTACAGCACTGCGAAATAGTAATGAAAATAACTCAGCTAGTCTCATCTATCTTTCGTTGTAATTTATGGTAGTATTATCCGAAAGTTCCATTATACCCAATTAAGTAGCATTTTTAACTTTGTTTATGTGCTGTGCAATTAGTAAAAATGAGTTTTGTTTTGAGGTCATAAGTTTTGTTGTTTTTTATTGAAAAATACGTACATAACTTGGTTGAACTACGGACCATTTCGCATTGGTCACCTAACTTTTGAAAAGTTTGATTTTACTTTCCAATCTTTTAATTTGTTAGTCAATAATATTTTGATTTTAAATTTTGAATGCATTGTTTATTTCTAGAATGTTTAATTAGTATATTTTATATAATACTTGTCATTATATATAAATTTCTTAAAGTAAATAATTAATTTAAATTTTGAAGGGAAAATATCATTGACTAGGAGTCTACCTCACCCTCCAACCCGAAAAGTCTACCTCCGCAGGTTCCTCTCAACTCTGGCTCTTTTAATTTAATTTTGTAACTATTTCAAATTTTAATTTTAAAACAAAAAACTCAATCCTAGATATTTGACTCAAAATGATACGCATACCAATAGCCAATTAATCTTCAATTTTACAAGTACTGCTAAATTAAAATACACTTTTACGGTCATAGCCTCATAGGTATAGTTAATGAGCTTCTAATCTTTCACCAGTTCTCATAGATTTATATTTTTTTCTTAAGCTGTGCTATTTCTGGTATTTTTATTAGCCTTTATATACCACCTAAAAGATACGGTACAAAAAGTGTTAACACTGATTTAACAATATAGTGCATATAAATACTTGATTGGATATCTTTAACGGCTATCTTTTATTTTGGTTCATAGGGTTACTCTTTTGGTCCTTCTTATGCCATTTATGTGTATTGCCTCATTTTTTTTTTTAACCAAACGTCCCTTCGTGATTTAGGTAACACTTTAGACTCTTAACTATTAAATAACTTGGGGCCACCAAAATCAAAGGTAAATGCTTAACTTATACACAGCACGTGTTAGTACTACTATAAAAAAATGTTAATATTTAATAATACTTAAAAATATTTTTATATAATCTAGTGTTACATTTCAAATGATCAAAAACATCAGTAAATAAAAAATTATCGCTTATATACCGATACTTATCTGAAACATTAGTAAAATATATTATAACGCTTTAAAGTATTAAAATTTTTGAAAATTTTAATTTTGTAGAGGTGTTTGGACTCATTTCTTTCAAACGTCATCTAAAAGGCGTCTTGAGATTTTTTTTTTTATAATGTGCGTGGCTCGTCATAGATTTATGCATGTTGGATCGATGAATAAATTTATCCTGATCCTCTTTAATTTTTGATATTTAATTTTAATTTTAAATTTTTTTGGCGTAAAAATAAAGCAAGCGAATTGATAGTCAGTTTGACTTATACGCTTAGCCTACATAAATAAATAGAAGGGTTAATTGCATACGGCTCTCTGCAAATATATCGAATAGCAGATATATCCCTACCAAGGTTCGAAGTGCCGTGGCACGGGGGCGTGCCGCTCGCCGCCTGGCACGGTACGGTACCGGCACGCCCCCGTGCCGACACGTGGCACGCTTGCGTGCCGATGGATACGCATTACCTCCCAGTGGCACGCTCTGGCACGGCATTTTTTTGTTTTTTTTGTTCCCAATAAGCTCTTATAATATTGTTTTGAACTGTTTAGTCAAAAAATTATGAATATTGACTATATATAGCTTACTACATTTACCAATTGACATACTGATAATTGTTTTTAATATATAAAGTACAACTATATCTCATAGAGAATAGAAATAACAATATAATAAATAAATTCTAAATAGAAATAACTATATCTCATAGAGAATAAAAATTATGAATATTGACTATATATAGCTTACTACACTCACTAATTAACATACTTGTTAGTTGTGACTCAAAATCAGAATCGCTTCGATATTATGATTCAGGTTCGCCGACGGCTTCGCGGTGCGACTTCGAAATTTTGTGGATGTCTGTGGTGGAAGCGAAGGGCTCGGGCCGCTAGGCCCGAGCCCGAAGCCCGAAGCCCACCACTGACATCGGACGGGGGGTGCGGGGGGCGGAGCCCCCCCCGGTACGGATCCGATCCGCTAAGGAAAAACCCTAATTTCTTTTTTATTTGCCCTAGAAACTGTGCACATGTGATACCTTTTAAAAAAAAAAACAAAAAAATTACTATGTATTACTACTGTACACATGTGACTAAAAAAAAAAAAAAAAAAAAAAAAAGAAAAAACACCTAACTATGCCTGTTTTAAAAAATACAGAAAAAATTCTAAAGAAAAAACAAAAAAAAAAAAAAAAAAAAAAAAAAAAAGGAAAACGGGCCGTGCCGGCCGGCACGGGCCGTTACGGCTCGCGATACCCCTCAGGGTATCGCTCCGTCTCGAGCGATACCCTGGGGTATCGCTCGAGACAGGGGGGGGTGCGAGACCCCCCCCTGTACCGTGCCCCTCTTTGAGGGGCACGGTACGTGCCGCCCGTGCCGGCCCGGCACGGGCGGCACTTGATTCCTTGATCCCTACAAAGTTCTACTTTTCATATTTATCCTTTCAAAAGTCCAACGTTATTCATATATATCCCTACCGTCTGTCTCTGTTAGAAAAACTTAGTTAACCATTGGTTAAATACTTAATCTTGGTTAGTTAGTGAGGTAAATTTATTTTTTTACCCTTTCAGATATTTCTGTATTAATTTTTGGAGGGACATTTTTGAAAGGGCAAAACTATTATTTCACATATAATTGGTTAAAAAATAAACCGTGAACTAACAATAATAAACCGGAGGGATATATATGAATAACTTAAGATTTTTGAAAAGATAAATATAAAAAGTTGAACTTTATATGGATATATCTTCTATTCGATATGTTTGCAGGGAACCGTATGCAATTAACCCTAAATAGAAAGATTACGTTAAGAAGAAGAAATCCAAAGTGGAGCAAGATTTACACAGAAATTAATAAAAACATGAAAAAAATTTCGTGGCCATCAAGTAATTGACTAAAAGGCATCCACCGATGCAAGGTATGTGTTTGAAATACTATTCACCATATAAAATCGTCAAATAATCTAAGTAAAAAGTATACTAACAAAAATATTATAAATAGTAAAAAATTGTTGGTATATGAATCTTTCCATGACATAAGACTTACTTTTTATTATGCCTTTCTATTTCAGCAATTTAGTTGTTATCTTTTTTTCATAATTTTCGATTTAGAATTTTTCAAGCTCTATAAATTTTTATTTAATAGCGAAATATAAATAATTTGGCTCGAGTATTCAGTCGTGTCTGATTTCAAATCTTCTGAGTTCAATAGTTGAGAAAGAATCTGATTAAATCGATTCCTTCTCAATCGAATCACTTAATTGTAGTGCGTTTGAGAATCATTTAGAAAGTCAAAGCGCAAGTCTGAAGGTGCATTGGATCCGGGCAATATCTTGACAGTTCGGTGCTTACCCCACCAGTTTTAATTTTAAGGAAATAATCATTTGTCAGTTGTGAAGCCCCTTCAATCATAGGTCATTTTCGAGCGGTGTATGTTTTCAATTTTGTCATCTTTTTTTATTTTCAATTTCTAGAATTAAGTATGAAATTAAGTGGACTAATTAATGTTTTGTAGTTAATAAAAAGATATTAAATTAAAAAGAATTGACTTGATAAATTAGATAGCTCAAAGTAAATATTTAGAAGTTAAGAAAGTGTCAATCAAAGTCAATTAAAGAGTTGATCTCAAATGGCCTATGGTTGAGAGGTTTCTATACATTTTATCTATATATATAAAAATATCATCAAAGCATGGCTACTAATTCGCTAAAGGGGCATCCACTGACGACGCAAGATATGTGGTTGAAATATTATTCATGATATAAAATTGTCATATAATCTAAATGAAAAGTATACTATAAAAAATATTGTAAATAGTAAAAAATTATACGCAATAAGAATCTTTTCATGATATAAGACTTACTTTTTATTATGTCTTACTATTTCAGCAATTTAACAATTTTTTAGGATTAGTTATTGTCACCCCTTACCTTCTAGTATAATTCTTAGTTTTTTCATAATTTTTGCTTAAGTTTCTTTCAAGTTTTGTATTTTTTTTATTTAATAAAAAAATATAATTAATTCGGTTCGAGTATTCAGTCGAATTTGATTTTAAATTTTCTGAGTTCAATAGTTGAGGAAGAATTCGATTAAATCAATCGCTTTTTAATCGAATCACTTGATTATAATATGCTCGAGGAACGATTAGAAAGTCAAAGCGCAAGTCTGAAGGTGCGTTGGATCTGGCCAACATCTTGATAGTTCGGTGCTTACCCTATGGTTAATTTTAAAGAAGTAATCATGTGTCGATTATGAAGCCCCTTCAATCAAAGTTCATTTTAGAGCGATGCATTTTTTAACTTTGTCAATCTTTTTTATTTTTAAATTTTAGAATTAATTATAAAATTGAGTGGACTAATTAATGTTTTGTAGTTAATAAAGATATTAAATGAAAAAGAATTGACTTGATAAATTAGAAGTCCAAAAAGTGTCAATCAAAGTCAATTAAGGAGTTGTGATCTCAAATGGCCGATGGTTCATAGGTTTATATATATATATATATATATATATATATATATATATATATATATATATATATATATATATATATATATATATATATATAATCAAAGCATGCCTAGAGAATTACAAATTTTACACTCCTCTCGTCCAAACAGCAGTAGTATATATGATATACATTTAGGTGCCAAAATGTATGGAGAATAACTTAATCCTCCCATGCATATAAATTGTAACCCACAAGAGCTTTCTCATTGGAAGTAGGAGTTGAAACACAGTAGCAAAACGAAAATAGAAGATATATATATATATATATATATATATATATATATATATATCAATTAAGTATGCCATACAGTAATGATAACTAGATTTTTCTTGTCCCAACTTAATTTGTTATAATATATAGGCTAAATTACAGAAAACCCCTCTCTAATATCCCGTTTTTTCACTTTACCCCCCTGTCATTTAAAAGTCGACAATCTGCCCCCTCGTAATTTCAGAAATGTCTTTAGGGGGCAACGACGTTGACAGAAATGGTAAATTGACGAAAATACCCTTTCTTTTTTTTCCGAAGTCTTTTTTTTTTTTTTTTTTTTTTTTTTTAGGGAATATTTTCCAAGGGTATTTTGGGTATATGAAAATATATTTTCAAAAAAACTGACGGTCAACTGACGGTCAACTGACGGCGGGGAGGTTATTGCACAATTCGGTAATTACGAGGGGGCAGGTTGTCGACTTTTAAATGACAGGGGGTAAAGTGGAAAAGCGGGATATGACAGGGGGGTTTTCTGTAATTTAGCCTAATATATATTATATCCCAATATGGCCATCCACCTTCAAAGCACTTCCACTTGTTACCTGACCATATGGTACGTACCGGCGGGGATCAGCGAGATGCATCCTTTTCCATGCATTTGCGATCTCTCCCTCCCCTCTCTCTCTCTCTTAATGTAGCATAATTTATGGACTAAATATTTTAAATATTTGAATATTAATTAAGAATCTAGTAAGTTATTCCATGCATTATCTCTTTCACTGATGAACATTAAACTTTTAATATTTAAATATTAATTTATTTTTTAAATTAATAAATAAAATAAATAGTATGTTATTAATTTCTCTTTCTATCATATATATATATATATATATATATATATATATATAAAATTTTAAAACTTCATTCTTTAATTAATTTTTCAAAGTTAGATTACTCGCTCTCTGGATATAAATATATATCTCTAAGGGATACCGCGAGCCGCGCCGCCCTGACGCCCCGCGCCCTGACGCCTCGCACCCCGCGCCCTGACGCCCCGCGCCCCGCGCGTTGACGCCGCGGGCAGCGTCTTTCGGGTTTTGTTTGAAATGAGTCGGTCCGCAGCAGAGCACCTTTCGAGTTATGTTTGAAATGAGCGGTCCGCAGCACCGTGTCGGGCCGGATCTATTCGGATCTGGGCTCGATTCCCATTTTCAAAAGACATTTATACCCCCGGAACCTTCGCGACCCAACCCCAGCATTCTTCTACTACCTCCGGTTCTCTCCTGTCGTCCCTCTTATTCTCGTTCTTCTTTTTGTCTTTTTTTTTTTATTTTCTTTTCTTCTTCCTCTCTTCCCCTCTCACCCTCCTCTCTTCTTCTCATCGATCCATCCGATCCCTCATCCTCCTCTTTTTTTCTCATCGATCCAGCCGAGATGACCTCAAGGGCGGGACTGGGAGGGGCTGGTGGGGCTGGAGTGGGAGAGGCTGGTGGGGCGGGAGTGGGAGCGACACCGCCGTTGCCTGGCTGGATCAATAGTATGTATGAAAATTTTCGAATTTTAGTGTTGTCCGAGGATCCTTCTCGGCTAGATTTCGTCACGAGCGGACTCCTAACATTCGGCTACTCTGGTAATTTTTTTTTTATAATTTTTTTTTCTAGATTTCTATTTGCAATTAATTATTCTTTAGTTTTGATTTTTTTTTTCCTTGTTAGTGACATCGATCATCAATTACGGTTTAGCCGTACAAATGTTGGCGCAACCGAATGCGTTTCATATTATTGTTATAGATGATACCGTGGAAGGAATGTCTCTTAAGATTTTATTTCGGATCATGAAAACTTGTGCGGAGAATGTTTGCATTATCAGTAATTAATTTATTCTATTTAAAAATTTTATTGAAATATATAATAATTTTTTATATCATAATTATTTTTAATTAATTTCTATTTGTTAATGCAGTATTTACACCAGACTATATTGCTCGGAATGCTAAATTATACCTTGGTCAAGGGGCACAACTCGTTGTGCCGTATGATCAAATTAATTCATTTTACTTTGTTTTTTGGCAATTAATTTTGGTAAAAAATAAATTTCTTTCGGATTTAAAAAATCTGAAATAACAGAGAAAAAAAATGCGTTGGGATGATGAAATGAGAATGGATTTTGAGCGTGCTATTCCGTTCGCTGGTCCAGATAATGTTTGGCTCTTTCAATACGGCATCCATATATTTTTTTATAACTTTTTATTATTTTTGTAAATCCCAGTGCGAGATCTGTTGCCGAACTGATGACTGTTACGGGGATAAACACTCAAACCGTTGGTAATTAAATGCGGGTTAGTTTTCAATTTTTATTTAAATTATTTAATTATTCGGTGTAATTTAGTAAATTCTAATTATCTTTTTACTTTTGGTTTTGGATAGAGAATTCGTAATCCGAGAGCTGGTGCTGCTGGAGCTGGCCCGTTGAGAGTTGGTGCTGCTGGAGCTGGCTCGTCGAGAGCTGGTGCTGCTGGAGCTGGCCCGTCGGTTGCGCAGCCACCAATGCAGCCGTCTTATCTTGAGCAGCTTGCTCAGGCTGAAGCTGGCACATCGGTTGCACAGCTGTCTTCTTTTGTTGGGGCTGGAGCTACAGCCGAAGGATCAAGAGATCCGGTCCTTGACACAGGGGATGTCTTCTTTTTCGGATTTGGATTTTTACCAAGACTTTACACAAAATTAGTTAAAATTTTTAGTTCACCAATTTCGGTTTTAAATTTTCTAGATTTTTAATTTTGGAACGAGAACTTTTAGTATATAGCACTAATTTTGGTTTTGTGTTAATACTACGGTAAGTGAGAATGCACTAATTTTAATTTTTTAACAGATTACGGTAAGTAGAGAATGCACTAATTTTAGTTTTTTTTTCATATTTTACATGTTAATTCAAAAGTCTCTACTCTATGTTAGTTATTTTTGTTTTTTGTTATTGAACGTGCTTTTTGCCACCGTGTTCGGTTGGTGTAACAGTTATATTTTACAGTTAGATGTAATTGAAGTGATTGAAATCTCTCTAATTTTTTATTTTTTTATAGTTCATTCATGTTAGAATTCGACGAAAAAGGTAACGCCCCATCATTTTCTCTGCTCTCTGTGATTTTGTTGTATGTTCTCTCTTTCATGTATGGATGTTATCATCATGTAGGAATCTACTTCTGCCTTGATTGAACCGCCAAAGAAGCATCCCAGGCTTTGGGTATTCAGTTCACCGGCAAGCCTCTGTTTTGGTTGAATCAGGGCAGAACTGAGGCTTGCTGCTGAACTGAATACCCAAAGTCTGGGATGTTTTTTTGGCGGTTCAATCAGGACAGAAGTAGATTCCTGCATGATGATAACATCCATACATGAAAGAGAGAACATACAACAAAATCACAGAGAGAAGAGAAAATGATTGGGCGTTACCTTTTTCGTCGAATTCTAACATGAATGAACTATAAAAAAAATAAAAAATTGGAGAGATTTCAATCACTTCAATTACATCTAACTGTAAAATATAACTGTTACACCAACCGAACACGGTGGCAAAAAGCACGTTCAATAACAAAAAACAAAAATAACTAACATAGAGTAGAGACCTTTGAATTAACATGTAAAATATGAAAAAAAACTAAAATTAGTGCATTTTCTACTTACCGTAATCTGTAAAAAAATTAAAATTAGTGCATTCTCACTTACCGTAGTATTAGCACAAAACCAAAATTAGTGCTATATACTAAAAGTTCTTGTTCCAAAATTAAAAATCTAAAAAATTTAAAATCGAAATTGGTGAACTAAAAATTTAAACTAATCTTGTGTAAAGTCTTGGTAAAAATCCAAATCCGAAAAGAAGACATTCCTTGTGTCAAGGACCGGATCTCTTGATCCTTCGGCTGTAGCTCCGGCCCCAATAAAAGAAGACAGCTATGCAACCGATGTGCCAGCTTCAGCCTGAGAAAGCTGCTCAAGATAAGACGGCTGCATCGGTGGCTGCGCAACCGACGGGCCAGCTCCAGCAGCACCAGCTCTCGACGAGCCAGCTCCAGCAGCACCAGCTCTCGATGGGCCAGCTCCAGCAGCACCAGCTCTCGAATTACGGATTCTCTGTCCAAAACCGAAAGTAAAAGGATAATTAGAATTTACTAAATTACACAGAATAATTAAACAATTTAAATAAAAATTGAAAACTAACCCGCATGTAATTACCAACGGTTTGAGTGTTTATCCCCGTAACAGTCATCAGTTCGGCAACAGATCTCGCACTGGGATCTACAAAAATAATAAAAAACTATAAAAAAAAAATATGGATGCCGTATTGAAAGAGCTAAACATTACCTGGACTAGCGAACGGAATAGCACCCTCAAAATCCATTCTCGTTTCATCATCCCAACGCATTTTTTTTCTCTGTTATTTCAGACTTTTTAAATCCGAAAGAAATTTATTTTTTATCAAAATTAATTGCCAAAAAACAAAGTAAAATGAATTAATTTGATCATACAGCACAACGAGCTGTGCCCCTTGACCAAGGTATAATTTAGCATTACGAGCAATATAGTCTGGTGTAAATACTGTATTAACAAATAGAATTAATTAAAAATAATTATGATATAAAAAATTATTATAAATTTCAATAAAATTTTTAAATAGAATAAATTAATTACTGATAATGCAAAATTCTCCGCACAAGTTTTACATTCTCCGCACAAGTTTTCATGATCCGAAACAAAATCTTAAGAGACATTCCTTCCACGGTATCATCTATAACAACGATATGAAACGCATTTGGTTGCGCCGACATTTGTACGGCTAAACCGCAATTGATGATCGATGTCACTAACAAGGAAAAAAAAAAATCAAAACTAAAGAATAATTAATTGCATATAGAAATCTAGAAAAAAAAAATATAAAAAAAAAATTACCAGAGTAGCCGAATGTTAGGAGTCCGCTCGTGACGAAATCTAGCCGAGAAGGATCCTCGGACAACACTAAAATTCGAAAAATTTCATATATACTATTGATCCAGCCAGGCAACGGCGGTGTCGCTCCCACTCCCGCCCCACCGGCCTCTCCTACTCCAGCCCCACCAGCCTCTCCCCTCCCGCCCTTGAGGTCATCTCGGCTGGATCGATGAGAAAAAAAGAGAAGGAGGAGAGATCGGATGGATCGTTGAGAAGAAGAGAGTAGGGTGAGAGGGGAAGAGAGGAAGAAGAAACGAAAATAAAAAAAAAAGACAAAGAGAAGAACGAGAATAAGAGGGACGACAGGAGAGAACAGGAGGTAGTAGAAGAATGCTGGGGTTGGGTCGCGAAGGTTCTGGGGGTATAAATGTTTTTTGAAAATGAGAATCGAGCCCAGATCGGAATGGATCCGGCCCGACACGCTGCTGCGGACCGCTCATTTCAAACAGAACTCGAAAGGTGCTCTGCTGCGGACCGACTCATTTCAAACAAACCCGATAGACGCTGCCCGCGGCGTCCAGGTTGGTGGGGCGGGAGTGGGAGCGACACCGCCGTTGCCTGGCTGGATCAATAGTATATATGAAATTTTTCGAATTTTGGTGTTGTCCGAGGATCCTTCTCGGCTAGATTTCGTCACGAGCGGGCTCCTAACATTCGGCTACTCTGGTAATTTTTTTTTTATATTTTTTTTTTCTAGATTTCTATATGCAATTAATTATTCTTTAGTTTTGTTTTTTTTTTTTTTCCTTGTTAGTGACATCGATCATCAATTGCGGTTTAGCCGTACAAATGTTGGCGCAACCGAATGCGTTTCATATGGTTGTTATAGATGATACCGTGGAAGGAATGTCTCTTAAGATTTTGTTTCAGATCATGAAAACTTGTGCGGAGAATGTTTGCATTATCAGTAAGTAATTTTTTCTATTTAAAATTTTTATTGAAATTTATAATAATTTTTTATATCATAATTATTTTTAATTAATTTCTATTTGTTACTGCAGTATTTTCACCGGACTATAATCTCCGAAATGCTAAATTGTACATAGGCCAAGGGGCACAGCTCGTTGTGCCGTATGATCAAATTAAATCATTTTACTCTGTTTTTTGGCAATTTATTTTGATAAAAAATTAATTTCATTTGGAATTTCAAAGTCTGAAGGAACAGGAAAAAAAAGTGTTGGGATGATCAAACAAAAATGGATGTTGAGTTAACTATCCCGTTTGCTGGTCCAGCTAATGTTTAGCTCTTTTTTTAATACAACATCCATATTTTTTTTTTATATTTTTTTATTATTTTTGTAGATCCTAGTCCGGGATCTGTTGTTGAATTGATGACTATTACGGGAATGAATACTCTAACGATTGGCAATTACATGCGGGTTAGTTTTCAATTTTTATTTAAATTGTTTAGTTATTCTGGTTAATTTAGTAAAGTCTAATTATCTTTTTACTTTTGGTTTTGGACAGAAAACCCGTGAGTCGAGAGCTGGTGCTGGCCCGTCGGTCGCGCAGCCACCGATGCAGCCGTCTTATCTTGTGCAGCTTGCTTAGGTTGAAGCTGGCACATCTTGCCCGTCGGTCGCGCAGCCTTACAGGTTGATCAACTCTGTAAGAGGAGCTCAGCATGTGTTTTTATTGTTCTTATGAGGGCTTTTCTGATTCTTTTCAGTGAATCCTATAACAAGTTTCTAGAACATCATTTTCGTGTATCTAAATGGTCATTCTTATTATCTTGGCTGCTAAACTTATTTTCTTTACATGTACATTTAATAACTTATCTGGCATGATTACTAGCAACAGTTGCTTCTCTTCTATTACAGGCCTGCTCATTAAGGTTTTAAATTAGCCATTTCTTATTATACAATTTTCCCAGATAGATGTCATAACACTTTTAATGTTTTAAAAGTTTGATTACATTTTTTTTTTTTTGATATCTTGGCTGGTTGTTACGTCCGAAATTTCTCAACTTCACTGCAATTAATAAATTTAGATTACAAAATATATATTACTAGAACAGGAGAAATCAGATAATGGAGCAGTTGCACTTGGATGATAACTGAATCGCCTTTTTGCTCCAAATGATGGCGCGGTGCACCTCATCTTGTTTTGCGTTGTTATTTGTAATTGCTCTTAAGCTTGTTTTGCATCATTAGTCCGCATTCTTATTCCACCTGTTTCAAGTTTGTGTTTTTTTCTTCTTGATATTATCAATTAAATTGCTCTTTTCTCTATGTTGGTAGATACTTCAAGGGCCCAGAACTTCTTGTGGATTTGCAAGATTATGATTACTCATTGGATATGTGGAGCCTTGGTTGTATGTTTGCTGGGATGGTAAGTGTTGAGGCTACTCAAAACCATTCAGCAATCTTTCCTTTCCTTGAGCACTAGTTATCAGAATATTAGCACCTTTCCTCCTTAACAGATATTCCGAAAGGAGCCCTTCTTTTATGGCCATGACAATTATGACCAGTTGGTGAAAATAGCTAAGGTATATGTCTACTTTTTCTTTCCATATGGTAATTAAGATCGGTGTTATTTCCATGTTGTTCTTTTTATTTCCTTTTCTGAATTAGCATGCATTATGCTTATTTTCCTCACTATAGACCTATTAATAGGACTAATGCATGTGCCAAAGTAGTTCCCATGTGTGACACACTTGCATTTATGTTGGACTTTCCGATTATCCGGAGTGAAGGAAACTGACAGGAAGGATCATATGAAACACTTATTAGTTTGGTTAGTTGAATGCTTAAGTTTTTTAATGCGTGAAGTTTGAAGGCCAAGGATCCGAGTGAAACTTATGAATAGTTCAAGGACCAACAGTGCAATTTACCCTTGGTTGCAGTATATCTGCTTATTTGTAGGTTATCTGATAAAGCTAATGAAACAGAATAACTTTTTGATCTTTGCATCGAAACTTATACGCTTGATTTACAATTCTAGTAGTGAAGTGATGACTGTGCAATGAAACCTTTGGCTGATTTTGTTTTTTTGGCTGTTTTGCACTGATAATTAGTTGTTTAATGACCTTGATGGCTGATAAAATGTAGTCAACCACCGGCTGAATGATTGAATGTGGATTATTATACTGGTCCTCATAAAAATATTTCAAGCAAAGAACTAGTCAACAGATTCTCATACGGTTCCTTTTATGAAAAAATTTAATATCATTCATTACTTTCTCTCTGGAATGTTAAGTTGCTCTTCCCACGTGATTACTTTTCTTGAACTAAATTACTTAATATTCAGATTTCATTATATAGTCCTTTATTCATCTTTTTCTACAATAGTTATCTGTAACTCTCTTATCTTTTTGAGCTTCACTCAAGTCTAATGTTCTGCTATAGGTTCTTGGGACAGAGGACTTGAATGCTTATCTAGCTAAATACCGTTTAGAGCTAGACCCACAACTCGAGGCGATGGTCAGGAGGTACCAATTCACTCTTTCTGATTCATCATCCTATTGTTTTCTCTTGTTAGTAAATCCGTTTTAAATTCAGTGATATCTTTGTTTCTCGCAGGCATAGTAGGAAGCCGTGGGCCAAGTTCGTTAATGCTGATAATCAGCATCTTGCACTGCCTGAGGTGGCTTTATCATGTGGACTTTTGAATTAATTCTATGCTTGTTAAATCTTATAATATTTGTATAACATGTGTCAGTCTTGTACAGGCAATTGACTTTATGGATAGGCTTCTCCGGTATGACCACCAGGAGAGGCCAACTGCAAAAGAAGCTATGGTAATTAATGACTATTTTTTACCTGACAATATTAATTCTCAATCTAGCTACTGAAAAATCTGTTGTTGATAGTTAACTGCCAAAAGTAAATTGCGAATAACTATAGAGCTGTAAAAATTTAACATTACCCCCTCATTCAACTTAAATTAAAGAAATCAACAGCTGAGGGGGTATCAATTGCAAAAGTAAAGTTTGGGGTCTATTTGGCCTATTGCTGATGAGGTCCCAGTACGTTTTAGCTTACCATAATGCTGCTGCTACTTGTTTACAGGCCCATCCTTACTTTAATTCTGTGAGAAATGTTGAGAGCAGCAGGGGGCGCGTGCACTAGCTTGAATTTTGTGAGTGAGTTTTTTTTGTTTTTTTTCTTATTAATGTTTCTTTTATCTTCTTTTATTTGCTCTGATGCATCATCTAATATCAAGAGAAGGTATGCTGTTGACTGTTGTCAGATTTTACTTTAGTAATAATGATGTCTAAAGTGTTTATGTTCGCTAATTTAGCTATCATTGATCCAAAATAAGGTTGATTTCTAGCATTGGTTGTAATTTTTTTAGATTTGAAAATGTTTTGTTCTTTTTATGGGCAATCACAGTAACATCATAAATTTGTCTTAATTTTGTGATAGGTCATTTTCACCAATTATTCGATGCTTTAAGATTACGTTCATGTAGATCGATGGAGTAACATCGAGATCTTGACTCATATGTCATGTATAGTTTAACAATGACACCATCTTTGTTTTTTTCATGTAAAATCTTTTGTTAGTATTTGTGTGATAAGGAGTTCTTTGATGTAAACTTATTTCGTGAAGCAATCATTGGAACCAAGCGGACGGTACTGGGATATTAGCATGGCTTAGTGTACGATTGTTTGATTTTTATTAGAATGGATATGCAGAGGTTAGAATAGAAGGTGCCTATCATTGCCCATTCTTCATCATGCTCAAGCTTTTGTACTTATTCAACAGCCATTTAGAATGCCTAATGAGTGTTAGATAGTGTTTGATTGAGAGTTGGGATAGCGGTAGGCACCCTAGTTTTCGAAGAAACATCATTTATATGATATCGAATTCCCACCAAGTCTTAGGGCAGCCCGAGTATCCCACTTGTCAATCTCTAGGCATAGCAGTTTCATGAGGTAGGGACGAAATGCTATCCTCATAAGCGTTCTATTATTGTAGCAAACTTTACTATCCACCAACACCTTGTTCTGGAATGCTCATGTAGGACATTTATCTACTTCTCTCTGGATTGGGAATCCTGGAACCAAACATTATCTAAATCTAAAACACTTTCAATAGAATCTTAAAGAGTAGCAATTACTACTTGAGCATAGCTTTGCCGTTTTTATCCTTCAGTTTTTATGCTTCTCAACTAGAGAGGAACTAAGCTTTCTATTCTGCTGCTTATATTATTGGTACTTTTGATGGTGTTCTTGCAAATGTTTTTAACGTGATCTTGGTAATTCTCAGGTGAGGAGTACGAGAGAAGTTGGGAGCAGAATGAAGAGCCAGGCTTGAATGTCATAGACACTTCTTCAGCTGATGTTGCTTACAGCACTGCGAAATAGTAATGAAAATAACTCAGCTAGTCTCATCTATCTTTCGTTGTAATTTATGGTAGTATTATCCGAAAGTTCCATTATACCCAATTAAGTGGCATTTTTAACTTTGTTTATGTGCCGTGCAATTAGTAAAAATGTGTTAGGCTATTTTGTTTTGAGGTCATAAGTTTTGTTTTTTTTTTATTGAAAAATACGTACATAACTTGGTTGAACTATGGACCATTCCGCATTGGTCACCTAATTTTTGAAAAGTTTGATTTTATTTTTCTATCTTTTAATTTGTTAGTCAATAATATTTTGATTTTAAATTTTGAATGCGTTGTTTATTTTTAGAATGTTTAATCAGTTTATAATGAATTTTTTTTAAAAATAATCTTAAAATTTTTTATAATTGTAAAAATAGGCTTCTGAAAAAAAAAATTACAAAAATAGTCTTATGCGGCAAATGGTTTGCCGCTTTTAAAAGCGGCAAACTATTTGCCGCATTCGTAAGGTTTCAGAAATTGTCAAAGCCTAGTAAAGCGGCAAATGATTTGCCGCTTTTAAAAGCGGTAAACGATTTGCCGCTTTTAAAAGAGGTAAACGATTTGCCGCTTTTAAAAGCGGTAATCTATTTACCGCTTTTAAAAGCGGTAAACGATTTGCCGCTTTTAAAAGCGGTAAATCGATTGCCGCTTTTTAATGACTTAACCCTAGCCGCACCACACCCGCACCCTCTCTTCTTCTCTTCTTCTCTTCTTCTTCTTCTCCCGCACAGTGCGCACTCCCTCCCGCCTCCCTCCCGCACACTCACTCCCTCCCGCACCCTCTCTCTCTCTCTCTCTCTCACATGCACACTCTGTCCCCCCGCACCCCCTCTCTCTCTCTCTCTCTCTCTCTCTCACGCACACTCTACTCTCTCTCTCTCTCTCTCTACTCCCGCACACTACTCCCGCAAACTCCCCCCCGCACAGTGCATTTTGATCTTGAGCTCTCTCTCCTTCTACTTCGAGGTACATTCTTCCTTACATATTTGAGTAGTGATAAATGGTAAACTATGTAATTTTCTCCATGTGCTTGCAAAGTTTTAGTGATAAATGATAAATGCTTGTAAATGTAGTTTTAGTGATAAATGCTTGTAAAGTTTTAGTGATAAATGATAAATGATAAATGCTTGCAAAGTTTCTGTGATTGATGTAGCAAAGTACACAAAATTAATTCTTAATTAATTTATCTGGTGCCAACCATAAGCGCTTTAAAAAAAGAGAAAAAACAAAAGAAGCATTTCACAATCCATACATTAATGCCCATGAAAGTATCCTCCAATAGCTGTTAAAAAAAAAAAAAGAAAAAAAGGAAAAAAAATAGAAGAACATTAAAAAGAAAGATGAAGAACTTCACTGGCTTGAAAGCACTTTATAAATCTTCTTGTTTGTAATTTCTTTATTTATTTTTTTAAAAAGGAGGTTGCAAATATAATCTTTGTGCTAGACTTTTTTTAGTGGCCATAAATTTAATGAAATGAAGAATTATTAGTTACCTGGAAGTGGTCTTCTTGAGAAATGGCATTCCTGTCTTCTTTTTCCTGAGAGGAATCTACTTTAATTAGTTACAATTTTTATAGTAATTTAATTGAGTATGCTTTTGACAACCCTGACTAATAACAGGAAGCTGATATTCACCTACCTAATTTTGATAGCAACATATATAATTGCTTTCTATTTCTATCCTTGAAAGGTGAAAGTTAATAGCAAGTTATTATTCACTTTTCCATGGTTAAAATTTTATTCCCTCCTATTGTAAATGTAGTTTTAGATGTACTATATATTTGAGCAGGGGAATTTTTTGTAGTATTTATTTTGTGATATTATTTTTTTGTTGAAATTAGGATGGCTCATAATGTAGCTATTAGTGTTAACTGGGATGGACAACTTGTTATGCAAGATTATAATCCACAGTATATTGGAGGTCGTAAGAAATTAAGTGGCATTCCAATGAATATTACATTTAGGGATTTTGAGAGAAAAATGTATAGAATTACCAATATAAGAAGAGATGAGTGGCTTCTAATTATGAAAGTTCGATATCCAATGGGCGGAAATCAATATGATGTGATTGAAATTACGGATGATGACTCATTGTGTGGTATGATGGCATTATCAAGGAATTGTTCATGCTTGATAATCTATATTGAGAAGCAGATGGTTGCATCTCACGGCTATTATTCAAGAATGTTAAATAGTGAATTAGACGTAGATGTAATATCTCCTATGGCTGAAAGAGAACCATTCATGATGACGTCGGAGGTGGAGCAAATATATCTAGGTTAGTATTACAAATTGTGGCTTTATATAATTTTTTAGTTAAAATAAACGTTTAAATTGATTAATTCTTCAATTGCAGAGAGTACGGAGTTGTCCGTCCTCCGTCTCTCTCACGTAGTAGTGATCGTGCCACGACATCCAGATCGCTCGCTCCATTTGGTGGACAACAAAACGCTACATACGAATATGGGTTAGCATACATTATAATTATTTTTATTATATAACTTTTGTAGCGAGAGATTAATAATGAAAAATATATGCAGAAATCCGTCTTCTCACAATGTGCATGACTTGGGATCCTATCCGTTGGGAGATGTAGCTGATTTTGGATCCTATCATGCCGTAACCGAGTTTGAGGGGATACAAAATCAGACTCAAGCGGAGGTGCACCAAGTGGAGCAAGCGGAGGTGCAACAAGAAATTTTTGAAGAACAACATAATACTGATCATGAGGATGATGAGCATCCTGGGGTGGCGGAAGTTCACCACAGTGATGCGGATCATGACGGCGGACTGGGGGTCCTTTCAGATATCATATACGCTGATGTCGATGATCCAACCGCAAATAATGAATATGTAGATGATCCAGATGAAGGTATCGATTTCATAGATCATCCAGAGCAGTTTGTAGATGATGCCGAATGGATGGATCAGTATGAAATCGATCCCACTGAATTCGATCGTGCTCAAATTGAAGAGTCCCCTCCTACTATTGATGGATCATGGGTTGGGCGTGTGTTCAGTGACAAATCAAGTTTATTGCATACTCTTGAGGAATGGCACATTTCTCACAACGTGCAAATGAAAGTGTTAAAGTCGACCACAAAAGCTTATACAGTGAGATGCATGGTTGACTCGTGTCCTTGGAGATTACATGCTTCGGTACCAAAGGATGCGAATTATTTTAGAGTAAAAACATGTGCCGGGCAGCATACTTGTCTACTTCCGGTGGTGAACACTGCCCATAGAAATTGTACATCATCTCTTATATGTGCACGCATTCTTCCATCATTGAGAGTCAAACTTTCTTTGACGCCGGCGCAAATACAAGTAAAGATGCGTTCTGATTTGCATGTGACGATTCCATATTCGAAGGCGTGGCAGGCCAGAAATAAAGCATTACAGATCATTTTTGGTGGTTGGGAGGAATCATACACCGATGTTGGTCGGTTTTTATCCGCGTTGGAGCACGCGAACCCGGGGACTATATGGCGGCTCGATAACAGTCCCCGGCCAGATGGGGTTAGGCAGTTTGGACGCTTATTTTGGGCGTTTGGGTCGTCAATTACCGGGTTCTCTTCTTGCTTACCATTGTTGAGCATCGATGGAACTCATATGTATGGAAAGTATCGGGGGCATGCATTGATTGCAACCGCTGTAGATGCAAACAATGGATTGTACCCGTTGGCTTTTGCTATTTGTGAGGGAGAGAATGCGGGTAGTTGGCGTTGGTTTTTACGTCATTTAAAGCATTTTGTGACAGGTGCTCGACCTATTTGTCTGATTTCAGACCGCTTCCCTGGGCTAAAAGAGATTGTTCTTGAGGAGTTTTCGAGAGCCGATGGTCATACTCACCGTTGGTGCCTCCGCCATTTGAAAGCTAATATGAAAAAAGCGGGGTTTAAAAATAAAAACTTACTCAATAAATTTTATACGGGTATAGGATCTGCTGCAACCGCAAGAGAATATTATGAGCAAAAGGACCAATTAAAAGAGATGAATCCGGAGGCTTGGCAGTGGGTGCACGAGCTTCAAAGAGAAAGGGAATATTGGGCGAAGGCATTCGATGGAGGTCGGCGTTTTGGGGTAATGACGACCAATATGTCAGAGAGTTTAAATGGAGTACTTAAAGATGCACGTGGTTTGCCTATCACGGCATTTGTGGCAGCTACATTTTTTAAGGTCAACAGTTATTTTCTGAAGCGTCGTGAGATGGGTGAGACATACTCAACAATATTGGCACCAAAACAAGAAGCCGTAGTTAGACAAAATATGACACTCGCTAGAGGACATGATGTAACTCGATACGGCCCAATGGAATTTCAAGTTAGTACTAGAGATCAAATGTATGAGGTAATTCTTAATGGGTTAAGCTCAACATGTTCGTGCCGACAATTTGAATTAACTAAATTGCCATGCTCACATCTTTTAGCCGTTTGCAGTAATGAACATATGAACATTGACTACTATACTTTATGTTCTGAATGGTATACATGTGACTATTACCGTAATGCTTATACCCCACAATTCCACCCCGTTCCTGACAAAAGGAGCTGGCCACGACCTCAAGGACCACCGTTGGTGCCCCCACCTATAAGAAGAAAGAAAGGCCGTCCCAAATCCACACGTATTCGAAATGCCATGGACGATAGAGAGGGGATGCGAATGACTAAATGCTCTATTTGTAAACAACAGGGACATTATAGGAGTACTTGTCCCAATAATCAAGATAGAAGAACTGAAAGTCGTAGACGTAGAGGTATTAGGTTGTTTGCTTATGGTTGTCTACTTATAATTTTAAAAATTCTCAAATTATATTACCACATTCTAATGAAAGGCTTATAGTTTGTATACTTTGTTTGCAGATGGACCATCACGAGGAGATCGGGCCAGTTGATCCTTCAGTTCTATCAGACCAGGCGAGTCACCGTTCGAGCTATGTACGAGCCGAGGTCAGTTCATTTATAAACTACATACTATATATTTTTATGAAATTTAAATCTAATATATTTATTGTGTGTGTAGGGGTACGCACCAGTTCAGTGGCGGGAGCATGGCCGTAAACTGAACTCGTGGATGGTGGAGCATCCGGGGGTGGTGGACCTAGTACGACAGGCTGGTTTTTTCTATGTCTCTCGACTCAGACGCATTCAGCTAGATCAGGCTCTGTTAGGCGCATTGACGGAGCGATGGAGACGCGAGACAGAGACATTCCATTTACGCCACGGCGAGATGACAGTGACGCTGCGCGACGTGGCCATTATAGCTGGACTACGAGTTTCTGGCGAGCCTGTCACGGGACGAGCATCTGGCGACTGGCCCTATTTATGTCATACACTTCTAGGGATGCAGCCAGATAGTATCGTCACAGGTCAGATCAAACTAGACTGGTTATTTCAGCACTTTCATCATGTCCCCCTAGATGCTCCGCCAGCCATGGTTGCAGCTGCTGCACGCGCATATATATTATATCAAATTGGATGCAGCTTGTTCCCAAACAGCACTGGATATCGGGTACATCTCAAGTGGCTACCGCTACTTGAGAATTTTGTAGAATGTGGCGGGCTAGCTTGGGGCGCAGCTACTTTGGCCCATCTATATCGTTCATTGGGGAATGCATCGATGAGGGGGAGGGCCGAGTGTTGTGCATTCGGTACTTTATTACAGGTAAAATCACTACTATTCGCATTAGAAATATACTAATCTTAATTTTTTTCACCAGTATTATAAATATCTGTTTTTTTTGTATAGATCTAGGCGTGGGACCATATGCATATCGGCCGTCCCGACAGAGTTGGGGCTCCGCCAGATCTCGATGATTGTCCGCTCGGATGTCGGTACGTTAAATATTTATATGTCTCGATGATTAATACAATATTTTGCATCATTAATTTTATGTATTGTGATATAATGTCTTATCTTTTTTTCCTTTTTTTGCAGATGGAATACGAGTTTACGTTTTCGAGGGAATGTAAGAGCGACCGATATTGAGTTTTATCGGGACGAGCTTGATCAGCAGCGGGAGTCTCAAGTACGTAAAATTTTTGTAAGTTACATACACATAGATTAATTTTAAATTTTATATTAATTAAAATTTATTAATTTTCGCAGGTTACTTGGACTCCTTATACTGAGGAGATTTTGCATGGTCTTCCACCTTTTTGTCTTGAGGACTCCGCAGTATGGCGTGCCAGGATTTGCTTGATATGCTTCCACATAGTGGAGTTACATCTACCTGATCGAGTTTTCCGCCAGTTTGGATTAGTTCAGCATATACCAGAGCCTGTGGAGGCTATACGGCGGATTTCATCGCAGGGTAGATCGGAAGAGGAATGGGCTATATTTCATGCTTCTTATATTCTCCGATGGACTGATCGTCTAGATCATATTGCGGAGCAGAGTGCATTCGTCGACCCAGATCCAGCACGAGCCACCTCCTTGTATATGCAGTGGTACTGGGATATCACAAGGAGGTGGATTTCTCATCCCGTACAGCGACCTCCACTCACTTTTTTGCCGCGGGGGCATATCGAGCGAACTTTGGTAAGATCATTTAATAATTTTTTCCTTATATATTAGTAGTGGTTTATATAAAGTTCGTTTATATAAATATGTGTTATTTTATAGGTGGATACTCTGCGCCGTGCTGTCAGGAGTCTAGGACATTTGATGGATGATCCTCCAGAGCAGTCTGGATTGATGGACGCTATAGGATATATACGGATGGACATCGAGGGAGTCTTAGAGAGACTCCCCATATTAGCTGCTTCTGTACAGCATCCAGAGCCACCTCCGGATAATATTCCCTCCACGTCCACGCCTGCATACGATTTTCCATCCGCATCCGTTCCGATTCTTCATTCCGACGTTCCCTCGACATCAGACGTCCTTCATTTCGATTTCCCTTCATATGACGTCCCATCTACATCTGAGGTACATCAGGTTGATACTTTAGTTGCGCCGATCCCTCCATCGGATGTTCCATCCACATCAGATGTTCCATCTACATCAGATGTGAGTCTAGTTGGTGCTACATATCGACGGAGGCGACGGCGCCACGATCATATTACTGCTGAGCCTGTACCTGAGACGCTCGAGGGGACGCAGTCATCAGTGCTTGACACGCAGAGGACGGATGTACTTTTCGAGGGCATCTCCATCGAGCATATTGATGAGATACATGGCATTGAGCATGTACAGCCTGAGATGGAGGATGATGATGATGTGCCTATTCGAGCACTGGGTCGGCGGCGCGGACGCGGACGCGGACGCGGAGGTAGAGGCGGACGAAAACGTGGACGGTCGCGAGGGCGTGGAGAGTAGTCCACATTTTTGTTAGGACACCTTGGTATTTTCATATTTCTTTTATTTGTTGCATATATCATTTTTACATTATTATATTCATGCTTTTATAATTCGGACATTTATATTTGATGCTCAGAACATTCAGAACATTCATTTTTTTTTTTTTTGCTTGTGATGTGGTTAATATTTTTGTTGTTGTGGTGTGATGTTGTGATGTTGTGATGTTGTGGTGTGATGTTGTGAGTGTTGTGATGTTGTGATATTGTGATGTTGATATATTTCTTGTTGTGATGTTGATTGAATTGTATGGATGTTAAACATTGTGATTGAATTATTTGGATGTCAAATGTTGTGATTTGAAATGTATTATTTGAAAATTGTATTAATGGGGTCTTTTTTATGTGAAGTGTGAATCTGGGGCAAAAAAAGTATGAAAGCGGCAAACCATTTGCCTCTTTTAAAAGAGGCAAATGATTTGCCGCTTTTAAAAGAGGCAAATGGTTTGCCTCTTTTAAAAGCGGCAAACCATTTGCCTCTTTTAAAAGAGGCAAATAGTTTGCCGCTTTTAAAAGAGGCAAACCATTTGCCTCTTTTAAAAGCGGCAAACCATTTGCCTCTTTTAAAAGAGGCAAATGGTTTGCCGCGTTTAGAGGACTACGACAAATTTTTATAAAGCGGTAAACCATTTGCCGCTTTTCAAGAAAGCGGCAAATGGTTTACCGCTTTTTGCTCCCCTCGTCTGCACAAGTCTATTTTTGCAAATAAATTTTTGAGGAGACCATTTTTGTAATATAAAATGTTAGGGAGACTACTTTTGTAAATAACCCGTATATTTTATATAATACTTGTCATTATATATAAATTTATTAAAGTAAATAATTAATTTAAATTTTGAAGGAAAAATATCATTGACTAGGAGTCTACCTCATCGTCCGACCCGAAAAGTCTACCTCCGCGGGTTCCTCTCAACTCTGGCTCTTTTAATTTAATTTTGTAACTATTTCAAATTTTAATTTTAAAACAAAAAACGCAATCCTAGATATTTGACTCAAAATGATACAAAACGATACGCGTACCAATAACCAATTAATCTTCAATTTTATTAGTACTACTAAATTAAAATGCACTTTTATGGTCATGGCCTCATAGGTATAGTTAATGAGTTTCTAATCTTTCACCAGTTCTCACAGATTGTTTATATCTTTTTCTTAAGGTGTGCTATTTCTGGTACTTTTATTAGCCTTTATAAACCACCTAAAAGATATGGTACAAAATAATAATAAAATTTATAATTTAATAATTTGGTTTAATACAATAATGATGATATTTTCTGAAGTGCCTATATTATAGTGATGTTTGGAATTAATTTTTTTCAAATTTTATCTAAAAAATATTATATTGAAATTTTTTTATAATATACGTGGCTCATCATAGATTTATGCATGTTGGACCAATGCACATGCACTCACCTAACCCGGAACCAAATTGGACCCATCACTGACCTGCATGGAAAAATATCAAGGGATTGGGCCCAACTTAATTTGCCTCGTTCTCTTGTGGAAACTGCGAACCTCGCCGCCCTGACGCCGCGCGCCTGCGAACCGCGCCGCCTGACGCCCCGCGCCCTGACGCGGCGCGCCTGCGAACCGCGCCGCCCTGACGCCGCGCGCCTCGCGCCCCGCGCCCTGACGCCGCCAGAATCCAACCCTAGCTGTTATCTCCTGTCGTCCCTTTTTTTTTTCCTTTCTTCTTCCTCTCTTTCCCTCTCCCCCTCCTATCTTCTTCTCATCGATCCATCCGATCTCTCCTCCTCCTCTCTTCTCTCATCGACCCAGCCGAGATGACCTCAAGGGCTGGAGTGGTAGAGGCGCCTGGGGCGGGAGTTGGAGCGGAACCACCGACACCGCCGTTGCCTAGCCGGATATATGAAAATTTTCAAATTTTGGTGTTGTCCGAGGATCCATCTCGAGTAGATTTCGTCACAAGCGGACTCGGAACATTCGGCTACTCTGGTAATTTTTTTTTTATATATTTTTTTTCTAGATTTTTATATGTAATTAATTTTATTTTAGTTTTGATTTTTTTTTTTTTTCCTTGTTAGTGACATGGGTCACCGATTGCGGTTTAGCCGTAAAAATATTAACGCAACCGGAAGCATTTCATATGGTTATTATAGATGATACCGTGGAAGAAATGTCTCTTGAGAATTTGTTTTTCATCTGTAAAAATTGTGCTGAGAAAGTTTCTGTTATCGGTAAGTAATTTGTTCTATCTAAATGTTTTATTGAAATTTATAATAATTTTTTATATTATAATTATGTTTAATGCAGTGTTTACACCCGACTATAACGCCAGGAATACTAAATTATACCTTCGTCAAGGGGCACAGCTTGTTGTGCCATATGATCAAATTACATTATTTTACTTTGTTTTTTGGCAACTTATTTTGGTCAAAAGTAAATTTCTTTCGGATTTAAAAAGTCTGAAAGAACAGAGAAAAAAAATGCGCTGGGATAATGAAGCGAGAACGGATTTTCAGCTTGCTGTTCCGTTCGCCGGTCCAGGTAATGTTAAGCTCTTACAATACGGCATCCATATTTTTTTTTTATAAACTTTTATTATTTTTGTAGATCCCAGTGCGAGATCTGTTGCCGAATTGAAAACGGTTACGGGAATAAACACTCAAACGGTGGGCAATTACATGCGGCGGGTTAGTTTTTAATTTTTATTTAAATTATTTAATTTTTCTGTATAATTTAGTAAATTTTAATTATCTTTTTACTTTTGGTTTTGGACAGAGAAGCCGTAGCCGTAATCCGAGAGCTGATGCTACTGGAGCTGGCCCCTCGAGAGCTGGTGCTGCTGGAGCTGGTCCGTCGAGACCTGGTGCTGCTGGAGCTGTCCCGTCGGTTGCGCAGCCACCGATGCAGCCGTCTTTTGTTGAGCAGCTTGCTCAAGCTGATGCTGGCGCATCGGTTGCACAGCTGTCTTCTTTTGTTGGGGCTGGAGCTACAGCTGAAGGATCAAGAGATCCAGTCCCTGACACAGGGGATGACTTCTTTTCGGATTTGGATTTTTAGTTCATCAATTTCGGTTTTTAATTTTCTAGACTTTTAATTTCGAAAGGAGAACCTTTAGTATTTAGCACTAATTTTGGTTTTGTGCTAATACTACGGTAAGTGAGAATACACTCATTTTAATTTTTTTTACAGATTACGGTAAGTAGAGAATGCGCTAATTTTAGTTCTTTTACGTACTTTACGTGTTGATTCAAAGGTCTCTGTTCTATGTTAGTTATTTTTGTTTTTTGTTATTGAACGTGCCTTTCGCCACCGTGTTTGGTTGGTGTAACAGTTATATTTTGCAGTTAAATATAATTGAAGTGATTGGAATCTCTCTAATTTTTTATTTTTGTATAGTTCATTCATGTTAGAATTCGACGAAAAAGGTAACGCCCCATCATTTTCTCTTCTTTCTATGATTTTGTTATGTGGTTCTACCCTGATTTCATCTAATTGTTGATGTATTCTCGTAAGAGGGATAGTTCATGTCATAGGTTAGTTCAAAGTGTAATCCTATAGTTTCATCATTTATAATGCTCTTCAATCAAATCAGCTAAGTTTGTTTAAGCATGAAATTATCACAAAATTAGATGAGCCGGTCCTTGGCAATTAATTAGCATTTTATACTTGGAAAACAATTTATCCTGTGACATAGACATGCTTTGCAATTACTAAAGTTGCTGCTTATGATCAAGAAGTGGAAATTATATGGAGCTTTAGGCTTTAAATGATATAATTTGATATATATATATATATATATATATATATATATATATATATATATACATATCTTTTAATGCTTTGCTGAGCTTTTTATTACCACATTGTAGGTGGAAGGGATTCTTATATGTGCTGCGGACGAGTTGCAAGTCCTTCAAGGTGAACGAAAGGTGCAATCAGGGACGGCCAGGTTTTGTTTTTCCAGTTTCGTTTACTATGCCTTCATGACACGTAGAGTTAATCATATGACTTTGCAGAAAGTCGATCCTGAGAAGGTCGAAGCTATTGACCAGCTTTTGGTAAAACTGAGAGCTCTTGCATCAGGAAATGCTGCTTTTATGTTCATTCTTGACGATTCTTCTGGAAACAGTTTCATAGAGAACTCGCAAGAATAATTTTGTTTTTGGTTTGTTTTAAGCTTGACAGGTTGATATGTAGATACATACCTCTATCTTGAAAAATTGAACTTCTAATCCATTTGGTTATTTCTGATTCATTGATTAATTTTTATTCTACAGGCTTGCACCTTCATCGGACCCATTGTTTTCTATTAGGTTCTACGAGAGAACACGCGAGCAACAAGTGTCCCTTGGTTTTCTTGCTGAGCCAAATGCAACTAACGAATCTGATCATTCTGATGATGGTGCTTCAACAAATAATAATATCGTAGTAGAGCCTCATGGCTCAGTTGGAGCTGTTGCTGGTCGTCATGCAATTGCTCAGGGCAACCCTGAAGAAGTTGCTGCAGCCTTATGTAGATATTCGGCACCAGAGGAGGCATGGAATTTGTGCTCCTCAGGTGCACAAGGAGCTCTTAAGTTGTTTTCGCAGTTACACTTTTTTCTGTTTTTCTAATGCACAGGTTGACATGTTGCCATCAACTTGTGGAGCTTGTGGAACTGCATGTGTTACACGCTTTTATGCTACAAGTATCCTGTTTTAACCTCGTGTTTATCAGGTTTCAATGTGTATACAATTTTGGATAGCCTAGATGTTATGTCTTGCCATTTGGTTCTAATTTTCCTGGTTAAATAAAATTTTCCTTGGTAAATGCATCTGTTTACTATGTATCTATTTAGTTTTTAAATTCACATATGTGGTATAAAGATAAAAAGACTCTACTCTAGTGAGTAGTTCCTGATTACTACAACCAGTAATATTGAAAAGAGTGTGTTAGAATTAAGTATGTTTATGTTAATCCACAGTAGTTGAAATGTTTTCTATTTTTTATTGGTCTCCTTTTTCATTTTATGCTTTTTCAGCTTTAAGATTTGTAGATATATTATAAACATTACTTTTTCATGGCTTGTCTTATACAGATAATTTGCGAGGACATAATTTTTTTTTTATTAATAATTTGTATCTTGTTTACTTCAGTTGCATTGTATTGTCGGTATATTTTGTAACTAATAATTTTTTAATTTTATTTTGCTTCAAATTGTTAAAATTATTGGATCAGATGATCAAAGACAGATGCGTTCCATCCCAAGGATTCATAAGATGCTGCCAAGATGATCTGCTTGGAGGGTGATCTGCTTGGAGGATCTGCTTGGAGGAATTGAGACTATTATTATATGAATTGTAATAAATTTTTATGTCTCTATTAAGTATTTTTCTTTTTATTAGTACTATGTTACTATAGCTTGAGAGAGCGAGGTGTTACTCGATCGTTTTGCGTTTTTTTGGGAGTAGTATATGTAACTTTTTTATGTTCGTTAAGTAGGATTTGGTTTGTGGACTTAAGTAGTTAATAATTTGCACAATTTATCTGCTTCCTATTGTAGTTCAAAATGGTTTTTGAATTTTCACATGGTTAATTAATTTTTAAGCTTCATTTTTTTCAGTGTAATCTTTTCGACAATATGTTTAGTAAAAGTAGTTTGTGTAGTGTTAGCTTTTAAAGAATCAAGGTGATCAATTTACTTCCTGTTTGCATTTACAAATAATTTTGTATTTTTAGTAGCAAAATTAATTAAAGTCCTTCAGAAAAATGAAGCACTATTAAAATTGCCTCAGTTTAATTTTTGATATTTTATTATCATCTTTGCCTTAAAAGAGTAGGTCAAACTACTTGTGAAAATACACTTGTGTAAACTATTTACAGTTGAGTTATTTTGGCACATTAATTAGAAAAAATTTAAATTGATTTGAAAAACAAAAAAAAATTGACTAGAACAACTTCAATTTCTCAGACCTTCTAGAATTTTGTTTGTAGCTTCGTCAGCAGAAACTTTTGTAAACAGACACTTTTGTACTGTTTGAAAGCGGGTTACATATTTATGAATAGCAACAGTTGTACGGCAGGTAAAAGAGTAAAATTACAAATCTTGCACTATGACTGCCTCCACCTTTCGACCTTAAAGATACAGTTCAGAACTGTGCTTTTGTATCTTCGTAAATACATTTAACTGTTTAGAAAATCATCAACAATATATATACTTTTACCAATCATCTACTGCAGCTAAAATGATACAACTCAAATCAGGGTATCAGCTTTTTAATATAGCAAAACCTCAGTTTTTTGTTTTTCTTTAACCGAACGTTTATCTATAACTTTTAAGTAGAGAAACCACTTCATTAGTGAATCAGGCAACTGTGCCAGAGAGCTTCATACTCAGAGGCAATTTATAAATAAAATCAGTTTTCTTTTAATATAACAGTACAGATAATAAGCTTATTAACCCAACAATTATTAAGTACTCCGTCAAAATTTGCTAACTCCCACTAGATGATTGCATGATACAGACACCAAATTTTGCCTCTTATCTCAAAAATGGAAAAACAAAAAACAACGCACAACCACACAGAAGTGGATAGATGAGAAATGGGCCGACCATGGCTATTGAAGCAACAATTCAGCAATCTGTATCGCATTGAGTGCAGCACCTTTACGTATCTGATCTCCACAGACGAAGATGTCCAACCTGTGGCAATTATTTTTCCTTGTATAGTTAGAATCATCTCCATTATGAAATAATAACAAAAAAAGACTTAATTTTAACCTAATAAACCAGATAAGCAAGTAGTTGTGACCGTTTAAAATTAACAATTTGGAAAAAACTAACCCAAGGTTGCCATCTTGCGACAAGTCTTGGCGTATCCTGCCAACTGCTACATCGTCCTTGTTTGATACCTGCATGCAAAGAAAATTTTCTCCTAATTTACGATGCTTCTGCTACGTCAACCTTGTTTGTGGTTATGGTTATCCTTTTTTTGACTAAAGATGCTTGGGACCTATTTGGCCCAAATGAAGCATTTGCAGAGGGTTATTTGAGTAGCAGAAACCCTAATAGCTTCAGATTATAATCCCACAACAACTTTATGCTTAACCTAGAAGCAAGTTTTATAATCAACCTTTTGCTTTCGGGCTTCAAAAACTATTTTCTGCTTATTACAGTGTTAGCTAGGCCTAGATCTTGTTTCTTTCCTGCCTAATGTCTATCCGGCTTCTACTTGTGCAGAACAGTTGTTCAAAAGCCAGGCAAAGCAAACATCTACCGTAAAATTTAAAGAATGGTTGTTAATAAGATAACCTCCAAAGGTGTAGGAAAAAGATTAGATGCACGATCGTCAATAACCACCACGCCAGCAGCTTCCTTCAATATTTGCCTTGCAGTGCCCTTAAAAATATGAAAGTAAATATATTCAGAATCTAAATATGTAAAAATATTGTTTTGAAGTAAAGAAAAAAAATAATAAGGACATGAAGTAGCACATAAATGCAAACAAGAACCAAAACCTCATCCAAAAAAGAAGTATAAAAGAGCACAATTCTCAAGCGCAGATCTGATGAGTAAAAGATAGCATTCATTCCATTAGGGGGTATTTTTGGACTGAAAAAAGTGCAATTGGGCAATAAGCTAACTACATTTAGAGTAGAAACATTAGTTCAGCCATTGACCATACAGCATGCCAAGGATGCATGAAAAAGGACATGATGGAGCTAAACAAAATGGTGACAAACCCACAGAGATAAAGTAACTTGGAACAACAATAATTAGCGCTTCTAAGCAACAACGTAATGTGAGGAGTGAAGCTCTTGAAATGACAAATATATACCATAACACTACCATAGAATCTAATGCCATCAGTTTGATATATTTTCTTTTGATGCACAATCCAAATAACTATTTTTGTGGTTTGAAAGGCGTATAACAGCTGATGAGAAATGATGGAGACCAAATGAAATATAAATCATACAAATGAACGGCAGAAAAGCATATTTAAGGTGCTTTAGGGATGTTTTGATGAATCATAAAAATGAACCTACATGCTTGCATATGAAAACATAAAACTTTGAGTTCAATTATTGTCGAATGCATGGCATGAAACTTTTAATAATCGCCGAGTTTATTCAAATCTAAGAACAGACGAAGTTTCCATACTAACCTCATCAAGTGGCTTCTCAAATTGAAGATTCACACTCTCCGCATGGGCACGCATTATAGGAACCCGTATACAAGTTGCAGTCACCTTGACAGCCATGTCATTCTACAAAAGTTATGATTCAAGGTAACAAGTTATGACGGCATCCATCTTCAAAGAATACTAGAGGGTCCAATGTAATGCATCTATATGGATGTATAAATACACAGAAACAATCCTAAAAGTCATCTTTTCTGAACTTTGTAGGAATTTTATTACCCTGTTATAATAGCCCGCAAATACAAAAAAAAATCAGAAATAGTTACCCAGATTTTCCTAGTCTCCATCACCAATTTCATCTCTTCCTCATTATACCCATTTGCTTGAACTGGCGCATTATGTGAGAACAGGTTGAAAGCATACTGCATAAATAGAGATTAGCCACTCAGGTTTGGTGTCAATAGATGAATGGATAAACTGTTCAACCAAGGCAACACAGATATGGAAGAAGAACCTGTTGCCTAAAGATTTTACAAGTCGGTTGCTGGCCATCCAAGACCTATTCAAGAGAGAACACAAGAGTATCAATTGAAAAGCAGATTAGTCTGGGGAAAACTCAAGCACATAGAAAGAAGATAGAATAAATATACTACCTCACGGGTCTGGAGTTCGAGCTCTTCCATTGCTGCAGCACCAGCACCACTCGCTGCTTGATAGGTACTAACAACCATTCTTACCACCTGCGAGAAGCATACAGTCAAGGTCACAGGTGAAGTGAGAGTTCTACATTAAACATTCTATCAACACCGGGCAAAAAGCATAAAAAGAGACAAGCCTGCCGGATAGGTAGAACGAATATTCCAGGTGACTCAATTTAAGTTAATGAGATACTTAGTAAGAATGGCTACAATGCGTGTTGTTCTAACCGACACGATTATTTAGTAGATAATTTATAGTTGGTGGAAAACAAACAAGATGAAAGAAAGAACAGAGTTGACCAAATATCAATCTTTAAAGTGATTTGAGCAGGAATAAACTAATCATATTCTACCAACAAGTTTTCTCTGCGAGTTTAGATTTCAAGGTTGCTTGGCCAAAGAATTAGAGGAAGAACCATGTTAAAATGATAAGTTGATAACTATGGAAACTTCAATAGGAAGACGTAGTAGTCCCTAAAAATAGTAATTTTACTAAGATGAGAAGCACACTAGAAATAGGATAATAAAATGGTGCAAGCTCCTATGTAATAGTTTTGTAATAGTTTTTATACTACCTACTAGTTTGCGTAGAAGAAAGCTTCATATTTAGGAGATCATAAACCATGAATATTAATCAATCTGAATCTAATTTAAAATCTGATTTCTAGACAAAAGGTGAGACCTTTGCATGGCGATGCAGAGGTGTGGCGGCCATCAAGCAGATAATGGTGGAGCAATTGGGGTTGGCGACGAGCGCCCCCTTCCCCGACCTCCCCTTGAGCCTAACATGCGCCATCGCCTCGGGATTCACTTCTGGTATAACCAGCGGCACCTCGGGAACCATGCGGAACGCCGAGCTGTTGTCGACGACGATCGCCCCCCTCTCGACTGCGGCGGGCCCCATCTCCTTGCTGATGGAGCCCCCGGCGCTGAAGAGGGCGATGTCGACGCCATCGAAGCTCTCGGGGCGGAGCTCCTCTACCATGTACTCCCGATCCTCGAAGGAGAGCTTCTTCCCCGCGGAGCGGCGGCTCGCGAGCATCTTGATGCTGCGGTAGGGGAAATCGCGGTCGGAGAGGACGCTGAGGAACTCCTGGCCCACGACGCCGGTGACGCCCACCACCGCCACGGAGGGCCCGTCCTCGCGGAGGCTCATGCGCACCGCACTGGCGGGGGCGCCGCGCGGCTTGGGACTGCATCCGAGGAGGGAAGAGGAGAAGAGGTGGTGGTCGCGGTGGGCGGAGGCCGTCGCCTGCATTGTTGTCGGAGGGGTTTAGGGTTAGTGTTTCCGCTAGGGAGGTGCGGGAGATGGGGCAGGGGAGGCTGCGGGAGGGGAATGAGCGGTCCTTCCATCGGACGGCTCTCGTGAGGTTTGATTTGGCGTTTTCTTTTCTTGTTAGGATTAGGACCTGGTCTGATATTAATTTTTATTTCTTATTATAGTATTAACAGCAAACTATAAGCACCGGGACGCGAACGTAGATATAAACCAAGAGTCACTGTTTGCCGTGCTGTAATTGTATGACCGAATGGCGTCATTTTACTGCATTCTATAGCAATTTATTCTTTTAAAATAAAATTTTAATTCGAAATAAAAAAGTGTGAGAGAATAGAGAAAGAAGATCCGCTGGGACGATGGTGCAAGAGCTGATTTTGTGCATGCTTTCCGGCATGCTGGTTCATGTAATGTTTAGAATAGTTTGCTTTTTTTCAATATAACATCCATATATTTTTATAATTTTTTATTATTTTTGTAGATCGCACCGCGAGTTCTATTGCGGAACTAATTAGTGTAACGGAGATAAACACTCAAGCTGTCGCCAATTTCATGCAGGTTAATTTTTAATTTTTATTTAAATTGTTTAGTTATGTTATTTAATTTAGTAAATTTTAATAATTTTTTTATTTTTTATTTTGGACAGAGAACCAGTATGCAGAGAGCTGGTGCTCATGTTGGAGCTGGCATGTCGGTTGCGCAGCCGTCGTTTTCTTTTCTTGGACAGCTTGCACAGGTTGGAGCTGGCTCATCGGTTGCGCAGTCGTCGTCTTATTTTCTTGGACAGCTTGCTACGCAGAAAGCGTTCGGATTGGACGCCATACCGACAACCATACCGACAGACGTATGATCAAGAAATCCACTCCGCGACACAGAGGATCTGAAGCCGTCGGATGTAGATTTTTTACAAGACTATACATAGGACTAGTTTAATTTTTTAGTGCACTAATTTTGATTTTTAATTTTAGAATTCTAATTAGGAATAGTTTAATTTTTTAGTGCACTAATTTTGATTTTTAATGTATAGAGTTCTAATTTTGGAATGAAAATTTTCAGTATATAACACTAACGGTAAGTGAGGATCACAACTAAGAAATTTTAATTAGATTACGTGTATCCAAAGATCTCTACTCTATGTTAGTTATTCTCATTTTTTTATTATTGAATGTACCTTTTGCCATCATGTTCATGGACAGGACTCGGATTCAAATCCGGGCCGAGCCAAATTTCTTAATCATCCGGCCCAGCCCAGCCCTTCGGCCCGGAAGGCGTGGGCCGTGTCGGGCCGGGCCGTGCTTCGGGCCGGCTTTTTAAAATTTTTATTTTAATTTTTTTAAAAAAAATATATATAATTTTAAAATATAAATATAAATAATAAATTATTTTTATTTAATTTTATATTTTTATAACAAAATTAAAATTTATAAAAATAATTATAAAATAATAAATTTTAAAATTTTTTAAAAATAAGTCCAACTATTAGACTATTAATAGTATAAAGTTATTGGTGCTATCAAGTTTTCTACCCTTAAATCAATCCCTCATCTTCACCCGTTAGATTTTACTATTTTTCCAACCATCTATTAAATCCAAGGGGCTCACTATCATCTCAACTATACATCTTTTAATCCAAAGATTAAAAACTTAATAGCACCAATAACTTATTACTATTAATAGTATTCCAGCCTAGCTCTTAAAAAATTATTTATAAATTTTTATTTTAAAAAATAAATTTGAAAAAGAGTTTTGGTCCAATAGACTATAAAATTTTGATCTATTGGATCAAAACCACATCTTCCAAGGTCGAGGAGGTCTTATGGGAAGTCTTATGGGAAGAAGGGCCAAAAAGAGCGCTTCTCCCCGAGCCTTTCTACTTGCCTTGGGTCTTGGGGTTCGGGCCTTGCTGGCCCGGCTGGCACGGCTCACACGGGCTGTGCCGTGCCGGGCCGAGAGGCCTGCACGTTGACCCGGCACGGCTTAGGCTCGCCAAGGGTCGTGCCGGGCCGAGCCGAGCCGATGGGCCTTGAAGAAATGGTCTAAAACGGCTCGAAAAATTAAATAGGACCGGCCCGGCACGAATAGTAACCGTGCCGGGCCACGGCCCGGCCTGGAGTCGTGCCGGGCCGGGCGGGCACCCGCGGCCCGTTTAAAACCCTAGGTCTAGGGTTTCAAAATCCCACTTTTGTCTCTCTGTCATCTCCTTGTTGGCCCCGTTCTCCCCTACGGCAGGCCCCCCACCTGGCCTTCCTGAAGCTTCCACCTCCCACACCCTCTCCCGCGCTCGCAGCCGACGCCCGACGCTTATCTCCGGCCGGCGACTTTTGTCCATCGGACGGGTCTCTTGAGGTATGACCTGACCTGGTAGTGATAGTTCGACGGATTCTTACATTTGATTTCCTGTTACGAGTTTTGCTGTGATAAGTTTACATCGTTATGAGTTTCGTCTAAAAAGTTCCTTCCTTTGAAAAAGATCCATCTCGAACTTGATTCCATAGTTATGAGTTTTGCCGATTACTAGATGAGTTTTTTGGCATCTCCTTTCCTCTCTGAAGGATTAAGCACACCTAGATAAGGTGCAACATAAACAGTATGAAGTATGTACCCACAGAGTCCTCTCAAAATGTCGGCCGAGGCCGCAGCTTTAACTTTCTCTCGCGGTGAACGGTCTTGTTTCGTTTCGCCTGTTAATTGTTTGTACCATTTTGCTGTTGTTAGCATCGTTTTTTCTGAGCCAATGTTGTTTGACCCTCAGTTCCCATGCAATTTCTTCTTCTTGAACGGTAGTGTTGAAACTGCCGCTCACTCTCTTGCTAATAAGAGAGACTTCATTGGGACCGAGGGGTGAGAATTCCTCCTTAGCATCTGGTTCATCATCTCATCTGTTGCCGAGAGAAGCTCTTGCCGTGCGCCGGCTGTAATAGAACGAGAAAGAGGATGGGGAAGGGGAGGAAGAAAGAGCCCAGATTATCCAGATATAAATAAATTTTATGAAATTTTATTTTTTTAAAACTCTCTCTTACAACAAAAACTTGATTGGTTCTATTTATAGAACCTAAAATTTTATCCTAATCCTGATTCCTGCTGACTTGACATTCAGCCAGAAAATTTGAGATTTTTTGGTGAGTCAATTTAATCCGAAATAGCTTGAAAAAGATGAAAATCCCAACCATCTTGAAATAAGTAAATAAATTTAGACCATACTTGTTTTGCATCGAAGATTGTACTAGTAGAATTGTCGGCACGCACAAGAGAGCGGGTGAGAAAAAACAAAACCCGACTAACATATTTGTTTACAGAAGCACTTTTACATCTATAGAGATAGATGGCCCTATCTCTGTAAATTGTAACTGGCAGCAAAATAAATTCACCGCGAGGTTGGTGATAACGACCATCTTCTTCCCTATTTGACTCCAACCTCTCTCCAGTCCTCGCCCTCATATTTTTGCCCATTTAAGTGCAGTGAAGACACCCTTGCAACTAATGGCTCTCAGCCAAGCTTCTGCAGCTGCGGGCACCTTTGACGGCAGATCATCCTCCGAAATGCCGGGTTGTTTCCATGTTTTGCTCGTCGACAGTGACCACACTTCCCGCAAACTCATTGAGAGTATGCTGCTTGCATGCAACTACTACAAAGGTACCGTAGTGGTTTGCTTTAGCATTACAAGAATCAAATTGAATTCTGCGTGACTCCCCGATGTTTCAGTGACGGCATGTTCGGGGGGAGGGGAGGCGCTCTCTATGCTGCGAAATAGGATGGTGGAGTTCGATCTTGTGGTGATCGACGTGCACTTGCCAGACATGGACGGCTTCGAGTTATTGCAATTCATATGTGATGAGACGAACCTTCCCGTAATCGGTAAGCACCTCTCTGTTTCCCTTTTCTTTTCTTTCTCTTCTGGCGATTTTAAAATGATAATATAGTTGACATCTGATTTATTTTTATTTTATTTTTTTTTTCCCTGTGTTAAGTGACTTCGGCGAATGAGGAAGTAGACTTAGCAGTGCGGAGCTTGAATGTCGGAGCATCCCTATGTCTACCCAAACCCCCACCTGACTTGCTGATAAAGGAGTTATGGCAGTTCGTCGAAAGGAAGAAGTACGAACGAAAAATGCTGGTATGTCTTCTAGATGAGGATTTCTAGCTACTATGTTAAATCAGGGCTATGTTGAAATCTACTTATCATTCCGGAGCTTCGAGTTTCGTTTTCCGACTACGGTCATGCTTAATATTATGTTCTATTATATACATTATTTTGCTATGATTTTTATGATACGCTATTCTGTCAAACTGTGGTAAAATCACTTTCTGTCAAAACCAATTGCAGCTGTTCTTCACATTAGTACAAAGAATCGCCTTGGTAATTCTGGAACTTTGACGGCAGTACACAGATCCTAAAAATCCTGCATATCCTGAGATCATCATTAGGTAGCTAGCTTCTCTATTTCAAGGAGCATTAATCACCTCCAATGTTAGGAGGTCAAATAGAAGATCATTTCTCCCCAAGATCCATAGTTTTAAATAGCATTAGTAGTCGGAGCAACACATCCAATGCTTTTTCAGAAATCTTAGTCTCCACTTTGTTTTTTTGAGGGTGGAAGGTTAATAATCTCTTCCTCGTCTTCCTCTTCTTCTTCTTCTTCTTCTTCTTCATATTCTTCCCCCTCCTCGTTCTCTTCCTCGTCTTCTTCTTCATATTCTTCATATTCTTCCCCCTCCTCTTCCTCGTCTTCTTCTTCATCTTCTTCTTCATATTCTTCCCCCTCCTCTTCCTCCTCTTCTTCTTCTTCTTCTTCTTCATATTCTTCCCCCTCCTCTTCCTCCTCTTCCTCTTCCTCTTCTTCTGCTTCTTCTTCTTCGTTAGGATGATCAAAATACAGTGCAGGAATTTCTTGAGGAGATCTCAAACTCGACACGCATTTGAACTGTCACAAAAAAGATGAGTACAAGACATTCAACCAAAGAAAATCAAACCAGACGAGCCATGTTTACGGCTACTGATTGTAGTTAACAAGAAGAAAGAGGGCTTTAAAGAAATTACTGTGTGATCCATGTACTTCTTTCGGATGTTCACTAAAGAAAATTCTTTCTTATTCAACTGCAAATCATGCATAGCTGTGACACACTCCGTTAAATCAGATGCCGCATACTTAGTAAACTTCTCCAACTGTTTGCTCTGTAGAGAAGATATAACAAAGTTAACTGAAAACAGAAGGACAGAAAAAAGGCAGAGCATGGTGATAACATAGAGCTCTATTTCAAAGAAAAGCCTTTTGTTTTTGTACATAAAAACTTCAATGAAAAGCCATAGTTTTTGTAAATGGGCCTGTTCTCACCCAGGGACGTCTTTTTGGCTCAATGGTGAACCTCGCAAGGAAAACTGCTGAAGCAGCGACAATTGATGGTAAGAAGCCAATGCAACCGTAGTCGAGTAAAGTTAACTCAGCAAGGTAATTCGCAAGAAACTCCAACCGTAGCTTTGAGTACTGTAGAAACAACATAAACATCATAAAGTAAAACAAAGCAAAAAGAATGCATTTTGAGCCCCAGAATATAAAAGCCTAAACCGTGGCATCATCCTCTCGAGCGACTATTATGAACCGCCTGCAGGAAACGAAATATAGGTTACAGTTTGGGCAATGAATTACTAGATTGAGTCAATCAAAAGAATAAGAAGGTTTTCAATTCCAAAATGAGATTGTTGCGTAATTTCATCAGAAAAAGAAAAATAAAAGAATGAGATTGTAGAAGGAGGATCAATTTGATTTCTCCGAAAGACGAATGACCTGAGGAAAGTTTTTGCTGTCGGATTCCCAACTTCGTATTCGAGAATTTTCAGTATATCTCCCTCCATATTCACCACCTGCACTTCAACATGTTGCTGGCCGTCGAGTCAAAGAAACAAGTAGATATAATCATACTCATTAAAGAGAGCAGAAAATTTACTTCTCGTGTCGAGTAAGCCCAATTAGTATTGGAGTACTGTGAGGCCGTAACATGAGTTATATGTCCATATTTTCTGCGCTCATTGAATACCAACCACAGAGAAAGAGAGAGAGAGAGAGAGACTTCTGAGAATTAAGAAACAATTAAGAAGAGCCGGAACAAACCATGGAAGTAAACAAAAAAGACTACAGCTTACGAGGCAATGAGCATTGAAGACATCCCAAGAAGCTGCAGCTGCTTTGCAGTAATAGAACTGAAGGATAGGAATCTATCAATGTACGATACGGCGCGGTAAATAGTATCCGGTTCAAACTGTAACTCGTATGCCATAATCACCATCCAGTCCACCAGATGTTCCCGCATAGAAGCGGTCACCTCCGTTTGTACCGTCTTTAGATAATCCGCCCGCGCCATTCTCTTCTCCTCCATCTAGAAAACATTCCCACCGCAATTGCCAAGAACCAAATAACCAAATCGGATCAAGAACTCCGTAAAACAAAACCCCGTTCGTGATGAACTGAAAGATCGACAACAAACCTCCATCTCTCGGAGGTATAACTGTGTCTCCGAAGCGTAATCCCCGTAATCCTCCAACTTCATCTCGGGCTAAAGAGCACCTCCACCTCTTTCACTCCACTCTGCGCAAATTTAGTAGCAATCTCTTCAATATAGTCTAGCTTATCTCGATTCATCGCCTATCCTAAAAGTATTTTCGACACTGTATAGTCCGCCAAGTTCTTGGAATCCTTGTTAGGTGTAATACTCCGTAAAAACAGGTTCAATCGTGCGCAACTACTAAGATGTGAATCTCTTCTTCTTTGAGAAGCCTAAGAGAGAAAATCTATGGTTTTATGAGGTAAAAGAATTCACATACACTGCAGTGGCTTGCAAGAACAAGTGCTTGTTCAAGAAGCCATATTCCGCAAGAAACAGCTTCGAATGCATAAATTCTTCACCGAATTTATCAAATAAATTTGCAACTGTAGTTGTTTGATTTGGAGCTGTGTGTGTGAGAGAGAGAGAGAAAGAGAGAGAATTTAGAGCTGTAAAGGTACTAAAAGTTAAGAGAAATAAGGGAGTTTTAGGAGGATGGGGTGGTTGAAGAAGTCGCACGTGAGAACTTCAAAACCCACACGTGCGCACGCTCAACGGTTTCGCGCGCGCGCCTTTCGGACCATCTTAAGCTGGGAACAGTAAACGGGTCGGATAATATTTTCTGACCTTTACCAGACCTTGGATCCGGTCGGAGCCAGATTTGACTTAGCAACTCGCGATTTGGATTCAGATCCGCACAAATAAGGATCCGGATATCCCACATGTGTGAGAACACCCACATGCATGTACGTGTGTTAGTAGTAACCAACCATCATTTATAATTTTATCAAAATTCAATGCTTGTGTCCATTTTAAGCAAATATGATTGAAAATCTAGTATTCATATTTGGAGAAATGTGTACCATCATAAAAAAAATATATTAAATTTTAAAACATACATCAACCGTTTCTAACATAAATGGCAACAAATTTAGTAATAAATATCTAAAACTCGAGTTCAAAACCTAATTGCTCGCTTCACATTTTTAACTAAATTTATTTTAAAAATAAACAAAACAAATAATATATTATTTTTCTCTAAAAAATAATAATAATAAAATACATAACACTCAAAGGACTCAACCTCTAAACTTAAATTCAAATTCTAGGAAGCTCCTAAAATAAAATAATTGTTTCATATAATTTCACAAATTTAATATTTCTACCATCTAAAAATCTACAATAATTTTACTATTTCACTAATACCTTTTAAAATTACACAAGTTGAGTTGAATGATAATAATTTATATATTGTCAATAAAAAAATATACAAAGAATTATCAAAATATTACAAACCTTGAACAGCTTCTTACTATTATATGGACATAAATTGAGATGTAAGGCATATTCTGTTAAAACCATGAAACCTTATTATCATGCTATCTAAAACTGCTACAACACCAATTGAGCATTTTTCTGAAGAGGCTCAACAACTATGTGTAATTTTTGCCACAAATATACATAAAGAATGATGTTACTAGAGATACTTCCTCAAGAAAAACAGATAAACCAAGAAATTCAGAAGCATAGAATTTTGATGACAACATATTCTCATCATGATATTCATAATTCCAAAATCACCTCTGCTCAAAATTGAGAATGACAATTTCTTTGAATAAGTACAAGCAATGGCCCTGGTAAGTTTTGTCAGTTCTTTTAACAGCAAAGCAATGATGTTGCATATTTACTTTCTCCAAGCTTCTGTGCTCCAAAGGGCTTCAATCTCCTCTGCCAGGTGATTTGGGATTGCACTTTCCACAAGTGCAAAGCTACTAAGCCTCAATTAGTAATCAGTGGTTGGGACCATACATCTAATAATCTCCTGAAAGGCTAACCTTTGAAGTTATCAAAGTATAATGCAGGTATTTCTTGAGGAGATAGCAAGCTCGACACGCACTTGAACTGTCACAAAAAGTAAAGCAGTTCAGCCAAATGAAATCAAACTAGAGAGAAGTCATTTGATACATTTACAAAGTAACTATCAGATTAAAAGGAAAACAAAATTTACCCTATGCTGCTTGTATTTATCCCTGATAGACACCAAATTAGATCCTTTTCTATTCAACTGTAAATCATGTATAGCTTGGATACAATCCTTCAACTCAGACACTTTATACCCAGTACACTGCTCCATCTGTGTGCTCTGTGGAGTTATTACATTGTTAGCCAAGCAAAATAAAGTTTGCACAAATGACAAAGAACCCAATTAAAAGCAAGTTACAAAGCAGCTTGCTCTTACCCAAGGATGGCATTTCGGGTTGATGGTGAACCGTGCAATAAAAACAGCCGATGCAGCAACAATTGACGGTAAGAACCGAACACAGCCATAATCCAGTAGACTTAACTCAGTAAGGTAACTTCCAAGAAATTCCAATAGTAGATTGGAGTACTGTAGAAAGTAACACAGGCCATCATAAGTAACCACTAACCAAACCAAAAACAAATGCATCATAAGGTCACATTAAAACAGACCAAGGTGAGCAAGCATTTACCTTGTTATCCTCTTCACCCAATTTTACAAATCGCCTGCAAGCAACAAAATACAGAGTACAGTGAGCACAGTAGATTACTATTGAACAGTGGCTCAAACAGTTAGGTTCTTTTCATGCGATTGTTGAAGTGCCATGATAATATTAAGGGAAATCAGAAAGCTTGTTACCTTAGAAAAATTTTAGTGGTAGGATTTCCCATCTCAAATTTGAGGAAGTTTAGAATGTCACTCTCCATCTTCACAACCTGCATCCCCACATATAGCTAGCAATTGAGACACAACCCAAAGAAATAACTAAACATTACCACATTTGTAACAAAAAGGAGCAAAAAACTAACCTCTTGCTTTGTGTAAGTATTGTCGGTGATGTAGCAAAAATCCTCCACATGAGGAGGGCTTATCTCTTCATACTTCCTGTACGAGTTGAATCCCAAACAAGAAAAACACCAATAAATACAGATAACAAGAGGGGAAATAGCTGATCACAGCTGAAAAATAGAAAAAAGATTAGAGCTTACGAGGCAATGAGCATCGAAGACACCCCGAGGAGCTGCAGATTCTGCCTATTAATAGAATTGAAGGATAGGAATCTATCCATATACGATATAGTGAGGAAAAGAGTATCTGAAACAAGCTTATACTCCTCCGCCACTTCAACCAACCAATCCACCAAAATCCCCCTCATATTAGCAGTAACATCCTTTTGAACCATCTCAATGTAGTTCGCCAGTGGCCTCCTCTTCGGCTCCACCTGAAAAAACCCACCAAGTAGCCAGCACCCAGATCAGATCACACCATCCTAGTAAGAATTCTATATGAATAAACCCTAATTACGGCAGCCCAGAAGCTCAAACACCAACCTCCATGGATCGGAGGTACTGGTAAATATCACAAACATATTGCGAGCACGTCTGCGGGTCATCGATCTCAGAGATCTCCAACGGAGGCCTCTTCTCATCAACAGCTACCGCCGCCACCACCTTCTCCTGCTCCCCCCCCTTGGATCTGAGCTTGAGCTTGAGCTTGGGCTTGGAAGGGGCGGCGAGGGGATCTGGGGAAGGGTTTCGGACGATGGCATTGGAGAGCGTGGGGAGCTCGCTCAACGCCACGCGCTTCTTCTTCGCCGGGGGTTTGTTCGCCGCGGATGAGGCCCCAGCGGCGCGTTTTGCCGCGGCGCGGGTGTGGCGGGGGCCGAGGTTCTCCTTGTCGGCCATGGCGACTCCTCCCTTCGTCTAAACCCTAGCTAAGGCTCGGCTAGGGTTAGGGTAAGAGAGGAAGGGAGGAGGAGGAGGAGGAGGTGTGAGGGAGTTGAAGAAGGGGTTTGTATAAGAAGAAGAGGATATGGGCGCCATTTTGGGGAGGGAGGAGGGATTCGCTTAATTCGAAAAAAAAAAAAAAAAGAAAGAGGGCGCGCTAAAGAGACCGTTGCGGTTTTAGTTTTGGGGGATTTGGGGGATTCGAAAATCGAACGTTCGAAAACTTGAGGAGGGGGGAGGGGGCTGAAATTTGGGGTTGAAATTATAAAAATTATCTGGGGGAAATTTTGGGGATGGGGACTTGGGGAATTGGGGAGGAGACTTTGGCGGGTTGCGAACTTGCGATTCGACTTTGCTTTGAAGCGGGAGGATGAACTTCGCTTCTTTTTTTTTTTTTCATTTTGGATTTCAAATGCGAACCGGAGGTTTCCTACGGATAGAGTTGTGCGGAGCTGGTACAATCCGAACAGGTTGCAGTGCTTTATTGGTTATGTAACTTATGTTTGGTTGGAAAAAATTAAAAAAATAAATAAATAAAAGGGTATACCCTCTTGTTCTCCGAACAAAAAATTATTAATTTTTAAAATTTTACATATTCTAAAAAATTAAAATTAAAATTAAAATTTTAGCTTTAATTTTTAATAAATTTATACAATTTTTAAATTTTTTAATTCTTTTATACAAATTTTTAAAAATTATAATTTTTTAAAAAATTTACATTTTTAATAAATTAAATTTTTTATATACAAAAATTAAATTTAAATAATACAAATTATAATTAATTTTTTTTAAAATAAATTTTTTAAAAAGTAATTTTGTTAATTAAAAAATATATTTTTTTTTTATTTTAATTTATCAAACTAAACATAATTTTTCTTCTACCCAAACACATTTGGAATGGGTACAAAGGGGGATATCCCCCCTTATACCCAAATACTTTTGGGTATCGTTTGTTTCAGGGCTAGAACCGGGAATAAGAGGTTTATCCCCCTTATTCTACCAAACGCACCAAGAATTATTCGGTACAGTAGTTCTAGTACAAGCAGAATAAGCTAGAACAACAGTTCTTATCTATTATTTTATAATTTTTTTTTTTTATTAAACTATCCCTCCTCCCCTCCTTTCTCTTTTTCCAATACACTCTCATTATCACAAATTTCTCTCTCTTCTTTCTCTTTTTTCCTTCCCAATACACTCTCATCATCACAAATCCCTCTCTTTCTTTTCCTTCCCAATACATTCTCATCATCACAAATCCCTCTCTCTCCTCTCTCTCTTTTCCTTCCCAATACACTCTCATCATCACAACCTCTTTATTCTTCTTATTCCTCATTCTCATACCAAACACAAAATCTCTTATCCCTGGAACCGAACCAAACGTTTTTTCGCTCTTATTCCGTACTTTATACCTATCCCCAGAATAGCTAGTCCTGGTTATTCCGTTACCAAACGATAAACCGGGGATATCCCTCCCAAACGGGAATATCTCCGGTTTGGGGTTGGGATATCCCACCCCAAACCCCAAACCCCCCGAACCAAGCATCCCCTTTACTCCCTCTGTGACACCCCCAGAATTTGGATTAGTCCTCTATATAAATGATATAATAGGACTAAATCTCTAACCCGGCTATAGCATTTTGGATGGTAGCAAGATCCAAGAGGAACATGAGAGTTAAGCGTGCTAGAGCTAGAGTAGTTCTAGGATGGGTGACCCCCTGGGAAGTCGGGGCGTCACAGTTGGTATCAGAGCCATTCACCAGCCGGAAATGTGAGATGAGTCTCGGCTGAGCCAGGGTTACATAGCGGGTAGAGCGAGGCTCCCCGGCTAATGACCGTTGTGAGTGGAGTGCAGCTCCTCACAAGGTCGGCTAAGGCTAGCGCGACTAGTCTCACATCGCCTGGTGCTTGTGAGTGTGCTTAAGCCTGACGTGAACGTCAGGGCTTAAAGGGGGGAAGAATGTGACACCCCCAGAATTTGGATTAGTCCTCTATATAAATGATATAATAGGACTAAATCTCTAACCCGGCTATAGCATTTTGGATGGTAGCAAGATCCAAGAGGAACATGAGAGTTAAGCGTGCTAGAGCTAGAGTAGTTCTAGGATGGGTGACCCCCTGGGAAGTCGGGGCGTCACACCCTCTCTCTCTCCCCGTCCCTTCCCAAGGCAGTGCCTTGGGAAGGGGCGTTTTCTTTTTTTTTTTTCTTTTTTGTTTTCATTTTTTTTTCTTTTATGCTTCGCGGTTTTTTTTTTTAATTTAAAATTTTAAATTATAAAAAATATTTAAATTTTAAAATTTATAAATTTTTATTTTTTTTAATTTTATATTTTAATAAATCTAAAAAAAAAAAACTACTACAGCATAAAAGGCAAACTCTTCGGTATCGTTTAGTAACGGAATAACCAAAACTAGCTATTCTGGGGATAGGTATAAAGTACGGAATAAGAGCGAAAAAGCGTTTGGTTCGGTTCCAGGGATAAGAGATTTTGTGTTTGGTATGAGAATGAGGAATAAGAAGAATAAAGAGGTTGTGATGATGAGAATGTATTGGGAAGGAAAAGAGAGAGAGGAGAGAGAGGGATTTGTGATGATGAGAGTGTACTGGGAAGGAAAAAAGAGAAAGAAGAGAGAGGAATTTGTGATGATGAGAGTGTATTGGAAAAAGAGAAAGGAGGGGAGGAGGGATAGTTTAATAAAAAAAAATATATATAAAATAATAGATAAGAACTGTTGTTCCAGCTTATTATGCTTGTACTAGAACTACTGTACCGAATAATTCTTGATGCGTTTGGTAGAATAAGGAGGATAAACCTTTTATTCCCTGTTCTAGCCCCGAAACAAACGATACCTTCAGGTAAGGTTAGATTGAAACTAACCTTCATCGATCACAAATTTAAGATTCCTAAATCAATTCTCACTCCCAACCTAAAAAGAAAGGAAAAAAAGTAATGGAGATTAGAATAGTGAGATAGTGTTTAGCCGGAGAACAAACCGGAAATAAGGCTTTTTTTGAAAATAATTTGTTTAAAAAAGTTATTTTTCAAAATGATCCTATAAAAATTTTAATTATAAAATTTATCTTATGAATGTCACATATGCGCCACGCGTGTGCGCCACATGAGCGAGCGAGACTGATGTGAATTAAGTTGAACACGGGGAATCATTTCCCGTGTTCAAGATAAAAAATCGTGGTTAAAAAAAATCGGACCAAATCTATAAAATTCAAAATAATAATTTAATTTTGTAAAATTTTAAAATCAATAATTTTTTTTATGTAAATCCGTCTTAAATTTATTATTCAAGGGCAAAAATATAAAAAATACAAAAATAAGAAAAAAAGGTAAATTTTTCCCGTAAAGAGCCAAAGAAAAACCCTCGACGCCACTTCCGGTTAACTTCGGTCGAGCGATCCAAGCGAAATAAAAATCTATACTTCTACTTCCACTTGCCATGAAAACCAAGATGAAAATCAAAACGGTAATCTCTAAAAAAAAATTATATTTCGATCTTAATCAGTGATGTAGTACGATAGATGAGAACAATGCTTTTAATCATAAGATAAAAAATTTTAATTTTTTTTCTCCTAATATATCAAAATCTCAATTCAACTACGAAATTTTATTGTAGAATTTGATGCCTATTAAGGAGAATTCAAACACGAAAAATAATTTTTCGTGTTCAACTTAATTCACGTTCGCCTTGCCCGCTCATGTGGCGCACATATGGCATCCATATGATCATTTTTATAATTAAAAATTTTATAGAATTATTTTAAAAATAAAAATTTTTAAAATACCATTTTCAAAAAAAATCTCTATAAATAAATAAGGTCTTGTTCTTCTAGTATTGTTTTCAAACTTGTTTGATTACATATGAAAACAATAATAGTTATCGTTTTTTTTGAAACAAATTGGTATAAGACTATAACTACTGTTCTACCATTTTATTTGGAACAAACTTGTTTTTATTTAAAAACAAACTTAATTAAAATAAATATAATTTTACTTATTATATTAATTTTTAATTAATCTAATATTTTGACTAATAAAATTATTTTATTAACTAACTATATAACAATTAAATAATGAACTAATTAATTTATTAATTTATTACATTATTTATGATTAATTAAATTACTAATTAACCATACTTATTATTAATTATTTTATCAATTAATATTTAAAATTATCTAAATAATTAATTAAATATGTTAAATTATTATTTAATTAATATTTTTATGTTGATTAATTAGATAAAATATTATTATTTTAAAATTATAATTATTTTTATTTTTGCTATTTTTATTTTTTTAAAAAACTTAATTTTTACTGTAAAATTAGTATTATTTCTGCTTATTCAAAAAATTATTCAAAATAAAAAATTTAAATTTTGCAGTAAGATATGGGGAATAATATAGAGGTATAGATTACTTATATTAGAATCAAATGATATTTTAAGAAATAAAATTAAAATAAAATAAAATTTTATGTCTTGTTTTCTAACCAAATTCGGGTCATTTAAAATTAAAACCAACCCATGTTTAGACTCAATAACAACTTTAAGATCCCCAAACCAATTCTCACTCTCAACCAAAAAAAAAAAAAAAAGGGCAAAAAAAAAAAAAAAAAAGAAAAAAAGAAACGGAGCATAGAACAGTGAGAGGCTCCACCGATCTCGGGCGATCGCTCCAATTACGACGAGACTCTGGAAGAGTCGAGAGAGAGAGAGAGATGTCGATGGAGTGGGGCGGAGCGGAGGCGAGCGATCTCAAAGCGGCGGGGGCGGAGCCGCTCCCTCGCGGCCGCAATGGTCTCGTGCTCAAGGGTTGGTGTATCGAGTCGCGCAAGCGCTCCATCCTCAACTCCCTCGCCTTTCGCGAGTACGCAACCCTCCGATCTCTCTCTCTCTCTCCTTTTTTTTTTTTATATATATATTTTTATTGTTTGATCTTCGAAACCCTAGCTGCACGATCTTCGCTCTTTCCAGTTTTCATCGAAACAATCGGATCCGTTATTTTGTTACCCTAGCGATTGTAAATGGGTTTAGGGTTGGTTAGAGGAGAATTTGCGCGCAATCGAAGCTTTAATTATTTGGTGATTAAGAAATATATGTTAAGGAGATAGTTGTGTTTATGCGGCGAAAGAAGCAACAGTGTGTTGAAGCAATTCTTATAGAAATTTATGAACAATTTATAGGAATTTTGGTACAGTTGGAACGATGCATATTTTGGGAGCAATTACGATTCCTGATAGTGATTTGTTTGCGAGAGCAAGTAGAAGGGAAATGCTGTAGAGTGGAAAATGATTTAAGTTAATTAGATTATTTTTAGTTGATTACTTGTACAATTAGGATTAGGATAAGATATGATAGTAGTTAAGGCATGGATTCTTCCTGAAAGGCTTTGGTCTTTTATTTGTCCAAGAATAGTAGTAGTTTTGTTTGAGTCTTCGATGAGATAGCGAATGAAAGAGAAAATTTGTATATTGGTATTTTTTGAAGCTAAAGTTGAGATACTACTTATTCGTTATTACGATTTTTTATTTCTTGCGGTGTTTCTTTAGGTGGGAAGAAACGCTTGGAACGTCACATATGCCTGAGATGGTTTTCGGAGAGAGTTCTCTGTCTCTTTTACATATAAGCTCTGGTATTAAGTTACATTTCAATGCATTAGATGCTCTCAGGGGATGGAAGCAGGAGTCGTTACCACCTATTGAAGTCCCTGCTGCTGCAAAATGGAAATTTAGAAGGTTCATTTAAGTTCTGTTCTTTGTATATTAGGAAGCACTAAGATGTTAAAGATTATGTGTTATTATTATTTTTTTTAATTTGACTCTGAATGACATTTTTTGTTATTCTACCAAGATCTAAGAGGTAGTAGTAACAACGCTAATTATGATATCCAAAATGACAAAAAACTTATTTGAATCTTCTTCTTTTTTTTTTTCGGGGTTACTTATTGTGGTTGTCTTGCAGTAAACCTTCCGAGCAAGTGATACTTGATTATGACTATACATTCACAACACCATATTGTCTTCAGTTAACAGGGGTTTAAATTGTCTTGTTTTTTCTCTTTACTTATTGTTGTCGCCTTGCAGCAAACCTTCTGAGCAAGTGATACTTGATTATGACTATACATTCACAACACCATATTGCGGCAGTGAGATGATAGAACCGAACTATGAAAAGGTGTTTATTCGTCTTCACAGTTACAGAGCTTTTTTATTAAATATTAGATATAGTCTTCTTATTTTATTTTTGTTTGTTATATTGGTTATTTTTGCCTCTTTGAATATGTTATTTTGGCGGCAAGTAAAAGCTGCTAAATCAGTCCGCACCGGTTGTTTTGTTGTAGTTTGGAGTCTCAACATCTTGTATCTTTCCACATAGATAAAATTTTTTTGTAGGACTTTATCTTTCTGAATGTGATTTGTGCTGATTAAATTGAGAAAAGTTGTTACATTTCCCATTGGCACCCTCTTCAGACACTTCGTATTTACTTCCTGATGTTCCATTTTTCTAGAACACCTCAACCTGAAACATTTCTAGTTTGCTCACCACAAGCACAAAAATATTAAGCAAAGATAAATAATTATGCAAAACATTGAGTTGACTTGTTATTGTAACATGGGTTGTACTTCTTACATGCTTATATTTGTTTCGGTTCATCTAGCTTGGTATATAGGTATTATGAGATAACCGCTTTAACTTCTGAATGCCATTGCAATGCAGAAGGGTTTGCATTGGCAGGACACAGATGAGCGAATTGATCTGGCTGCACTGTCGTCAAGAGAACCAATTCTTTTTTATGATGAGGTTGATTAGCTTGATAAAATAGCTAATAGGGTGATAGATGTAGTTGCCACCTCTAATTAGAGTTTAACCTAATTATCTAGGTTGTTTTGTACGAAGACGAGTTGGCTGACAATGGAGTATCGCTACTAACGGTGAAAGTGGTAAGTGTTTTTTAGCTTGTCTGATTAACAAGTTGGCCTTTAATAGGCAATAGTATTTAGACTTTTGAAGTTTTACAGAGCCTTTTATTGTATGCCTGCAGAGAGTGATGCCGAGCTGTTGGTTTCTTCTATTACGTTACTGGGTAATGTTTAAATGCCTCGGCTAAAATGTGCCCCTTACATTTTTTATTTAGATTCCGTTATTGAATATCTGAAGTATGCATTAGATAATGGAATGCCTAGGTACTGAGGAAGTTTTGATGGAAAAAGACTTGGATTATCTTGATTAATTATCATGTTAGTTTTCTATAATGTTAGTTGTACTTATTGGAATAGTTCTGTTGTTCATAGTATCATTTTTTAGCTACTGAATGTGTTCTTTTGACAGCTTAGAGTTGATGGAGTGCTAATGAGGTTGAGGGATACTCGAGTTTATTGTCCTTTTGGTAGTAATGGCAATGCTGAACCTGTAGTTCTACGAGAAAGCTGTTGGAGGGAAGCAACTATCCAAAGTTTGTCTGCTGTAAGTCTATTTGCTCTTTTAATACTACATTTAGTGTGCAAGAAATCCTACCTGACTTTGCTCTACGATAATGCTATGCTTTGATTTAGAATTTTCTGTTCTTCTTGTAACTAAGAAAATATAAGTAGAATTGCCTTTCTCAAATCTTGTTCTGTCGTGCAGAAAGGTGTTCCTTCTGATTCCGCAGCATATGGAGATCCCAACCTCATAGTTCATAAGCTCCCTATAATCATGCAAAAGAACCAAAGGCTGAAGATTTCAAGCTAATCACTCCAAAGGTTTCTTCTTCTCTCCTGAACTTCATCATGAACTTAGTAAATATCTAGCTGATAAAAACACACGAACTGACTAGTTTTCATTGGACCATATTTCGTATTTATATTCGCATCCTAAATGCACTTTATTTTTATTTTTTTTGCATATAAATTTCCTTTACATAGAGGGACATCAATTATTTTTGAATTGGCTCATATACTTATTCATTTTAAAATACAGATGTATCAACGAAGAAAGTAGATGGAACTAACCGTAGTTATGGGGGCCTCATCGTGTCAAGGATTACACCTCTCTTCAGGATACCGAGTGCACAGGATGTTTAGAGTATCCCTGCCCATTTGTTAAATGGAAACTTGTGGCTCTGTTTGAAGAGCGATGTATTTATAATTAGATCAATATGTATGTTTACTTTTGATGTGCCTTTTATGTGAGACTGTTGTGCTAAACGTGGTTATTTATTAGTTTAATTATTTTGGAGAATTTTTAGTTCGATTTGTGGCTGAACTGCTAAACGTGTTTACTTTTAATCTGCCTTTTATGTGAGACTGCCTTTTGTGTGAGAATTTTTAGTTTAAATTTGTGGCTCGTTCAATTTGTTCCTTTGGTGCTTGTTTTTTTTTTTTTTTTTTTTTTTTTTTTTTTTTTTTTTTTTTTTTTTTTTTTTTTTTTTTGTTTTCCTTTCTAATTTTCTTCTAAAGAACAAATGAAGGGCATTTTCACCCTTCTACCAAATTTTCACCTCGGACTTTTTCAGTTTTTACTTTTTAATTTGACGGTAATAAATCACTCGCAACGAATCTAAAAACTCCTTAGTATCATTTTCGCACATGGAGGAAGAACTCAAACATTTACACGTATGGAATATACGATACATCATTAACAAATTACAATGTACATCTACCAAGACTCGGTTCTCCATATATCATCATCACAGGTTCTAATCTTAAATGTTCCTACTAGGAAGTTGCCTAAGTTACAATTACTAAGCCAAGACTAGGGGGTCATATGTCAATTTGGTTATCAGTGCTTTTTTTTCTTTATTACTATTGTTTTTTGATGGTTGCCCAAATAACTAAACCGGCTAAAAAGGACCACTGGATCACTTGAGTCTCATTAATATACAGAACAAGAGGGGGGAAAAGAAAAAAGGGTTAGCACTGAATTAATTTGATGCGGACCGTTTTCTCGGTTTTCTGGGATTAGCATTCGTGCATTCAGTATCCGTTTGATCCGTTTGCAAATGCAGCTGCCGCAGTTCAACTGGGCGGGCTCTTGAGCTTTTCGGTCGCGCCTTGCTCAATTGATGAGGACGCGAATGACCTGCACCAAGATGAACTTTGCGTGATGTGTCCTTTTTGCCAGAGTCTTTCTTTGGCTTTAATTGGGGAACATTGGCACGACATGGATCTTGGCGTGCCTGCGATGAGCTTGAACAGAGTTCGCCCTCTTGGACTGATCCTTGTTGGATGATTGATCTTGGCCGATGCACTTGACTACGTTCATCAATGGCTTGATGTTCCCCAAGAGAACCAAAAGTTTGAATATCCTGACCCAAAAAAAGGATTTAAGGTAAAAAGTAGAACTACAATAAACCCTAGTTTATATTTTGATATTTCTAAACCTTACGAGACATCTGAATTTTGAGTCCTAATGCATTATGTAGGGGAAAAAAACAATGGAACATGAAACATTTTTACTCGGTCAGAATCCTGGTAACTTAATTATGCAGAAGAATATGAAAGTGCGAGCAGCATCTTGAGAAGATAGAATTACTGGTTATCAAGAAGACTATAAATTCATAGAGGCAGCATTCTTTTCAGTAAAGTGGTGACAAGAGGAAAAAATAAAACAAATTCGAGCAATTTGATTTAGAAAAATAGTTACCTTATTGTGGGCTTGAGAAGGTTGTGCAGTCTCAATATCGTCTTCCTCTGAATCGTCCATTTCCTCGCGTTCAAACTCCACGTGTTCACTCTCTTCATCCGAATCACTCAATTCCTCCTGTTCCATTACAATACCTGGCATAGACTCCCCATTACGCTCTTCCAAGGATTGGCGAGCATAATTATTCATTCTAGTAGGTTCCGGTCCTACAAGATTAACATCTTCCTCCCCGCACTCTTGTGATCGGGAAAAAAAACTGCTCGAATTTGAAAAACCATTATGCTTCAAATAAGAAGTCCTCGATTCAGCATGCTCAAGCGAATCTCTGCCAGAAAATTTTAAGTTTTCATTATCTGTTGCAGAATATAAGCGGAAATCCAAGTCAAGATTGTTTTCCTTCTCATTTTGGCTTACAGATTCTCTTAAGTTACAGTCAGATTGGTTGAGGAATTGATGACACTCTACATCTGATACGAAGTTGTCAGAACTTCTAATTCTGGTCGACAGAGTTGCACCAGTACTTCTTTGCAGTAGAGGGTGGAAGTCGATAGTATGTACCTCCGCAGGAGCCTCTCTTGAATAAGAAACAATGTTGGTGCTGTCTTTTACTCCCACTACGGGATCAACCTGAGTACTATTCTGAGAGAGAAAACTGTATCCGCTTACTTGACGGTAATATGATGATTGATCTTCAGGACACTGGAATAGTAAAGGATGCATCTGGAAATCAGATTCGATTGGATTTTCTTCGGCCATAGTTGTAGGACCCCCATCAGAGCACAAATTCAACTGTTTTCCTGGATTTTCTGTATTAATATATTTTGTAGCGGCCTGAGAGCTCGTAGAAACAACATCTTTCGTTGCATTAGAACTGATGTTAGAAAATAATGATCCACCATGAAAGCCATGAAAAGCTGAGCGGGATATCACACGAACAGAGGGGGGGAGGTTTACTGGTGGCAAGTCGGGAGCCAACTTCACTACCCGGGCCCCTTTATTTTTGCGTGCTTGAGGCACTGAGACCAATATATTTTTCCCTAAGGGCTTTGACTTTGACCCAGAAAATAAGTTCATAGGTGAAACAGAGTATACACTAGTCTGCTTGGATAAATCATTCGAGTTTTCAGAAGTCTTTGAGGATGTTGGAAGATCAAGCTTTGATCCACTTACTTGATGTAGATCATCACATTCATCTGTATTAATGGAGGATTTTTGACCAATGTAAGCCCCCTCATGCTGTATTAACTGAACAGACTGCGTGCCATTCCTACCAATGCTTGAGTCTGCTAAAAATGCTTCATGAACATAAGCTTCGTTTTCATTATCCATTTCATCCGAACTGTTAGCTCCTCCGTTGCCAACCTGGTACTCATTCATCCACTAAATTAATAGGATGCTTAGGTGTAAAATTATATTTGGTTCATATGTTGGTAAATTGGTTTTGTATCAGAGTAAGTTCTCCTAAAGAGGGGTACTTTTGTAATGCAAAGGCATATGCGAAAGAAATTAAGTTTTTAATGGGTATATATAATAATTCAAACTTTGCAGTGGTATACATACATATATAAATAATTTTCCACGGATATTAAGGCAAATATAATGTTTAAAGTTGATTATGTTAACCAACCTCGTTTCCAGGTATTGTCTCTGAATCAGCCATTAAAGCTTTCATTTTTCTTCGTTTTGCTTCATATAATCGCCTCTTTTCTTTAACAGCTTCACTTTTACAGTAGGACTTCTGGGTTCCAGTAGCAATTCTCCACTGACGTGGCAATAGTGACGGATCTCTATGCGGGACAAAAAATTTCCAAACAGATATCCAATCATGTTTGAATAATTTAAGTCCCTGGCTTCAGACACAAGAGTTTGATGAGATTATGACTTAAATAAGTAATAACCCATGTCAGTTTTATGAATGACTTTCAATCAACTCACCTCGTAGATGCGTGCCTTTTCATCTATTGTCAAAGGAGCGGTCTTCATACGTCGCACAGCCTGGATGAGTTGACACATAAATGAGCCTTTAAAACAAGCCAACAATTGAAAACTGAAAATGAGAAGCAGAATTTAAAACTTGACGGATTTCAAAAAATTCTCAATGCACAATGTCAAACTTTTGTTTTCAAATGCATACTTCCACCAAATTTCATCATATATAAGCATGTAATGGAAGGAGTGCACAGAACACTGCTTGTTATACATTTAAGTCATTCACTCAAATGCTTACCTTAATTGGATTCTCAGGAGCTTTGGAAGAGCTACGGTTTTTCTGTCTGACAAAAATCTGAATAAAATAAAGATCACGTTGTCAAATCATCATAAAGAAAGGTTAAAATGCCTCATTAAAAAGGTTCCATACCAAAATTCGTAAATGAAATCCATGTATTTGGAATTTATTAACACAACAACACATTTTGGTCAGAAAGCAGGCAAGTTCATGTCATATAGACATCCATAAAAGTATCCAAATAATTACAGATATTACCTGATGTTTCGACTTACAAGGAAGAAAATGCTTCTGTATTGCACCCCAATCATTATTATACTCCGTCAGTCCCATTGCTAATAATCTGCAAGAATCGTAAAAAATAAGAAAACAAAACAATAACTGAATCCTGGCTAAGTAAGAGTGATAACATTAAATCATGAATCATAAAGCGGCGTAGTCAAAGAGCTAATATTCTTGATCTAAAAAAGATTATTATGTATGAACAAAGTGCTAATAATTCTGGATCTAATTTTTACTAGCCTGAGGAATTTTGCATTAGGTATGTAGGTGCTTGAATGTATGCACGTGTATCTCACATGTCAGACAAATTGATCACATCAGTACAAAAAATCCAGTTGATGGCAAGGACCAGATTGAGACTCTTAAAATAAGTGAGGATTCCAACAGCTTCAACTAAAACAGCTATAATTAAGTTCCATAAAATGTTCAAGGATTAATTAGCAAACCAAAGAAGAAGCTCCAAACAGGAAGAAACATAGACATATAAATAGAACTCAAAAAGTAGTAGACAGAAAGATAAGATAAACAATGCAAAGAATAGAAAAAGGGAAAAAAAAGAAACCGAATTATTAAACATGGAATGTCAAGGGCAGAAAATGAGAAAGAACGCACCCATCCTCTGCATCAGTGAAAAGGACACGGTTTGCAACTGCTGGCAACGGAGGTTTATGAGGAAACAGCGCAATATTAAACAGAGGGAAAAACCTCTGTGCTAGTCTGGCTATATCCACAGGGACGAGAGCAACTGATTGCTTCTTGGTACTTTCTACAAGGGTAGCAGCTAATGACTTTTTAGGTTGCAGCTGACCAGGTGAAAGTGATGAAACTGTAGACATTGTATTAGATCCTCCAAGAAATTCATTATTACTCTCCCTGCCGGTGTCGACCATAGGCAAAGGAAAAAGAGGTTCTCTTTTCAAGTGGCTTTTGTCAGCTGCGTTGTCCAAATGACTCTGTCTATACCTTACAACAGCTGTAAAATCATTTGATAAAAGGAATGAGGTCATCAAAAATTGGAGAAGTATACATACTTACGTGAACTATGTCACATTTTAAAATGGGTACCTAAACTTTAAAATTGTGATTAACTACCGAACTGTACAATATTTTTGTTTTAAACATCCCATCAGAAATTAACAGCATTTTAAAAGTGTATATATTTCTAACAAAAACCATTCAGTTCTAACATATTTCGATAAAACATTCTAAAATGAAAAGCGCAGGTACCCATTTCAAAATGTGCTATAGTTCAAGTAAGGTCCTGTTTCTTCAAAAATTTGGAAGCCCGCACAAAATTGGCAAGCAAGTAACATAAACATATATATAGTCACCTACTAGCAGTAACATCAGTTGTGTAACTATTTGCCAGCCTTAGTGGTGCCACGTCAAGAATGGAAAATAAAGAGCACTCAATTAATGGCATCCAGTGGGAGAATTCTGAACTCTGATTAGAGGCATTATCAAGTGATGAACGAAGATATGGAGTCTCAAAACAAGTCCCCGGATAAGGAACTTTGTTAGAAACCAAGGCTTCCTCACGCCTACAAACCATCTCTGTAATCATCTTTTGGACTTCAACAACAACTGGCTGTCGTGATGGATCAAGAACACAAACAGAGAAGACTTGAACTAAAAGCTGAACATGCTCATGTATTAAGCAATAGAGCTGGCCTATTTGCTGAGCTGTGAATCCATTCCCCAAATCAGCTCCATTTTTAGAAGGAAACTGCCATCCATAGGCAGGGAGAGGAGATACTTGGGCATGAGCAACATATGGCAGAATAGGACGCAAGGGAAATTTTGGTTGCCCCGAAAAACATTTCTTACTTTCAGCTGACTCCTTAAGCCGTTTCTTCTGCCGAGTCTCCGGCCTACGGGAATCTTCCTCTTGCTTGTCATCTAATAATTTCTCATTTTCGATATTTTCATCAGCATCACTTTCTAATGCCTCCTCAATTTCAATTTCAAAGTCAGCATCATTCTCATCTTCATCCAGAATATCATTCCCCTGTCCATTGTGTTTGTCATCTCCTCCATCCACTAGAACAGCTGCAAGAAACTTACGATATTCCTCTTCTTCATCAATATTTTGTAGGTCCCCATCATCATCAGATTCCTGGAGAAAGGTCTCCAATTCTTCCAGTGTATAATTTGCAAGAGAAACGCGAGCCCGTGTGCGCTTAAAGATGGCATCCTCATCATCTATGCTGATTGTTGGATTCTGGGATTTCCCACAAACAGTCAAGTTTTCCTCCTGCTGTGTACAAGTCGTCCCTTCGTTTTTTTGAACAGGTTCTTTCCCACAGTCATCATCTGTTGCAAGCCTATAACGCATTAGGGTATTCTCATCCTCTTTTCCAATAATTAAACTACAATGTTGAGTCCCATCAGTTGGCCTAGATGCTGTATTATCATCTAGTTGATCAGAAGAGCTCCTTGTATTTTTATCAACACTAGCAGTTGCACCTTCATTTTCCGATGTCAGACTCGATGAGGCATCTGAAGGAGTTTCTTCTCTCAAAAAAGGATTGAAATCCAAATCCTCTTCTTCTTCATCATCTCCGACTTCCATATTTACGGGATTGCTAGCAGATAAGTTGGACGGAGATGACGCAATCCTTTGATGGTCAGAATGCCAGGATTCTCCATTCACTGCTGTGGCAAGCTCCGACATCCTGGAGAGAAGAAAGGAAAAGCTATCAGTTTAGGTAACCATAAGAAGAAACCCTGCAGAAAATGCCAAAAAAAAGATTTAAACATATAATTGGCCGGATCGCACCATGTCAGAGACGAAAAGTGGAGGACCAAATACATTCCTAAAGCACCTCAGCAGCAGCATAAAACAGTAACTAAAATCAACCGACAGCAAAAGTATGAGGCCCTCAATATTGTAAAATACTAAAATTTGTCCAACATTACAGGAAAATTGGAAAGAGAAATTCCGAAGTAAAACTTTCTTTGAAGAGAAAGTACTTCGGCCGAATCTACGATGATGTACTTGATGCAAAACCCCTACTAAGACCAATACACAAAAACAACTAACTCTAAAGATGAACTTAAAGAGAAAATCGTGAACAAAGCAAAACCCTAGCTCTCTATACCAACAACACTGCACTGCATAGATCAATTGTAAATATTGTGATCATGAAAAGGGAAGGGTACGCGAGAAACAATAAAATACAGAATAATTCCGCAATTAATACACCCAATTCAAAATACTTTTAACCTAATAAACGAAATCGCAACAACGAGGCTTCGAATGCTTCGATTCAATTCAAACCCTAATCAAAATCTATGAATTTGAGCACTAGAAAGAGAGAACACCTAGTAAAAAATTTGGGGAAACGTATATACCTTTCTCTATTGGATCGTTCGAGAACCTCCCTTCATTGTATAGTGAGAAGAGAGAGAGAGAGAGAGAGAGAGAGAGAGGGTTCCGAAGAGAGAGGTCGCCAATGACGCTAATCATAAATTTCGTGAAGAGAGAGAGGGCGACGCTGTTGTTGCTTAGAACACGAGATCGAACTTTTTTTTTTTTTTTTTTCCCTTATTGGAAGGTGAAAATGCACAGAGGCTCCTCAGCTATAGCCTATTATGAAAGTAACCCATAATTTTAAATTATTTGTCTTTATGTAACTAGAATTTATTTATTGAATAAATAATCATTATATAATATAAAAGTAATATATATATTTTACTTTTTAAAAAAGTTGGCCCGTTTTGTATTAGGTCCGAAACTATATGGGTCTTAATGGTTCGACCCGGCCCATTTTAGCCTTTTTATTTTATTTTATTTCTATGGGCCTTCCTCTCCGTTCTCTTAAACCGTTTTCTCCTGAAGAAGCATTAGCCGAAGAGAGAGAAGCGCCTCCTCTCTCTCTCTCTCTCTCTCTCTCTCTCTCTCTCTCGCGAGGAAACCCTCTCTCTCTTTATATGTTCGTGCTATCGCTAGGGTTTCGATGTCGAAGTCCACAATCACCTCGGTAGAGCTTAATTACCTCGTCTTTCGATACCTCCATGAATCAGGTTCCTCTCTCTCTCGATCTCGATCTCGATCTCGAAGTACCCTCGTTAAATTTGATTTTTTCTGATTATTCGATACCTGTATAATGTTATTTTTTTCCGTCGCGTTGGGTTCCGCCAGGGTTTTTTGACCTAATTTTTTGCAATTTAGGCACATGAATTCATGTTAGCTGCAAACATTTTAGATCGTTTAACGCTTTAGAGCGACTTTTGAAGTTGGATGGATTGTTAGTGAACTGCTCTAAAATCTTTGTTTACTGTGCTTAGAAGAGTTTGTCGTGTTGTTTTTTATGTTCCTGATCACTGTAGCTCGAGTGTTTTTTATTTGATATAATCAGATTTGATGCTTTGCGTGAAAATTTGAATATTTTGGGTAAGTCGGAGACTCCTCAACTTTGAATTGTTTTGATTTGAGTTATTTTTACAAATTCAATCAGCTCCTTTAACTATCAAGTATCAACTGTTAGTAGATAACAAAAATGTCATAATGTTAGTTCCATTCGAGTAACTGAAAAAATTGTTGAAAATGGCCAAACATAAGAGAAACGCCATAGATTTGGCAAAACCCCCATATCAATTGATGGAAGTTACTAAATAAAAAATAAAAAGATGAGGGGGCGTCAAAAGAAAATTAGGTAGGGGTCTATCTAAAAATAAGTTATAGTTGTGGGGGTTCTTATGCCTTTTTTTTTTGTTTCTCTCTCTATGACATTAAGTTGCTAGTCATTGTTTTCAGTTAGTTTCCCAGATGGGTTCTCTCTTGTTTTAAACTATTGATGTGCTCAGCATAGTTCTATTGCTTTTACTTTGGCCTTTCGTCTTGTTAGCAAAAAACAATGAGAGCAAATTATACAGTGAAAAGTTAGTTGGATCGGTGATACTAACACTTGTTATGTGAAATTTGCAGGTTTTGCTCACTCAGCATTTTGTTTAGGATATGAGGCAGGGATTCACAGATCTAATATTGATGGAAATATAATTCCACCTGGTGCTCTTATTACCATTGTACAGAAAGGTCTTCAATATATAGAGTTCGAGGCTAACATTAGCAATGTAAGTTTTTTGTGTCGTAGTCTTGCCATCTAATCTATTTGTTTTCTTGCTTTATTATTAGATAACATTTTTTCCCCCTTCGTTATGCTTCTTGTTTTGGTAGAGCGATATAGATGTCGATGAGGAATTTTCTCTCTTGCAACCTCTGGATCTTATTACAAAAGATGTGAATGAGCTACAAGAAATTATAAGGGAGAGGAAAAGGAAGAAATATCAGCATGAACAAGATAAGGACAAGGAAAAAGATAGAGAACGGACTCTCGGAGGTGAAAAGGAGAAGGAAAGGCATGATAGAGATCAAGACAGGGATAAAGAAAAGATGGAAAAGGATAAAGAGCAAGAAAAGGACAGAGAAAAGGATAAGCAGCATGGTGAGCGCAAAGATAAGGCCAGACTTGATGAAAATGGAGCTGGAGGTAAAGAGACCTGCAAGAAACTTATTTTCTCTTCTTTGTTACCTGTAGGCTACCTATATTAGATAAACAGCATATTTCTTTTTCTGTTTTCCTGTTACAATACAAGCATTCTTATGATGGAAACCTGGAATCACCCAAGTTCAAAATACAATCAAATCTTTTACAATGTTACTCGTCACTATTCCATCCTCTAATAACATTTATGTAACATACTCATATTTACATTTGCATTTTCTTTCAAATTGATCTAAGTTTGTGATGTACTGAATACTCATTGTATTTAGTTGATTTATAATTGTTTAATTTCTTCAGACATTGGATAGTGCAATTCTTTTTTAGGTTTTAACATTAAGGAAGATCCAGTATATTTCGCTGAATCTCTAGAGATCAAACATGTCGCACATGCGTGATGGTTACACATGCTGTATACTGCTGTTGTACCTGTAGTGCAATGCTTTCATTATACCTGATAGATTGTGCAATGCTATTTTGTTGGACCTACATGTAGTTAATTAGTTCCCTCCATATTGATGAAGTCTTTAATGTACCAGTTTACATGCTAATTTGAGAAGTTCCGTTGGCTTGGCTCTCAGTATATTGGACCTTGTTGACAGTAATATCTCGTGAGTTCGATATCTCAAAATGCTCCTTTATCATGCCCTCGGCCTGAAAGCTAAGCCGGGGTCATGTGGTAACACATGCTGCACACCAAGAGGGTTTAACATCTAAGCATGTGGGGCAGCATGTTTCATGTAAATGAATTTATACTATTTTCTTGGATGTAGTCTAATCGACTTTCTCCAGGTAATCGACTCACCTTTGTTAGGTAATCGACTCACCTTTGTTAATTAGTTATGTACTAATTTCTTTAGTTTCATCGCTGTCAGCTGGTAGATATATTTCACTCATTCACCTTGATTGTCTACTAGGGCCTGAACCAACTGATGCTGCCCCAAGCTCTCACACAGTAAATAGTGAGATATCTAGTTCCGATGTAACTATATTGGAAGGCCACGGTTCTGAGGTCTGATACTTTTTTATATTTTTTTGTGTCCTACACTGCCTGTTGATTATGAGATTCTAACTGTGCCTGCTTTCTGCTTTCTGCTTTCATATATTTCCATTTTGTATACATTTAGGTATTTGCATGTGCTTGGAGCCCAGCAGGTTCTCTTCTAGCATCTGGGTGGGTATTAGACTAAAGCATACTTATAATACTAGGTTTGTCATTTATGTTGTTAACTTGTTATTCATTTTTACTTTGTTCATTTTGCATTGCATGCTAAGCTTCATATGTTGCACTTAGTTTCTTCTATTGCAAGCTCAACTAATAGGCCTCTTTTTACCTACTCTTTTCACTCTAATTTGCAAACTATAATGAACATAGAGTAGTGTCCCCAGTGGTTGACATATTCAAGTTCAGACATCAAGCACCAAGAGCTTCAATTGAAGCTTGTAATAGCTGTCCTCTCAGAATCTTCAAGCACAAATTTTGCAACTTGAAATGCTAATTTGCTTCTATGTGCATATGTTTTAGATATTCCCTCCAGTTACAAAAAGCAATTGGGTCATTTTGTGATTGGGCAGGTCTGGGGACTCAACGGCAAGAATTTGGACGATTCCAGATGGTCCTTGTGGTTCTAGTATGCAACAATTTCCCCCAACTGCTCATGTTTTGAAACATTTTAAAGGGCGAACTAATGAGAAGAGCAAGGATGTCACCACACTTGATTGGAATGTAATCTCTCTCTCTCTCTCTCTCTCTCTCTCTCTCTCTCTCTCTCTCTCTCTCTCTCTCTCTCTCTCTCTCTCTCTCTCTCTCTCTCTCATAGTGAATTCCTTTTCTCTTGAAATAACACATCTGCTTCTATATTATCTTTCTTATTCACAAATTTGTATTCTGCAATTCTATCCTCTTTCTCCTCTCGTTGTACTATTTAGAACCTTTTTCTCATATTCTTTTCCTGTGTGGATCTATTACAGGGAGAAGGTACTTTACTAGCTACAGGTTCATATGATGGACAAGCAAGAATATGGAGTAGGGATGGTAAGACTGAATTTTCCGTTGAGGAAATTGCTTTATTGTTTGTCACTTTATATTGTCATATGACCCGAATATCTACTTTTAAACTGAATATCTACTTTTAAACAAATTAGGTTAGTCCTTATTTTATGATTCTTAGCTGTTTTAATGAATGTGAACGAGATTATAAGCATATATTCTATGACATTAATGAGTCATTAATTGAGCCAAAGTTAAAGAAACTATACTCAGCAGGAGCTGGAGGACAATCACTCAGTAACTTGGTGATAAACAGATGATAATAGTGAAATGGACAGAAATGCTTCTTTAGCCCAACGATTTGTACTTTCCCCCATTCACTCTGTCTCCAATCCTTACAGCCTATTATTTTTTCAATTCACAATTAACTTACGTAGCTTATTTTCATTTTGGGTTTTTGCATTTCTTTCGTTGTAATTACTAGTATTTCCTTTGTGTGGGTTCAATAACATGAGCAGGGGAGTTGAAGAATACTTTGATCAAACATAAGGGACCAATATTTTCTTTGAAATGGAACAAAAAGGGTGATTTCCTCCTCAGTGGAAGTGTTGACAAAACTGCTATTGTGTGGGACACGAAGACATGGGAGTGTAAACAACAATTTGAGTTTCATTCAGGTGCTGATATTGTTGATTTACTTAGAATCACGCTTTACCTGTAAATTAAGATTATACTTAACTATGCTTGTAGGCTTCAAAGTCTTACCTAGTATTTCGTTTTGTCCTTTTACTTTTCCAGCTCCAACACTTGACGTTGATTGGAGAAACAATAATTCTTTTGCAACATGCTCAACTGATAACATGATCTATGTTTGCAAGATTGGAGAGTCTCGCCCAGTCAAGATATTCTCTGGGCATCAGGTTTTCTTTTCCTATTTAATTTAGATACTCATATTTTGATTCTTTGTACAATTTATTGGCATCCATTGCTTTCGAATTTGTCCGTTCGACAAGTTAACGATGTACGAATCTCTATAACAATGTTGCTCCTTTAAAAGTTGTCTCAACGTGACATTCGCGTTGATACATTTCAACCTACAACGCAAGAACCAAACCTTGTATTTTTTACTGATATATAGTTTGTAATGAACATAGGGATGCTCTATTTTTTCCCTTTCATGTTGGGCGTATGTTGGAAATAAGACATGCAAAGCAGTTATTGAAAGTTCCACAAATGATTCTTTGTATACTTGTGGATGACAAAGTTCCACATTCTGTAGTCAATAGATTGGTCATTAGATTCCTTTTTCTTTTTTAATGAGATGAAATTCTTTGTATACTTGTGGATGACAAAGTTCCACATTCTGTAGTCAATAGATTGGTCATTAGATTTCTTTTTCTTTTTTAATGAGATGAAATTCTTTGTATACTTGTGGATGACAAAGTTCCACATTCTGTAGTCAATAGATTGGTCATTAGATTTCTTTTTCTTTTTTAATGAGATGAAATTCTTTGTATACTTGTGGATGACAAAGTTCCACATTCTGTAGTCAATAGATTGGTCATTAGATTTCTTTTTCTTTTTTAATGAGAAGAAATTCTTTGTATACTTGTGGATGACAAAGTTCCACATTCTGTAGTCAATAGATAGATTGGTCATTAGATTTCTTTTTCTTTTTTTAATGAGATGAAATTCCCCACCCCCCCCCCCCCCCCCCCCCCACCAAGTAGATATGATGCTATTCCAAGTTAAAATGATATAAAAAAGCATGGCATGTTAGTACGTGATAGATGAAGGATGAAAAACAGCTGCTGGTTAATTACTGTTGTAGCATCATCGAATATGCATATGCAGTTAGTTAACTTTTTTCCATGTAATAATTTTTTCAGGGTGAAGTTAATGCTATTAAATGGGATCCAACTGGTTCTTTGCTGGCTTCATGCTCTGATGACGCGACTTCAAAGGTACATAATCATATCTGAACAGAGAAGTTTAGGAGAAATAGTTCTATTTAATTGGCATTAGCAATTTTCAATAGTATTTTTTTCACCTTAATAATTGAGTTGGACTTTTGCTGGATTGGTGCATGCAGTGGAGTTTAGGTCAACGTATTGACCTTTCAAACCCCGGCTGTGGGATATCTTCTAAAAATTGTTAGCAATCTGTTGGGTTCTTTTCATCATTTGTAGCTTGTAAGCATACACCTTGAGATTGCTTGATAAATCTCTTCGTTTGTCCAGTGGGTTAGTGCACCTATCTATTAACTACACTTTGGTGCCACCTATTTTACCTTTTCAATCCTGCTTATGAGAAAACCTTCCAGAAAATTGACCCAATTATAGGAGTCTGTGGGATACTTATTGTTTCTCTGTTGCTAGTAATATGAAGTGTATACCTTTAGATTGCTTAATAGCTGGCTCTTTTCATTGTAGACTGACCTTTGTTTTGTATAATTATGTACTTCAATATCAGATCTGATAACTTGATTAAATTTGGCAGATATGGAGTCTGAAGCAGGACAAATTTTTGTATGATTTCAAGGATCACAGCAAGGTTCTAATCCTTTGCTTAATAGCACCTATCACTCTTTATAGACATCCATCTTGCTGATAGATCAACGACTTTCTTTTCCAGGAAATATATACAATTAAATGGAGCCCCACAGGACCGGGAACAAACAACCCCAATCACCAACTAGTGTTGGCAAGGCAAGAACTTTCCTACTTCTGTACACGTATTTCTCATGTTAGTAGTTTCTGAGCATTCTGTTGTCACGGCCTTTAATTAATTAATGATGTTGACTTATGTTTAGTGCATCCTTTGACTCAACTATCAAGCTATGGGATGTAGATCAAGGGCGCCTTTTGTACAGCTTGAATGGCCACAGGTACAACTATAAATATGAAGGGTTTATTATGACTGTGGTCCTTAGAACGTCAATTTTGACGATTTAGTCATTGCAAATTGTCCTGGAAAACAATTTACTCCTTTTATTATTCTACTGCCGGAAGAAAAATGCCACACCAGCACGATAGTGACCGTTTGCTCAATGGTAGACTAATTCAAAGAACATTATCATTGCACGGTATAAACTTTAGGGACCAAATTGTTAGAAATGGAGCCACAATAGCATATATTTTAATCATGATTAAACTTCAGTGGCTGAATTTGTAATTTACCCTAGACATAGGTTCATTCTAGTGCTTGCAATCCCATGTATTCTTATTCGTAACTTCGTTGTGGTACAATACAACTACAGGCAACCTGTATATTCTGTCGCGTTTAGCCCCAACGGCGAGTACTTGGCTAGCGGATCGTTAGACCAGTGCCTGCACATATGGTCAGTAAAAGAAGGGAGGATATTGAAGACCTACAGAGGCGGCGGCGGCATCTTCGAAGTGTGCTGGAATAAAGAAGGCGACAAGATTGCGGCATGTTTCTCTAACAGTACTGTATGTGTTATGGATTTCAAAATATAGTGAGGTATTGTGGTGCTGTATGCTTTTAGATTTAATGATAGGCTTCCTACGTTTCTTATTGAAGCGGTATGCTGTTGTTTTAACGGATTCTTCGCAGATTGTCATCTAGCAAATTAATGTGATTATCATATGGTACTGATGTTTGAAAAGATTTTTGTTTGTAATATTAAGCTAATTCCTCTTGAAGCAAGGTTGTGACTAAGCTGTTCAAGTCAGAGCAAATAACAGAAAAATGAAAAATGAACTTGAAAAAAGGCATATATTTCCATAGGTTTTCATAGAAAACTACAAACAAACTTTTACTATTACCAGAGAAAATACACCGTAGAAATTCACCCCTCAACATCACAGCATACAAATTATAGTTTCTTCTATTCCTGCAATCACTAATGCAGCTCATGATATGTATTTAGAGCTTCGCAAGTAAATTGATCGTGCTCCGGCGCGGCCGAACCAGAACTTCCAGAGGCAACGCCTTGGGCAGAGTCACCCCCATTCCTTCAGTCATGTCCACCTCCTCGTCGCCCACTCTCCTCCACTCGAAGCACTGTATCATCGTCGCGAGCCCCAGCGATGCCTCCCGCATCGCAAGGCCCTCCCCGGGGCACCGCCGCCGCCCCATCCCGAACGGAATCATCCACCCCTTCTCTTCCTTCCCAATTTCAAACCTCTCCGGCCTGAATTTGGCGGGCTCCCGCCATACGGTAGGATCTCGGTGTATGGCGTAGGCATTGACCAATAGCATTGTGCCTTGCGGCACGACGTAGTTTGCGATGGTTAACTCCGTCGCGGATTCGTGGGGAAGGAGGAGGGGCCCGCCAGGGTAGAGGCGGAGAGTCTCGGTGATGATGCAGCGGAGATAGGGGAGGTTCGCCATGTCCGACTCCTCCACTAAGCGATCGGTGCCCACATGAGCGTCGATCTCCGCTGCGGCTTTTCTCAGGGATTCAGGGTTGTTGAGGAGGAGCGACATGGCCCACTCGAGAGTATTGGAGGTGGTATCTGTTCCCACCGATAATAAACTCTTCGACGGGGAGAAAATATTAAACAATATTAGCCTCTGTAAATCTGAAGAATTCCAAAGTGTTTTGATACTTCTCCTTTTCAAATGTTATAAAATAATAATTTTTTTTTTTAAAAAAAAAAGAAAAAAAAAGAGAGAGACGTAGAGTAAGATACTCACGATTGAAAGTGCCTTAATATTGTCATCGGAGTAGAAATCAGGATCCTGCTTCTGCGACGATAGCATATCTCCGATCATAGTTTTCTCCTTCTCCTCGCTCTCTCTTTTCTTCTCGTCCACCATCTCCTGGCTCAACTCCCCTCTCTCCTTCACCATTCTCTTCAGCCTTTTGTTGGCCCCGCCGACATCCAGCAACTTGAAAATGGGAACGAAATCGCCTAAGATCGACGTCGAATGGGCCAACAAGAAGGTCTCTTCCACCATCTCCCTGAATCGCTTCGCTGTGTTCGACCCCGCGACCCCCTCGCGGTTTGCGAGGGTGTATCTCTCCCCTGCTATCATCCTCAGCATCACATTCAGCGCTAGTTCGAACAGCCTCGTCTTCATGTCCACCCTGATAAACCACGTCGACTCATCATCCTATTAGAGATTACACACACACACACAAAAAAACTATGAATTATAGCAGGCATAAGTAAGATTTATCATAGTAATTAATTGAGTTATAAATAGAAGAACAAAACTTGAAAAATTAGATAAAGAAATGACCTGCGATATATATGATTTTTTTTTTAGAAATAGGGACAGTTAGCAGTTGGAAGTGGTAAAAATTTCGATCCAGTGGTACCTTATTTTGGGCATTCCAATCCGAGAACATCCTCTTCACCAATCCCCGCACCTCCTCGGCTCGGGAATCCGTGGAGGCGGCGAGGCGTTGGACGGAGAGGACCTCGTCCGCGGCGATGCGGCGGAGGTTTCGCCACAGGGGCCCGTAATTGGCGAAGCTGAGCGTCGTGAATCCGTTGGTCAGGAGCTTCAGCGACGGGAGCCGGGGCCGGTTGGCGAAGGCGACGTCGTTGTCGGTGCTGAAGCATTGCTCGGCCGCCTCGCGTGAGGACACGACCAGGACTCGGCGGGAGCCGAAGCGGAGCAGGAGTACGGGGCCATGGCGGGCGGAGATCTCGGCGAGGCCGCGGTGGAGGGGCCGCTTCAGGAGGTGGAGGTGGCCGATGATCGGCAGCCGCGGCGGGCTCGGCGGAAGTTTCTTTTTATTGTTCTTCGCTGAAGAGAGGAGAAAATTGATGATGAAAGTGAGCAGAACAGCAATAATGAGCGAGAGATGAGTAAATGTTGTTTCCATCGTCGTCTGAGCAGATAACTGATCGTCGTCTGAGCAGATTAGTATTAATTAAGGAGAGTGGAGAAAAAAATATGTGTGGCCCTTAATATGGGTGGGCATGCATGGGACGACGTAATAGCTTACGTAAAGGAACGATTATGACCCCAAATAAATAAATAAATAAATAAATAAATAACTAATTAAGCATAAAAAATTTAATAAAAATAAAATAAAATATACAAATACTTATGTTGTTTAGATCTAAACGAGTGAAGACCAAGCGAATATATATATAAAATATATTTATCTTATAAAAAAAAACTAATATTAAAAATACACTCATATATACTCCTAAGAATATAATCAGTTAAAATTCGCTTTCAAATTTTAACCACATTTTAAACATTCCGACTCGAATACTTAATTTGTCGTGACAAAAACAAAATACTAATTTATTATGATAAAAATTAAAAAAATTAATTTGTTCAGCGTAAAAATAATAAGAAAAAAAAAATAAATAAATATTTATATTGGTTTACATTCATAGAAGTAGACGGGAGCGAAAATTTTTATTATAATAAAAATAATGTACAAAATATATTTCTTATATAAAATGTTAATTCTAAAAATACATTCATACCTTAATACTAAAAATACGATCATATCTTGATCCAAAAAATACATTCATATTTTTTTTTCATAGATATGTCATAAGTAATTAATAAAATAAAAATATATTTATAATAGTGGTTATATTCTAATACAATTAGAAATAAAAATTTACTAAAATTAAAAATAATTTTAATAAAATTAGATATAATCTAAATTTAATTTAATAGAATAATTAAATAAAATAAGCTTAAAAAAAACTTAGGTTTTTAGAATTCGTAATATATTTTACTCAAACAAATCGTGTTTAATTTGCTTATCATCTACATAACTAACTCAAACAAACCGTGTTTAATTTGCTTATCATCTACCACGCTAATGCTTTAGTTTTATTGTTGTGCGAATAAATAAGCATTACTGTTCTACGAACCAAAAAAAAAAAAGAAATTATGGATATGCAATATTTGAGTGTCTTTAATTCTCGTAAGATCCGTGTGATTTTATTTGTTTAGTAAAAAAGGATGGACATCTAGTCGTAGTGTTCTTTATCTATCAACTATTGTTTGATTTTTTTGTCTTTTTGGCTGAACTAAAAAGGTAGAAATTAAAAGTGACAATGAATGGTCAAATAAAAATTCGAAATGAGCTTCTAATTAACTTTGGAAATTAAAATACTGAGATTTAGCTTTAGTCATGTAGAATTATATCTAACTTTACTAGAAGTAGAACAAGCCGAGGAACCCGCACTGGTATTTTTAAACAAGGCTTTAGTCAAGTTAGAATTATATCTAACTTTATTAGATTTTATCCCTAATTTTAGTGATATTTAGCTAATAGTATAAATATACCCTTTATTTCGTAGATTAGCGTTGGAGTTAATAATTTTTGAAGAAAAATACTTTTTGTATCTTTCTAAATGGATGTACATTTTACATTCCACTTATTCAAAAATAAGATAAATTTTACTTATCACATCGAAATGACTAGTAAAAAAAATTTTATTTTTGAATAGATGGGATGTATATTATACACTCCAAAATGTGGTGTATGAGTAGCATTGCTTATTTTTTAAAAAAATTACTTTTTGTACTTCACTTATTTCAACAATGATTGAGTCACATAAATTATTTGTATATTTTATTTTTTTAAAATTATTTTTAAATTTGATTAACAAGAATTTTTCCGGCTAACTGAATAAATACACTAATAGATGCTAAATGTGAATTAAAATATAATTGATAATTATGTGACCGATACAATTATTGAAATTTTATATTTGAATCCAAAAATATACTTCATGTAGCTTTTCTTTACACTAGTGTTTTTTTATGGAAGAGAAAAGTAGCATGCCATATAGAAAAATAATTAACTTTTATTCGTTTTATTTAATTTTTTTAAAAATAAAAATAAAAATAAATATAAATTAATTAGATTTGAAAATTAATCAGAATCTCTAATACAAACTATCTAGATTTTTACTATGCGTTGGGGACGGTCATGCACCAATGAACTGGAAGGAAGTTCTAGAAATTCAGGCCAAAGTGACTTCTTTTTTTTTTTTTTTTTTGCTCAAAGAAATTAAGTTGTGAACAAGTGTGTGATTTGTAATTTCATTTAGTAAACTTAAGATCCAAAAAGAAAACGGTGGTCCTTTTTTAAAAAAAATTTATTTTGAATTCAAAAATGGTGACTAATCAATACAATATTTATTGAAGCTTGGATTTGACCCACGGCAGTTGATTTTGGTAGTCAATTTGCAACGAGAAAAACGAATTTCGTTAGAAGTAGAACAAGCCGAGGACGATCGAGGAATCTTTTGATGGACCGAAAAGTTTGTAAAACAAGCCAAAACCAAATTTATGAGTAACAACATGTTTTATTTTGTGTAAAAAGATTTGTGAAATCTGTATGATTTTTTTTGTAAAGTAGTTTTCTTTTATAATAAATTTCTACAATAATGTAGGTCTTGACTTCATCCTTTACAAGATAGATAGAATTATCTGCTGGGCCGCCAAACAATTTGGTAGATTTCAGATCTTTGAGTTAAAAATATCAGAGAGGATTCTTCGCAAATGATTTTTTTTTTTGATAAAAAGATAATATGCTCTCTGTTTTATTCATTTTTTTTAAAAAATAAATTTAGCCGTAAATTATGAAATAATTTGAATTCGAAATTACATACAAACTATCAAATTCTTTACCACTTATGTTAAAATGGACAGTTTTTTTTTATAGATTGTCAATTAGCAAATTAATGTGATTATTATAGGGTGCTGATGTTTGAAAAGATTTTTGTTTGTATTATTAAGCAAATTCCTCTTGAAGCAAGGTTGTGACTAAGCTGTTTAAGTCAGAGCAAATAAAAAGTGGAAGAGGCCTCAAACAAAAGAAAAATGAACATGAAAAAAGGCATATATTTGGAAAGGTTATTTTTATAGAAAAGTACGTAGTACATAAATGAACTTATTAATAAGTACCAGAGATCGACACGGTAGAAATTCACCCCTTAACATCTTATCAGCAGCATAAGAACAAGTAGGCTAGCTAGCTGCAGGTACTATATACTAGCTAGCATAGGTTTATAGTTTCTTTTGTTCCTGCGATCACAAATGCTGCTCATGTCATGTATGTATTTATTAGAGCTTGGCAAGTAAATCGATCATGTGCTCACGCGGTTGAACCAACGCTTCGAGAGGCAACGCCTTAGGCAATGTAATCCCGATTCCTTCAGTCACGTCCACCTCCTCTTCGCCCACTCTCTTCCACTCGAAACACTGTATCATCGTCGCGAGCGCCAGCGACACCTCCCGCATAGCAAGGCCCTCCCCGGGGCACCGTCGCCGCCCCATCCCGAACGGAATCATCCACCCCTTCTCTTCCATCCCAATTTCAAACCTCTCCGGCCTGAATTTGGCGGGCTCCCGCCATACGGTAGGATCTCTGTGTATGGCGTAGGCATCGACCAGTAGCATGGTGCCTTGCGGCACGGTGTAGTTTGCGATGGTCAACTCCGTCGCAGATTCGTGGGGGCCGAGTAGGGGCGCTGGAGGGTAGAGGCGGAGAGTCTCGGTGATGATGCAGCGGAGATAGGGGAGGTTCGCCATGTCCGACTCCTCCACTAAGCGATCGGTGCCCACATGAGCGTCGATCTCCGCCGCGGCTTTTCTCAGGGCTTCAGGGTTGTTGAGGAGGAGCGACATGGCCCACTCCATGGTGTTCAATATCGTATCCGTTCCCGCTAATAACAAGGACTTTCAAAAAGCAATAGTTATAAGAGATATTATTGATTTAATTTAAGTCGGGTACAGTAACAGTAACAGGAACATTTTTAAATAATACCACAGGCATAATTCTTATTTCTTAGTGGGACTAACAACAAGATGTTCAATTGTTGTTTGATTAGAAATGAATCAGCAATGTGGTTATTACTAATTATTATCAAATGCAACCGAACCAACAGTATCAAATCACGTGGTAATCCCACCCAGACATTCCACTTGTGGGGGTTAGGTAACTCTCACACGCAGATCGAGTTATGTATTCATATATTATTATTATTATTATTAGTATAAAAAGTTAATCTCCTATCAATTTTCATTCGAGATTTTAAATATTAAATTATTACCTAATCAATAATATATTATTGGTAAGTTAGTATTTTAAATGCTATACAAAAGTTATAAACTTAATAATTTATAAGTCATATATTTAGGACTTAGGAGGCATGTAATTAATGCTCCATTAGTTTTTCTTTTATTTTTCGCGTATTATTATGAATAGTAAAAATATATATTTTTTTATAAATTACTAGTATATTAATGATTAAAATATGATCAATATATATTATTGTTAGATAAATGATTTATAACAGGGCTTTCCATGTGCATGCTAGGTTTTTATTTTTTTTTCCTTTTGATATCAAGGTAACAACATTGATTAATAAAATTATTGCTCATGCCTATCACATCATTAAATTCCTATTTGAATGCATAGATAAAATTATTCATGGAGTCTATAAATTTTGATTTGGTTAAAAATAAAAAAATCTTTAACTTTAAAATTTTTTAAAGTTTTAATTTTTAAACTGTTTGTATGCATGTTATACAATTCTACAATTTTTTCTCAATTTAAAATTAAAAAAAGATTAAAAATAAAATAGTAATTTTATATTTTAAAATTAAAAATTTTATGATTTGAAATCAAAATCAAAATTCAAAATTCAAAATTTGTTTAAAAATTTTAAATTTTAAATTTTAAAACTATAAATTTTAAAATTAAATTTTTAACTTTTAAAAATAAAATTTAAAAATTTAAAAATATTTTTTAATATTTTAAAATTAAAATTTACTATTTTAAAATTGAAAATTTTAAAGTTTAGAAATAGAAAATTAATATTATAAAATTTAAATTTTGAAATTTTAAAATTTTAGAATTAAAAATTTAAATTTTAAATTTTAAAAATTTGATATCTAAAATTAAATATTTTTCTAAAAGTGAACGACCCAAAGAGTGGTAGAATTTTTTTTAGTTAAAATGAATTTTTATTTTGCTTTATTTTTTGAAATATAGTTTAACTATACCTTAATTAATTAATTAATTAATTTACTTATTTTTGCCTTCGAAACATCATATAGAATAAATTTTCGACAGATATACTATAATTAATTAAAATATACTACGTTTTAAAAATTATTCAAACACCTAACAGTAGTTGATTCATCCCACATTCCAATTCGTCTCGGACCATCAACTTCTGCCAACCATTTAATTTCCACATCCCATCAAAATTTACCTTTTTTTTTTTTTTTTTTTTTTTTCTAATTAATACTTTTAAATATTTACTTAATTAAATTTGTTTTAAAACAACTTAGATTGGGAATTTAGGCTGGTTGGAAAGAACATGAGTGGTATAGTTAATAAAATTTGCATTTTCATATAAAGTATCTAGAACAATAAAATTTAGCAAAATTATAATTTTAAAAGTTGCTCATATAAAAAAAAAAAGAAAAAAAAAGTTGAGAGAGACTCACAAAAGTAAGTGATTTAATAGTTTTGTCCGAATAGAGATCAGGATCCTGATTCTGTGACTTGATTAGATCTCCGATCATAGTCTGGTCCTTTTCTATCTCCATCTCACTTTCTCTTCTCTTCCCATCTATCATTTTTTGTATCAATTCTTCTCTCTCCTTCAATAATTTTTTCATTTTTTTCTCGACCCCTCTGATATCAAACCATTTTAGTATAGGCAAAAAGTCTCCTAAATTTGAACTGGAATCTAACAACAAGATGGCCTCTTCCACCATCTCCCTGAATCGCTTCGCGACCTCCGACCCTCCAACTCCCTCGCCTTGTGTGAAGGTGTATTTTTGCCAAACTAGCATCTTTATCATCACGTTCAGTGATAGATCAAACAACGTCGACTTCATCTCCACCTTGGTGAACGAGGACACATCATTCTATTCAAAATTAATAATTAATTATTTTATGAGTCAATATAATTACTAACCTAGGTATAATTAATTAGTAGGATAGAAAAGAGATCAATAAGCATAAATATTGCAAACGCATGCATGCATGCATGCATAAATATTTTGCTTTTCTGAAAATTCTACATCAATTAGTGTTCTATAAATAAGCTTTTACTAACGAATTAATTCCTATAGAAAACTGAAACAACAACCATCCAAGAAAGAAATAAAAGAATAATCTATATATACCATGCACATGCATGAAAACTTTTTACCAAGCTATATATGTATGCCGTGACCCCTATCATAATAAGGGAATAAATTAATTTTAATTAGGCATGCACACTAACAAAATGATAATTAAAAATTTTAAACTTATTCAATAATTAATCACCTTAATTATTAGTACTAAAACTATTATTTATTGTTGTTGCTGATCTAAACAGTGATAATTAATAATTTATAAATTACGTCAGGTAGTAAACTATTTTTTTTAATATATATATATATATATATGGAGAGAGAGAGAGGGGGGGGGGGGGGGGTAATTATATCAAAATAAACGGTGAAAATTGAATAATTTTTAAAATTTAAAAATAACACTTTTGAATTTAAGATAAAAAATACTGATCTTAATTTAAATAGTTTAAAATATTTTTTATCAAAATTTAAAAAAATTTAAATTTTTGTATACCGTTAAACTACAAACTCGCTATAATAGCTATTGAAAATTAATAATTTTGAAATGATTTGATCATAAAGTAAACTATATCAATAAATTTATAAAAAATAATTTCTAAGAACTTCATATATTCTAAATCATATTTAACAGTGTGAATCGTTGATTTGAATAC